>JAZAVI010000203.1:0-216258 GCA_036326025.1 Chrosomus eos
GATTTCATGTGAATTGCAGTTAATCGTGCAGCCCTAGTTCAGTGTGATAAACTCTTGACTTCGACTAGATTATCTAACTACGTGACGCAATTTTGCGTGCTTCATTAATTTATTTGTGTTAAATTATCATTAAAGGGGGGGTGAAATGCTCAGTTTCACTCAATCTCATGTTAATCTTGAGTACCTATAGAGTAGTATTGCATCCTTCATACCTCCAAAAAGTCTTTAGTTTTATTATCTTTATAAAAGATAGACAGGCTGTACCGAGTCTTTCCGGAAAAACCCGAGCGGGTGGAGGCGTGCCGTGTGGGCGGGAGCGTGCGAAGCTTTTGCGTGTGTTGTAAACAGACAGACTCGTGGTTTATGAGGACATGAATTATTTTTACAATAAACAAACTGACATCTACAGTGGCCAGCTAAACAAATGTATTTAAACACACACACACACACACACACACCATACATCGCATGCTCCATAGATACATTAACTGTAAGTGATCATGTTGTTTACTTGCTGTGCTTAACGCCGATAGTTAACAACACACAGACATTTGAAGCAGTTTTACTCACCGCCTGCGGTTCCAACGCACGACCGTGAACCTTTATCGTTGGGACTGCTCCATCTTTAAGTATTAGGCGATCTGCAAATCCGGCGTCGAACTGAGCCTATAACGTTAACTATAACCGTCGAAATGAAGGGAACAAACAAGAACACTTGCACAACTCCGTTGCTGCTCTGGAAAAACAAAATCCATCCACAGGTCCCTTAACGCTGGGTTCTTTGGAAATTTGTGCAGTGTTGTCTTGCCCTGGCAACCAAAAACACACTTTTTTGTGCCTTTTTTTTTATTGCAGCGCTCTGATGGCATAGGACTCTCACTCTCGCACGCTCCAGGCTACAGATGCGCGCGCGCACTTCCGGGAGAATAATGAAATTCCGCACACTATGACGTCGCGTAGAGCCGTATTCGAAAAAAACTTTCCGAAACTTGTGACAAACCGGAAGGAGTATTTTTGGAACAGAAATACTCCATCAAACTTACAACTTCATTTTTGAAACTTTGTCCATGTTTAGCATGGTACTCCAACTCTTTAACAGTGTAAAAAACTCACTATGCATGAAACAGCATTTCACCCCCCCTTTAAACTCATTAAGGATTTTGAATTAATCGCATGCGTTACCAAAATGAAATTGTTAATAAGCCCTAATAAGATGATTTGTTCTTTTTTACTTCCAAAAATGGAACATTTGACAATATATTACTGTAAAAAAAAAAAACAAAAATGTATTGAAAATTATACATAGTTAATACATAGCACAAAATAATAGTTCTATTACATTTTTCTTCCTATATAGTATGGGAAATTGCTGTTTATAAATTAACAGGTTTTAACTGTTGCAATTTTTGTCTTTTACAGTTAAAATTACAATAATCTTTTACAGTATTAAGGGGCATTGTAATATTAGAATCCTTATCACTCCTGCAATTCAAAATTTGTTTTGTTTTTATGTTTATTTGTTTTTTTAATAAAAAGGTAAAATGTGCTGATTGGAAGCAACCAAAGCACAGTCCCCACTGACGGACACCTGCCCTAAATGGGATTTTATGGTAGAATTGGGGGTTACTTTTTCACTTTTTGGTGCCTTCATAAACACTTGACTTAAATGGCACGGCAAAATGGAGAAGCCATGGGAGACAAACTAAGTACACCAGTACTACTTCTCCACAGGAATACAGAGGGTAAGTAGCAGTCAGGCGCTGCTAATCAAATACCTTTGGCTAACTTATTATCAGCAAATGTGACCAACTCTATAAAAGCAGAAGTTTTGTCAGTTTGCTGGTCTTCAGGTGTGTGTTAACACAATGCAAAGGAGGAAAGATATCAGCAATGATCTTAGAGAAGCAATTGTTGCTGCCATCAATCTGAGAAAGGTTATACGGCCATTTCAAGTCCATCATTCTAAGGCTCGTACACACCGGGACGAATATCGGCTCGCGTTATTCGTCAGCGTTTTTCAACGCGTTTTTTGTGTTCACACCCAAGCGTTTTTCGCTGACGATGAGCTGAGTGAACATGCAAATTCATTCCCTGACATTAGATGGCGCCTAATGTACAGAAATACCCCGGTCCACAAAGTGCTTCTGACACTCGCTTGTCACTCAGAAGAAGAGAGCAAGTTTGTCGCGTTTGTCATACAGTTCTTTATTCTCATCTGTGTCTCTTTATATTGACACCAACAAGACCGGCAGCTCTACATTCATCTGGCCTTGCATCTTCCTCGTCTTATTTCTTCCCGGCAGAGTGTAGTAGACGGACGCTCTTCTTCTTCGCCATTACGTATGTGTGCTCGCCAAGACCGTTTTGTGTTTGAGCGCCCCCAAGTTGTGTTTTACTGTAACTTCAGAAGCTCCAGACACGTGAGCAAAAGCGCCAATCTCATTGGTCGGATAGTTTTTGACGCGGCGCGTCAAACAAAAAAAACGAACCCGAGGCGTTTTTTTAAAAATGACGCATTTACGCGTGGCGTTTTACGCGTCGGTGTGAACACTCACATTGGCGCCCTTTGTTTAGTCACGAGGCGTTAAACGTCGGCCAATAACGCGCGCGAAATTCGTCCCGGTGTGAACAGGCCTTACAGTGAGAAAGATTATTCACTAGTGGAAAACATTCAAGGCAGTTTTCAATCTTCCCAGGAGTGGACGTCCCAGCAAATTCGCCCCAAGGTTTAATCACAAAACACCCAAAAGCTACACCTCAGACTCTACAGGCCTCAGTTAACATGTTAAATGTTAAAGTTCATGGCAGCACAATTAGAAAAAGCGGGACAAGGCAGCACGGCTTAGGTTTGCAAAGTTGCATCTGAACAAACCTCAAGACTTCTGGATCAATATCCTTTGGACAGACGAGACCAAAGTGGAGATGTTTGGCCATAATGCACAGAAAACCAAACACAGCATATCAGCACAAACACCTCATACCAACGGTCAAGCACAGTAGTGGAGGGCTGATGATTTGGACTTGTTTTGTAGCCACAGGATCTGGGCAACTTTAGTCATTGAGTCCACCATGAACTCCTCTGGATACCAAAGCATTCTGTCAAATGTGAGGCTGTCTGTCTGACAGCTAAAGCTAGGCTGAAACTGGGTCATGCAACAGGACAATGATCCCAAACACACCAGCAAATCTACAACAGACTGGCTGAAAAAGAAAAGAATCAAGGTGTTGCACCGGCCCAGTCAAAGTCCAGACCTCAACCCGACTGCAATCAGTCTAGGGACTTTAAGAGAGCTGTGCATAAACAAATACCTGCAATAAATCAGATCGATGTGATCGGCGCTCGTCTTCTCTTCCTGACACCCAGTCATCGCGCTTTGCCATCCTGTTATGGCGAGACAATATCGGTGACATTTGTGTACAAGATATTGTCTAATTAGCCTAATTTACATAGAAAAATGGCGTGTTTGTGCTGAAAGGAATAATTTATTCAATTTATATACTCATGGCGTAGCACTGTTTCTGAAGGGATATAGGCTAACTCATGGTGATATGATTATGTGATGACCAATTTGGACCTTTGGACATAATCATGCCTTTCACACAGCTACACAAGAAAAGACAGAAACATAATAATGTGACAATGGCAAATATCCTCTGCTGATGAGCTTCAATCAAATCTCAGGATGACATTTTACAAAGACATTAAAAGCATCATCATTAAACCAAAACATCCATTTCCCCGAAACACAGATGAAACTCAGCTGAAGTTCATTGTAGAGTTAATGTAGTGATTGTGTTGACCTGCTCACTTCACTGAGATGGCTGATGATAAAAAACAATTCACTAATACATGAATGAGAGGAAGACTTCATGTACATTTGTATGCAGTTAAGTCCAGTAAATGTCACCAAGATCTTCGGTTTTTATAATGTCTCTGTAGTGGCTCCATATTCACCATCATTTAATAGCTGTCAGTAAAACACAGACATTAACATATGCATTACTGCTGACACATCTGTTCAGAGGATTGACTAGTTCAAATCCAATTATATTATTATATTTTATGATGTGTAATGTGAATCAATACTTACAGTAGTGTCTCCAGTTTATAATGTGGATTATCTTTCAAACCAGAGAGACACTTCACAGTTGCATAGTCTGGATAATTCCCAGTCAGATTCAGTTCTCTGAGGTGTGAGTTTGATCTCAGAGCTGAAGCCAGAGCAGCACAACCTTTAGCTGGGATCTTACAACGCCTCAACCTGCAGAAAACAATGACACACTCTTCACTCTCAGTTCAACTTAAAAAATGTGTAGCGGTGGGTCCCCAGGACTGGAGTTGAGAACCACTGACATAAAATGCATATAAATATCAGTTGTCACCCTATATCTCCCAATAATGTCTTAAGCCGGGTACACACTGTGCGATTTATATTAGTCCTTTACAATTCCTGCTTGTCAGACTGTAAAACATGATCCTCGCTGTAAGTCATGTCACACTATAATGTCTCAGTTGTCATTAATATCAGACTGGTCAACAGTCAGGACATGTTAAAACACTGCATTGGCTCCCTATTAAACATCATATAATTTTTTTAAAATATTTCTGATTACTTACAAAGCACTAAATGGTTTAGCTCCCCAGTACTTAAACGACCTCCTAACGCATTATAGTCCTTCATGTCTATTGCGATCGCAAAATTCTGGCCAGTTGATAATACCTAGAATATCAAAATCAACTGCTGGTGGTAAACTGTGAAAACTGTGTTTTAAAACTCATTATCTAACATCTAACAGCTTCTTACTTCTCTTTTAGGCCTTACAGTCTAACACTTGAACAAAATGTAAATGGTTAGTGACGATGGAAAATTCTGAGATGCTGACCAGACAATATCAAAATATGCTGTCTAGAACAGACTTATGACATATTGAGTAATCAACTGAAATATTAACCTTTTCCATTTCCAATCTTCAACCAGATGAACTGGATAATATTCTGAATGTTCTGATCCAATCTGACTTATAATGCTGCCGGAATCATAATCATACACTGTTCGTTTGTTGGCCAAAGGAGAACTGCCCCCCAACTGAGCCTGGTTTCTCCCAAGTTTTATTTCTCCATTCTGTCACTGATGGAGTTTTGGTTCCTTGGCACTGTCGTCTGGGCTTTTGGCTTGCTTAGTTGGGGACATTTAGGCCTCGTTCAGACTGTCAGTCCAAATCAGATTTTTATGAAAATCCAAATATTCAACAATATTATTGATCTGCCTGCATTGACACCATTATATGAGAACTGAACTGAGCTGGACGATGACATCAAGGTTTTCTCCAGAGCACCTATATATGTCACGGTTAAAGAGAGAAGCAGACAGGTGAGTAGTAATATAAACAGTGTTTATTGAACAGAGGCACGGATGTGAACTGCAGTGATGATCGGTGAGTAAATATATGAAGAATCAGAACTGGATGAGGAACTTAGCACAATGGTAAACTTGAAAACTCTGTTATAGATGCAGGTTGGATACAGCATGCAGACGACAGATGACGGATAAAGAAGCAGCAGGAGATGGTGGTTGGAGATGACGAACAGGAAAGGGTTCTTTGTGGGAAGTATACAGGTAAGGTTTGGTGAGAGTCTGTGTGGTAATGTAAGGATCAGACCAGACAAGGAAGTGAAGGGGAAGTGTCTCTTTATAGTGAGGGTGATTGATGATGTGCAGGTGTGTTGAATCAGAAGTACGGGGAAAGTGAACAAGAAGGTGGAGCGTGCTGATCTGGTGACTCCGTTACAATATGTATAAATATATATACACTCACCTAAAGGATTATTAGGAACACCATACTAATACTGTGTTTGACCCCCTTTCGCCTTCAGAACTGCCTTAATTCTACGTGGCATTGATTCAACAAGGTGCTGAAAGCATTCTTTAGAAATGTTGGCCCATATTGATAGGATAGCATCTTGCAGTTGATGGAGATTTGTGGGATGCACATCCAGGGCACGAAGCTCCCGTTCCACCACATCCCAAAGATGCTCTATTGGGTTGAGATCTGGTGACTGTGGGGGCCATTTTAGTACAGTGAACTCATTGTCATGTTCAAGAAACCAATTTGAAATGATTCAAGCTTTGTGACATGGTGCATTATCCTGCTGGAAGAAGCCATCAGAGGATGGGTACATGGTGGCCATAAAGGGATGGACATGGTCAGAAACAATGCTCAGGTAGGCCGTGGCATTTAAACGATGCCCAATTGGCACTAAGGGGGCTAAAGTGTGCCAAGAAAACATCCCCCACACCATTACACCACGACCACCAGCCTGCACAGTGGTAACAAGGCATGATGGATCCATGTTCTCATTCTGTTTACGCCAAATTCTGACTCTACCATCTGAATGCCTCAACAGAAATCGAGACTCATCAGACCAGGCAACATTTTTCCAGTCTTCAACTGTCCAATTTTGGTGAGCTCTTGCAAATTGTAGCCTCCAATTGTAGTGGAGATGAGTGGTACCCGGTGGGGTCTTCTGCTGTTGTAGCCCATCCGCCTCAAGGTTGTGTTGTGGCTTCACAAATGCTTTGCTGCATACCTCAGTTGTAACAACTCAGTCAAAGTTGCTCTTCTATCAGCTTGAATCAGTCGGCCCATTCTCCTCTGACCTCTAGCATCAACAAGGCATTTTCGCCCACAGGACATTTTCGCCCACAGGACTTTCGCCCACAGCATTTCTGCCGCATACTGGATGTTTTTCCCTTTTTACACCATTCTTTGTAAACCCTAGAAATGGTTGTGCGTGAAAATCCCAGTAACTGAGCAGATTGTGAAATACTCAGACCGGCCCGTCTGGTACCAACAACCATGCCACGCTCAAAATTGCTTAAATCACCTTTCTTTCCCATTCTGACATTCAGTTTGGAGTTCAAGAGATTGTCTTGACCAGGACCACACCCCTAAATGCATTGAAGCAACTGCCATGTGATTGGTTGATTAGATAATTGCATTAATGCGAAATTGAACAGGTGTACTTTAGGTGAGTGTATGTATATATACACTACCGTTCAAGTTTGGGGTCGGTAAGATTTTTTACATTTTTAAAAGAAGTCTCTTCTGCTCACCAAGGCTGCATTTATTGGATTAAAAATACAAAACAAATCCAGTAATATTGTGAAATATTATTGTAATGTAAATCAGCAGTTTTCTATGTGAATATAGTAAAGTGTAATTTATTCCTGTGATCAAAGCTGAATTTTCAGCATCATTACTCCAGTCTTCAGTGTCACATGATCCTTCAGAAATCACTATAATATGATGATTTGATGCTCAAGAAACATTTATGATTATTATCACAGTTGAAAACAGTTTTGCTACTTCATATTTTTATGCAAACCGTGATTAATTTTTTTCAGGATTCTTTGAAAGTTCAAGAGAAAGGCATTGCATTAAAAAATAAATATTTTGCATTATTATAAATGTCTTTACTGTCACTTTTGATCAATTTAATGCGTCCTTTCTGAAGAAAAGTATTAATTTCTTAAAAAAAAAAACAATTGTATTGACCCCAAACTTTTGAACGGTAGTGTATATATATATAAATGAATAAAAAACAAAAAATGTAAAACAAAAAATAACCATCATTGAACGAACTTAAAGTCGACGATGACGCTATTTTCTTCTACAAACAAACTTTATTATATTATTTTCATGTTATCACTGTAAAACTGCTTTGAAACAATCTGTTATGTAAAAAGCACTATATAAATAAAGGTGACTTGACTTAAAAACAAACACAAAAAAACTTGTCCGGAGTTTTACATCATCAATCGATGACACGTTCAGTGACTGTGAGCTGCATTACACGCGGGATTGAAATGGTAAATTGTATTTGTCCCGCCCCTCATCCACTGTGACTGGACGGCTGGGTAAAAAAAAAACTCGTGAAATATTTTTATAGATACAGTCGGCAACGCGTCATAGTTGGGGGGCGTGGTCGGCGTGGGGGAAAATGCCGTGAGCATCGTGTGTATTTAAATGACAAAAATGTCTTATTGTGAGGCATTGACGCCTGCCGACCGGCAACGATACATTGCAAAATGAACTGCAATAGGATATGATTGCCCCTATTTAATTAAAAACTGGGTCAATGACCCAACCAAATGGCCGGAGGTGTCATTTCGAGATATATTCTGTTATCTGGTTGAATCTCCAGGTAAGACATCGCGGTAGCTACCGGTAACATTAGCCTATAACTCAATCATATGTTGCACACTATAACTCCATAAAACATTGTCACTTACCAATTCGTATGCTTCACTCCAAACTATAATGCTTTTGTAAACTGTGATCAGTAGTACGAGGGACTGTGCTGACAGGTTCACTGGCGTCATTATTTCTTTTACTGTCTATGGTCATTACGTATTACGTAATATTGTTCTATTAAGCCAATCTTCAGATGATAACGCCAATGTGAATGAGACATCCCGTATGAAAAACAACCATTGGAATCTTGTAGTATTTTAGGATAAAATATTATAGCAATCCTATAGTAATACTATAGTATTTTGGGACAAACTATAGTAGAGGTATTACAGAACATCACAGAAGTATTATAATACAAATCTTATAGGAATTATTAAGTATTATAATACAAATCTTATAGGATTACTATAATTATTTTTCGTAAGAGAAGTAGACAAATCTGGCCCACTGCCTAATACGAGTTTAACACCCACTACTATATCACACAGGGATATACTCACACAGTAATCTCAAAAATTACAAATCCCTGGAGGCTCACACCTTTTTTAACAACGGGATTGTTGATTGTAGAACTTCAATTTATATTTTTTGTTTATATTGGCAGTACAGAAAACGACACAACAACTCTTCAGCATGATTGTCACGTGTATTTCAATGAGCGCCAAGGCAATGTTTTCCCCCACGGGCTAAATTCACATCACGTGACTGGGCGTTCCCAGACCAACCGACTGTATCTATGGTACATAGTGCATCAAAATGCAATATTATCAGTTTGCCTAAATTAGAACACAGAACGTTCAAATGTTTTACAAACCATTTGCTTGTGGTAGGTAGCAGGTGTAAGTTATGGGATTAATATATGGGATCAAAATAAAAAAATAATAAGCGTGAATCAAATATTTAAAAACACATGTAAAAATATATTGCATAAACTGAAAAAATAACCAATGCAAAATGATCAGAATAGCAAACAACGTGGTCACTGATCAAAATATAATATATGTGAATCAAAAAATAACAAGCATAAACTTTAAACACATTAAAAGTTATTTTGCACAAAACTTAAACTTATGGTCATGCTTTCTTAAAGCTACAGTCCGCAACTTTTCCTTTTTTCTCACCATCTCTGTTCGAAATCTGTAACTGCAGTTATTCGTGGAATGATCATCTTTACGTGGGTTGTAAATTGGCATGAAACAGCGCGGATGAACACGATGTTATTGGCGATTGAATAACCCTACAAATTTGGAATATACATGGATTAGTGCTTCAAACGGGAACTTTAGAGGTATCTCACTATGGGAACGCCTCTGGGCGTGACAGATCCTGGAAGCACCAATTACACCACGTCTGTCAGTTGACAGACCAATCACGACAGTGATGCGGGAGTCCCACCTCCCTAATATAACCCCCTGCCGGGTGGTCCTACTTCATTCTCTGCATATCTCTTCTCCGTGCACTGCAAGGAGGGAAGTGTGGTGAGATACCTCACTCATGTTATCAGAGAACCGGGGTTACGTAAGTAACCTAAAGTTCTCCTTCAAACATTCGCTCGGTATCTCACTATGGGATATAGACAACTCCCGTATTGCAGATATGCTGTCCGAAGCAGGCCTGTCAACCAACTCAGTGATGTATGAAACATAAACACCCCCCCACGTGTTTATTTATTTATTTATTTATTTATTTTTACACACTTAGGACGGAATGAGCCAGTGATGGCTCAGTGACATCCAGTCTATAAAATCGGATAAATGTGTGAGGCGAAGCCCAACTTGCTGCTGCACATATGTCCTGAACTGAAACGCCCTTAAACAGTGCCCATGAGGTAGCCAAACCTCTGGTAGAATGAGCCTTCAGCCCTTCCGGAGGACAGAGACCCATGCCATTATAACCTAATATAATGGCTTCCACTACCCAGTGGGACAGGCGCTGACGTGAAATAGGTTTCCCTTTATGAGAATCAGCCCATGAAACAAATAACTGATTACTCTTCCTTAGTGCTTTCGTTCTCTCCACATAGTGACGCAAAGCACGGACAGGGCACAAGCAATGAAGCCGCGCATCCTCTGACGAGGAAAAAGGCTGCGGATGGAAAGCCAGTAAATCCACCTGTTTATAAGCGATAGCTGTCTCGCTTACTTTAGGCACAAACGCTGGATTCGTTTTGAGAGTTACTCTCGAGTAATCCATAGCGAAACGCATACAGGAGTTATGAACCGATAACGCGTGAAGTTCACTAACCCGCTTTGTTTGCGGTCGAAAGAGCCAATAATAAAGCAGCCTTTAGCGAAAGGAGCTTTAATTCAACACTCTCTATTGGCTCAAAAGGGGGCTAAGATAGTGCGTTAAGGACCACAGACAGATCCCACGGCGGAATCAATGGCTTTGAAACCTTGTTCAACCGCCGTGCACCTCTCATAAACCTGCATACAAGCGGGTGTTGACCTATAGTGTTTCAGTCAATCCCCACATGACACGCGGAAATTGCGGCAAGATAAACCTTAACAGTCGAAAAGGCTCTGCCCTTATCCAAAAGTTCCTGCAGAAAACATAACACATCCGTGACAGAACAGAGAAAAGGAACGATGTGTCTGTGTGCGCACCATCGCTCAAACACAGTCCATTTCCGATCATTGGCAGAGCGCGTTGAAGCTGCTCGTGCGTTCTGAATTGTTTCAATCACCCTCGGAGGTAAACCTTTCACACTCAAGTTTAACCACTCACGGGCCAGGCCCAAAGAGCCACTTTGTCTGGGGCTGGTGAAAAATTTACCCGTGCGCTTGTGAGAGAAGGTCCCTGCGCAATGGGAGAGGCCAAGGCTGGTCGTACAGGAGTTGAATTATCTCCGTCAACCACAACTTCCCTGGCCAGTTCGGGGCAATCATTATGACTGAGTGACCGTACTCTCTTACCCTTTTTAGAGTTGGAAATATCAGACTCAGAGGAGGAAACGCGTACAGTAGTGCGTTTGGCCACGGGTACGCCAGAGCATCCACACCCATAGGCGCACCGTCTCTCCCCAGAGAGAAGAATAGAGGACACTGAGTGTTTTCGTGCGAGGCGAAGACATCTACGGCAGCTCGGCCGAACCTCTCCCACAACTGGCTCACTACCTGAGGGTGGAGAGTCCATTCTCCATACAGAGGATTTCCCCTGGACAGGAGGTCCGCCCCCACATTCATTATTCCCGGGACATGGGTCGCCCGTAGTGAATGAAAATGCTTCACGCCCCATACGATTAGTTTCCGTGCCAGGCTGTGAAGCAGATGGGAACGTGTGCCTCCCTGGCGATTTATGTAAGCCACCGCCGTTGTGTTGTCTGATCTGATCAGTATGTGGTGGTTCCTTAGGAACCGCACAAAATGTTTCAGTGCCAGAAACACTGTTAACAGTTCCAGGAAGTTTATGTGTGCGTCTTGTAGCGAGACAGGCCATTTCCCCTTCGCTATCCTGCCCTCGCACACTGCACCCCAACCTGTGAGCGACGCATCCGTTGTAACCACCTTTCTCAGAGAGATTGCTCCCAGCGGAGTCCCTGACTCGAGAAAAGAGCGATCTCTCCACTGACGGAGAGCGCGCATGCAGAGTGACGTCACCGTCACTTTGCGGTTGAGGTGGCGTTTTGGACACAAGCCCTGCGCTTTCGTCCAGTGCTGAAACTCCCTCATTCGCAACAGTCCCAGTGGGATGACAGAAACTGTCGATGCCATCAGCCCCAGAAGGCGTAAACACAGTCTGAATGAAACTCTGTTTCCTTTCTGAAAAAGGGAAAGACAGCCGCGAATTGACCTGATGTGCTCCTCGGACAGAAAAGCTTGATACAGGTCCGAGTTCAGTCTGAGACCCAGGTAAATTATCTCTTGTGTGGGCACCAAACAGCTTTTTGTCTCGTTTATCTTAAAGCCCAAGCTCTCCAAATGAGACACAAGCATTTCTGTCTCTCTCTCTGCCTGTTGCCATGACGGCGCGCACAGCAGCAGATCGTCCAAATATGCTGACACTCTCAGACCCATTTCTCTCAGCGGTGTGAGCGCTGCTTCCACACATTTGCTGAATACCCTTGGAGCCAGAGATAAGCCGAACGGCACTGTCAAAAACTCGTAGGCTGTGTCTCGATAGGCAAACCTGAGAAATTTTCTGTGTGCCGGGTAGATGCTTATGTGAAAATATGCATCCTTCAGATCGACTGACGTAAGCCAGTCCTTGGGACGAATAATTTGAGACAACGTCTTTAATGTCAACATTTTGAAATTGTATTTTCTGAGGTGTTTGTTGAGGTTCCGTAAATCCAGAATGGGACGTAGACCCCCCCCCCCCCCTCCCTTGGGAATGACAAAGTACCGGGAGTAAAAACCCTGAGGGCTTTCCTCCGGCGGCACAACTCGAATAGCTCTTTTGCTCAATAGGGAGTTTATTTCTTCCTCTAAAATCTGAGCTGACTCCCCATCTGCTGCTGACATTAACACCCTGTTGAAAAGTGGAGGTTTTACAGCAAATTGCAGACGATAACCCGGCTTATTGTGGATAAAACCCAGGGGTGTACTGAGCATGCGCGCCAGCTCTCTGCATGAGCAGCGAGCGGACCGCAGTAGCTCTCGTTCACTAGTGACGCGGCGGTGCCATCTAGCGGTGGAGCTGGGGACTGCAGCTCTGATCTGGACAATTTTGTTTTTGTGTGTGTTGTTCTTTTCAAACATTGCTGTGCCCTCGGCCCACTGCCTGTATGCACAGGGAACTTGTTTATTATTTTCATAGAAGACATTTCTTTTAGAAAACAGCCCTCTGCCCTCTTTTGTAACCCCGTGGGTGGAGGGAGGGTAATTTCTTTGTGAGGCACTGGGGGAACTGGTGCAAACTTCACAACTGAACTGGTCATTTGATAACTTTTTTCTGTGAACAATTCACGTGTCCGACGCCTTCTCTTGGCGGGAGGGGGAGAAAATGACCGCTCTCTTTGAGGGAGGATAACAACAGATACTCCGTGAGTGCTGTTGCTCATCCCTTTGTCCTGAATCCGAAATATCAGGTTGCTCGCCATTTCTTCCCTCCCTGAGGGTTTGCTGGTCGGTATCTGGCTGCAGCCGCTGCAAAGGAAGGTTTTCCCCTCGGCTGAGCTGGCTTAGACTGTGGCTCAGCCTGCTGAGGCTGAGAAGGTCTAGGGCCTCTGAAGTCTGACCGACCACCCCTCTGGGGGGCTTCATACCTGGACCGTGGTGGTTGAGAAACCCTAGCGGTGGATCTGCGAGGGAGGCAATTTTGGAAAGCCTCACCCTCTTGTTTCTTCAGATCACACCGTTGTCGCATAGCAGTGACCGAAGCCCCGAAAAGGGCTTTGGGCTCAATCGGAGCATCCAAGAAATCTGCTTTCTCTCTGTCTGACAGCCCTGACAGCCCCAGCCAGAGAGCTCGCTCGCTGATCACTGCTAGGCCCATGCTGCGGCCACAGCTCTGGACCGCACCTCTGGAAGTTCTCAGGTTGAGATCTGCAATAACGCAAATCTCTTCCCAGAGGGCTGGGTTTGGTGTCCCAACATCCATTTGCCTCCCCATCTCTTCCATAAGCTCCGCTTGATAAGCAGTGAGGAGAGAGGTGGCATTAAGAGCCCTCACTGCCAGTGCAGAAGAACGATAAATCTTCTGAAAAACTGAGGCCGCTAGGCGATCAGTGCGTCCTGGCAGTGAAGCTGAAGCTGAGGAAAAAGCTGTCCTGCGGTTAGGATGGAGATGATGAGCAACTGACAGCTCAACAGGGGGGGAATTTGACATTCCTATCTCCTCCATCTTATCAACATCCAGCCTGGAAAAACCTTTTACAGGAACCCTGTGTGAAAAGGGCTTATCCCAGAATCGTTTCATCTCTGAAACGCACGCGGGGACCGCTGGAATGAGCTGTTTCACTGGTGGGGCACGTGACGGCAGTCTCTTGCCGTCATAGAGATCCCTCTCCGTCCCCTGGCCAGTCTGCTGCGACGGCCAGCCTATGGACAGTTTGGCCGCCGCCCGACGGCACATTTCCAGTAGGACGAGCTCCCCCTGAACGGGGGAGGGTGAACCTTCGCTTAACGTGCTGCCAGGCCGGGAGGGATTCGGCGGGAGGATCGCGTCCTCATCATCCTCCTCACCTTCATCCTCCAACAGACGATCGATAGCCTCGTCGTCATCATCGTCCTCCTCTCTTACATCCGTAACAGATCCAAAGAGGGGAGGTAGTTGGGGGTAGATTTCGTCCATAAATTCGCCCCAGCTGCATGACGCAGGGGGCTGTTTAGTCTCCCCCGCGGGAGGCGGAGAAAAGCAGGGATCCCCCTTATTAGTGGCCGCGACGCGCACTCTTCTCTCTAGCACCCTTGACGGGAAAAGAGAACAGTGCGGACAGCACTCGGGGTTCGCAAGGGCTACCTGAGCGTGTCTACCCCCAGGCATGCGATGCACAGTGGATGAGGATCCTTGCCAGATATCATAGAACCGCACGCACACGGACGTGAAGTTTCTGCTTTCGGTCTGGCGCTTGCAGAACTAGCAGTCGCCATAGCAAACAATAGTAGCCTAGTCTATCCAAGCTCACCACAACGTGCAACTCAGAAAAATGGGATATATAAAGAGAATTCGCCGTAACACGTTAATTCTCTTAGTATACCGGAATCCAATAAAATATCACCGTTACAGTGAAATAAGACCCGCTAACAAAAACAGCTGCGTTCGGCGACGTACCTTGACGGCTCGTCTCAGAACAGTTAAACAACTATTTTGAATACAGGTCCTGCTGAAGTATAGCTTCCAAATAAATCTTCACGGGGAAGAGATCGAGAATGAAGTAGGACCACCCGGCAGGGGGGTATATTAGGGAGGTGGGACTCCTGCATCACTGTCGTGATTGGTCTGTCAACTGACAGACGTGGTGTAATTGGTGCTTCCAGGATCTGTCACGCCCAGAGGCGTTCCCATAGTGAGATACCGAGCGAATGTTTGAAAGAGAACCAATGGTCAAGGCTAGATTAATGGCTATTCTCACATTCAATAAGTAATAATGTTCAGAAATGTGAGATTATTACATCTCCGCTCACTGACCACTTTTTAATAAGCTTATCCTTGTTAGTCCCAGGTGAAAAAAAGTGTACTTTAGTGCACTAAAAAAGCACTTAAATACAAGAAAGTATATTTGTAGTACATTCTTACTTTTTGTGCTAAAGAAAACTGTAAAAATTATGCACTATAAATACACTAATTAAAAGTATATTTTTACTTAAGTAGTACTTAAAGGGACTCATTAATGCTTCACCCATTTGCATTAAGCTTTCCGTTGTTAGAAACCCAGTCATACTATTGAATGGTCGTGCAACACTCTCTCATTTTCCCCTGAGACGAGAGAAAATCCACTATTTACCTTTTTCACTTCCTCCTACAATGACGCAAAAATCGTCATTTTACGTCATTGTAGGAGGAAGTGTAAGATGGGGGGATTTCTGTAAAGACTACAAGCATAGAAATCATATAGAGACTAGAGACTAGTCTAGACTAGAGACTAGAAGCCCTATTGGCTGCTGGAAACCGAGAAATCCGGCCGCCATCTTGAACTGGTCGTATTTCTAGTTTCGTTGTGTGGCAGCAGATAAGATGCCAGAGCATTGTGGAGCATTTTCCTGTTCTAATCGCCGGACCATCGAAAATAGGGCTTTTCACAAGTAAGTCTTAACATTACCGTACTATTGGTTGCATTTTATGAATAGAATATTACCAGATAATCGAGAAGGAGCAAGGATATTTGCTATTACTGTACTGAAATCGTTGTGAAATGCTGTTTACTGCATCAGCGGTGTTCACCCGGCATGGAGAGAGGTGGGGTAACTGTTAAAGTAATAATTACAAGAGCTTCTCTAGGTTATCAGATAAGCATTCAACTGCCCTGTTGTATAGGTTATTTGTGTTTGCGCACATGATATCAGGAAGCAATGTAATACACGCATGACAGCGATGCGCAAATTGAGTTAACCCTCCAACATCTAGTTTTATTGATAACCTATATCTTTTTACATGCGATTTAGCTATTGATATTACAGAAGTCCTGTGGTAAAATTACATTATTAACTTACGCCATCTATCCTTGTAAAGTAATCCGAATAGGGCTTTATTCTCGACATTTTCCCCTCCCACATCCACATACAATACAAAAGGTATAGGCTTAATGTTGTCCGAATTTAATTTTTAGAAATTACTGATGCAAACACGTTGAAAAGCTTCTTCTCAATTTTTATTACAGGTGGATGAGTTCGGTGGATTCGGTGGCTGCGTTCTGTGTGTGAAAGTGTGTGTGTGTGTGTGTGTGTGTGTGTGTGTGTGTGTGTGTGTGTGTGTGTGTGTGTGTGTGTGTGTGAGTGAGTGAGTGAGTGAGTGAGTGAGTGAGAGAGAGAGAGAGAGAGAGAGAGAGAGTCTGTTCGTGTTTGTTTGTGTGTCTGTTCGTGTGTATGTGCGTGTCACAAATCATAAATTGTTTCTTCAACTTATTAAAATATCTTACTTTACTGCAACTATCTGTTTACTGCTTCTTTATTATATTTATATTGTGTGATTTATAAAATACATTATATCCTTCATCACACATATTGTGTCTGGTCACTTTATATCTTATATCAGAATATTATATTACTGCTAAGCCTACTATGGATATTAAAATACGCCGAACCATGTGTCCTGTATCATAGCTACATGAATGTCCTTTGCAGCAAAAAAAAACGTGTGAGAATCAGTTCAGTATTCAGTGAGATATGATTATTTTAATGCGCTGACAGCTCATTTCACCTGCCATTCAGATTACACTGAGCGGAGCGGATGACCGGTTTAAGATGGCGGCTCAAATTCTCGTCCGTGCCAATAGGAAGTAGCGGTCGATAGGGCGTTCTACCTATATGATGTCTATGACTACAAGCAACCTTTCAAACCCGCCCATAGGGGGTTGGACCTAATGCACTAACAGAGCTATCACAGATCAGTGGGTGGGACTTCACTTGCAGATACTGAAATCAATATCAGCCATCTTGTTTATTAGCTAAGCTAACAAGCGCTGTGGAGATAGGAATAGGAAGTTACGACAATGACGGAAGAAACTAAACATATGGAAGAAGAGTCAAAGTCAAAGTCAAAGTTTATTTATAAAGCACTTTAAAAAAAAACAACAACAGGTGTTTGACAAAGTGCTGTACACTTATATTGCTACTACAAACAATCAACAACACAAAATTAAAAGCAATAAAACACCTCTCACATAGCGTCAAATGCCAAACTGTAGTAATAGGTTTTAAGACTAGATTTAAAAGCAGCAAGTGTTTGAGCCTGCCTGATGTACAGGGGCAAATTGTTCCAAAGCTTTGGTCCTGTTACGGCAAATGCTCTTTCGCCCCTGCTCTTCAGCCTAACCCGAGGGACAACTAAAAGCAAATGGTCAGCAGACCTAAGCGCTCTTGACGGAGCATATTGCTCGATCAGTTCAGACAGATACTTCGGTGCAAGACCATTAAGGGATTTAAAAACAAACATCAAAATCTTAAAATTAATCCTAAGATGGACAGGTAACCAGTGAAGAGAGGAGAGAACAGGGGGATGAGGATTTTGAAATTCTGCTGCTCGATTCCGATGTTCGTGGCTATCTTTACGAGCCGCAGTATAACGTTAGTGAAGAGCAGCTGAGGCTGATGGAGGAACAGGAGGCGGCTGCCTGTCGCGGACGAGGAGCCCGGGCTGGCTCGAGCTGAGGCGGACTGCTGGTGCCTGTGCTGTCGCTGTGCGCTTCGGACACAGATAGAGTCCGTCTGCTGCAGAGAATTTCAACCATGGCAATTTCTCCTGGACGAAATCTCTGAATCAGACGAGCACACGGACGTTTGTGTTGTGATGTGAATCATCCTAGTTTCGCACCGCATATGTTCTGACTGAACATCCAGGTATCATGCAATAATTCTCCATATAGAAAGAAATACAAATGAGGAGTAATTCGCTAATGAGTTTGCCAATGTAACGGGTTCGTTGTTGTGGGAAGAAGGAGGCGGGAAACGGCAAACATTTAAACATTTTAATAGTAAAATAAACAAATACAAAATAAAAGTTTAAGCCAGCTGGTGACACAAACAAAACATAACATAAAATCAGGCCTGTTCCTTTTATGCCTCCGCTCCTCCGTGAGAGATATGAGACCGCTGCGTCTCACAGGTGTCATTCATTATGACTCGCGCTGCTCTCACGTCCCTCGTCCTGCTCGCCACAGCCAACTAACTAGACATTTTGTGTGAAATGAATTTCTAACTCTGGTGGCAGCTAACGTTAGCCTTGTAGACGGAAGAGTGATTTCTCTGATGTTTGCGCTGTACTGGATTAGTGGGAGTGGCTTGCGGAGCTGTGCAATGTGGTGCATTGTGGGAGTTGTTGTCTTACATACAAATGCGCCCTGAAGTTATTTTCTGTCTTTTCTCGGTCAAGAGTAGCCTGGTTCTACCAGACTCTCGTCGTACATTTCATTTGTACAGAGAGTCTGGCACCGCTCCATTGACAAGCATTAACTTCCTTGTAGGCGGGAACTCTATTGAAGTCTAAAACTATTGGATCTGCCCAGAGTCACTCTATCTGCCATAACCAATCGCTAACGTTTGGTCGTGACGTATGTCTTTTCCCGCACCCCGTGGGAGGATGGCCATAAACACAAAACTAAGCAAAGATTGTTCTTGCTCCGGCTTTAACTTCTTGATATTCGGCAGCGGCGTTGCCACAACGGACCGAATGGCTTCGCTCGCATCTTTCTTATTTTGAACTACAACTCAAAATAACGCACGAGTCGACATAAACGTCATCGTTCTCAGCCACTCCCTCTGTTCGCTGATTGGTCCTACAAAAAATTGATTTCTGGAAACCAAAGTCTACAGCACAATCCCAGACGTAGTACTAAAGAAAATGAAATTGAGCGGAATTGCGTAGAAGGGCGGAGCCAGGCTAGGTCAAGAGGGCACCAAATTCAAAATTTCTTTTACATTTCGACTACATATATGAACCACTTTCAATAAAGATTGTTGAAATGGGTGAAATGACCCTTTAAGTGTAATTGCGAAAGTACCGTATATTAAATACCATTGATATTTTAAATGTATTTTTAGTGCATTTTTTTTGCATTTTAATATATTTCTAACAAGTATACTAGAAGTACATTGGTAATAAATATATGCTTAGTTACACGTTTAAGAAATATGCTAAACACAAGCATAATTTTAATATATTTCTAACAAATGCACTATAAGTACATTAAATATATGCTTAATTATATTTTTAAGAAATATGCTAAACACAAGCATAATTGTAATATATTTCTAAAAAGTATGCTACAAGTACTTTGGTAATAAATAAATGCTTAGTTACATTTTTAAGAAATATGCTAAACACAATCATACAATTTTTGTGAAGTTTTAGTGTATTTAAGAGAAAACATACTTATGTTGCTCTTTGTGTAAGAACGTAGCAAAATGGTTAAGCTTTTAGTATGTTTAAAGTACTTTTTAAACACTTAGGCCTACTGCAATATATTTTAATATTTATAATTTAAATATTTTGGGGGGGAAATTACATTTATAATGTACGAACTTATAATGTATTATAAACATTTGTCAACTATTATTAAGCATTGCAATAAGCCTACTTAAAATTAATATTGTTCACTTTTACTTGATTAAAGGCTACTTAAAAGGCTGTTGTACATTACGATACATTAATACTACTGAAATTCCCACAAGGATTTTAACATCATATTATTTGAAATGCATCATAGATACATTTTCCAAAGATGTTTAAATGTTTTAATAAAAGATGTTGTACTTGTTTAAATTTGAACAATATGCATAACACCTGTGACTAGTCCTGATTGGTTCCAGAGCCGTTTAACGGCTGTGATTGGTTCTTATGATTATGAGCTTATTTCACTCAAAGAGCTTCAGTTGCTGTGTATGTTCCTTGAATGTGATTAGATTTAGAAGTCTACATTTAAACTATTAAAGTATAAGAGCGATCGTGTTTCTTTAGAGGACTTGGAGGAAACCACGCGATTCATATGTAGTAGGTGCTTTTTGTGATTAACTTTTTCAAACGTGAACTGTTTTGGTGAATCGTTTATCGGAGGGATATAAATCTCTCGGGTTTCATTACAATATCTCAGTTTTTCTTTTGAAGATTAACGGAATTCTTAAGTAATAGAGCATCACAGTCCCGCCCACAGCCGGTGCCGGAAGTAAACATTCAATACAATTTCTCCATTGACATTTGGGATATAAGCCATAAAAACGTAACCATACATGGTAGACTTAAAACCATCTACGGCTGTACTAAGTGATTGTATATGCTCATATAAACGCCAAAAGTTCATAGGGCACTAACCTTGTTTTAAGATAAATCCATTTTATTCGCGATGTATTGGATAAGTACTTCATTACCCACAATCCTGAACAATCCCACAATCCCACAGTGATGCATCTGATTGGTGGAAGTCGTGTCACGTGTCTGAAACCCTGCGAAGGCGCGTTAAGACTGAAGATTGCGTAATGACGTAGGGCTAAGTTCATTGGTCGCACCTCAGAGACGACCCCGCGCCATTGGATGTGCAGTTGCCCCAGCACAGCCTATGAGCGAGCCAGATGCCCTGATGTTTTAGCATGTGCGTAAGCTTCAGTAAATCGAGAAAAAGGAGTTTCCCTGCACATTCACTATATAAAATTCACTGGAGGAAAAAGTTCACGTTGCCGTCGTCAGATTTGGAAGTCACTCAAAATGCTCTTTCACGGTGGCTTTCAGTCGACTTTAGTGAGGCGGGGTGGTTTATGGGAGGAGTAGTTCCTTTGCTCGGAAATGAAAATATGTACATAGGCTTGTACCCTTGACTTTTTTTTGATTTTCTCTTCGTTTTTTCACTCGAAATGATATGTTGTATGCTTATGAGTTCAGCTGTAGCTGGTTATCCTCAGACATGCTCTTATACTCTTTAGATATGGATTTTACAAAATGTCAATGGGAGAAATGAATGGTAAATTTACTTCCGGCACCAACGCTCTCTCAGGCTGTGGGCGGGACTGTGATGCTCTATGTAGCCATCCTTTACATTACAGATCAGATATGATGACGCACTGTGAAAAGGGTCTCTTAGCCAATATTTGCCTTTATTACCCTTGTTAGAAAATGCAATAACGAAAGGTTTGTGTCGGGAAAAATACTGTTAAGTTATTTTTTGTTGTTGGTTGTTTTTTTCCCTAAGGATTGTTTGGGAAAGGATTGTAAATTTTAAAAAAGAAAAGAAAATTGTGTTTTGTTCATATTTAAGATACGTACTGTATGCTGTAGTTTAATAATTTTAGTTTAAGCTTGCCACTTGTGTTCTTTTTTCCCCACCTCTACTATAAGGTCTGTTTGGACTTTAAAATTAAAAATTAAAGTGTTTTTCAAGAAAGAGATGCTGTTTGTTTGTACATTACATAGCCTACCTGTGCTGTATTGTGTGGTATCCTTTTAAACTATGGTTGTTTACATTAGAGGTCTGCACTCCCGCGGGAGTCCCGCGGGACCGCGGGTCGCGACGCAAAACAGTGCGGCGCGGGACAAATTTTTAAAGGTCATTGCGGGAGCGGGCGGGATGATGAGGTGCACTTGCGGGTGCGGGCGGGAGGGATGATTCGCTGCACTCCCGCAAATTAAATATGAGTGTAAAGCTGAGACCTGCACTCCCGCGGGACTACCGCGGGAAATAAAACAACTAGAAACAAATAAACCGTTATTTATCTAATGCACAAGCAACAAGGATAACTAAAATGAAAACGATTTACTGGCGCAAGGTCGGAAGCTAACTCTCGCGTGGTTCATTCATAGGCGCAGCAGAACAGCCAAACCTACCACACAGAGGCAATGTCTGCACCACATGACAGGTGGATTGTTTAGTGCTACAGATATAATTATTAAAGAAAGGAACATGCAAAACTACAAAACCAAACAAAGAAAAAGTCTGATATTTGGAAATGTTTTAGTAGCCTAGTAGGCCAATGCGACAGCAATGGAAAGCACCGTCCTTTTGCGAGCTGTTACAAATGCAACAAAATACTCACGTAAGTCTGTAACTTCAGGTCTGAAGTGTCATGTGTGCACCGTTTTGAAAGGCAAACTTCCCTGACGTTTACGGCAAGTCAGTCGAAAGTGTCAAGTGCACTAAAAGATGTAACAGAAAAATGTGCAAGCTTCCAAGTTCCAGCACAGCATCGGAGAGGGCTTTCAGTATTTGCGGTCGCTCGCATACTGGAGCAGAGACGGATTAATCTGAAGCCCTCATCAGTGAACGACATGCTATTCCTAAAAATAAAAAACTAGGCGGGATTTTGCGGGCGGGAGCGGGACGAAACTTGATTGTCGCGGGCGGGAGCGGGAGAAAATAACATATATTTTTGCGGGAGCGGGCGGGAGCGGGACAAAATCTTGCGGGAGCGGGCGGGAGCGGGACGGAAAAATCCGTCCCGCGCAGGTCTCTAGTTTACATTACATGAATTACATTTACTGTTACTTTAATCAAATATAAGTTAATCAAGTATAATTTTAGCATAAATGAGGCAGAAAATGCTACTGATTACACAGTGATAGTTTACTTGACTACTTTTTAAATAAACCATTAAATTGTTTTATAAAGGTACTGTTAAAGGTGAACTAAGTAACTTTTTTACCTTAACCAAACAGCTTTGGAGTCATTGTAATGTTTATATTACTGATTTCGTGTTGAATGGTGCCCCCCCCCCCCCTGTTGGCTGTAAGCGGAAAAAAACACACTTGCAACTTTGAGCTGGCGGCCCGCCGGCCACAGCATCAGGAAGTGTCACGTGATATCAGGTCTCACGATGTAACGAATTGCTTTACGGCGGTGTTACTCATTGCGCCGCTCGCGAGCCTCATGCGGCTCGCCAAGCTTTCATTTGTGGCTCGCATGACAGTAAATAATACAGTGATATGATCAAGCAGTCACTACAGATATTTCATAAAAACTTTAAAAACTAAGTAGGACTATAACATAACCCATTAAAAACTCAAAGTGTCAGCTCTATTTTCAAATAATTTCGATCGGATTGAAAGGGGTGGTTTATCGAGAGAACATGTAAACACTTGATCGATTGAAAACCGAAAATGAAAGGACGCCGTACGTCGCGCTGAACGAGCTGTTCTTCTGATGAATAAAGTGTCGTATAAACGAGTGTCCTGTCATTCTATAATTCTCCTTTCACTCAGTATCTGTGAAGTGAAGCAGGACAACGGCTCACCGGTCCTTGTTTCCGATTCTCATCCACAGACAACTGATTTTGGGCATTTTTACTGCGTGATCAATACAAACAGCACGGCATAACGGTTCATCATAGTCTCCAAATTATGACCAAAATTTGATAAATATTAAGTCTGCTGTTTAAAACAAATAAAGAATCAATGTAGGAAAATGGTTATTAAGCGACAACAGCGGGAAACTTTGTATATTTGTGCAGTGTGCGAATGTCAAAAAACCTATTCCGATTTGAATCTTTTGACTTATAAACGTGCACATCACCCTGATCATGCATCATATCACGATATTAAGCATTCATGTAAACTACAATACATTCAGATTAATCAATCAGAATGAATTCAGACCTATTGAAACAAAAGTTTTGCATGTAAACATATCTCTGCGGAGTTGCCAGTTGGCGGTATTTCCAGCCGCATGCGCTCTTGGATGATTAGATGGGCTAATGTAGAAAAAAATAACTTAGTGTCATTCTGGGATGAATATACCGGTATTCTGGAAATCCTGCTTTTTTGTCATTAAGGGAAATCATCTTGTCTCAGTTACAAATTTGACTGGTAAATCATTAAAAATAATAATTTATTGCATTGCATATTTACGGTGGCCGAGAGAGTTCAACGTGCTGCAACCTAAAGAAGACGCATGCAAATAGAAAAAAATGCATGCAAATAGAAAAAAACGCATGCAAATTAAGAAAACATCTTCATCAGTTTCACAACACACGTGTGCTCCAAATACTCACAACACAACCAAATAGAGAAACGCGCTGCAAAAGTTCACAACACAACCAAATACAGAAACGCGCTGCAAACGTTCACAACACAACCAAATACAGAAACGCTGCAAGTAACACAGACCACAACGGAAATGTTTCCGGGGAACCAAATAAGTGACGGACCCGGCTGGGACGTGATAGACAGGACGTGCTTACAGCAAAGAACGTATATTTTTTATAAATTAACTATAATTTTAAAATAATATTGTAATATATTGTATATATAAACAATATTATAATATATTGTAATATTATACTTTTTTATAGTTCTTCTATACTCTTTGCTTACAGCTCAAAATTCTACTTTATTTTATATAAAAAAAAATCTTTTACCCTGCAAAACACACAGAGATTCATTTTTTATGACATACAACTTGTATACAGTATACAAAATGTATTAACAATATGTTCAATGTCATCAGAATACAAATGAGAAAAGAACAATGAGCTGGAAACTAAAATATAAATAAAAAAGATAGAGAAGACGAAAATGAAGGCAAGATATTAATCTATACATCAGTTACACTATACAAATTGTTTCATGTTATGTTTAAATTTTCATAAAGAAAAGTTTCATAACAAATGTTAGTTAATGTGGGGTCCAAAGTTTAAATAAACGCATATTGTAACATTTCTTTTTTGTAAAGGAAAAATAAACAAATACATTTATTTGCAACCGTTATATTAACAGCAATATATTTCTGTCGTCAGAACAGCTGATGGACAACTGCTGCGTTGTCATGGGAACATCCCAGGTGAAAATAATTACGATGGAAATTACGTTGTCTTTCGTTGCTCCCTTCATCAAGTGCGTTTTAAATGGCTGTATAAATGGGACACTAGTGCCACGCTCACTCCAAAGTCCCACTTGAAAAGCTCTGCCATCTGCCCTTCGAAGGGAGTAGGGCATAGGGATGCTCACAAGCAATAAGCACGTCCCAGCCGGGTCCGTCACTTATTTGGTTCCCCGGAAACATTTCCGTTGTGGTCTGTGTTACTTGCAGCGTTTCTGTATTTGGTTGTGTTGTGAACTTTTGCAGCGCGTTTCTGTATTTGGTTGTGTTGTGAACTTTTGCAGCGCGTTTCTGTATTTGGTTGTGTTGTGAGTATTTGGAGCACACGTGTGTTGTGAAACTGATGAAGATGTTTTCTTAATTTGCGGGTGTTTTTTTCTATTTACATGCGTTTTTTTCTATTTGCATGCGTTTTTCTGTTTGCATACGTTTTTTTCTAATTGCATGCGTCTTCTTTAGCTTGCAGCACGTTGAGCTCTCTCGGCCTCCGTACATATTGTATGTTCAGGGGTGACATATTAATAAACAGACATGGTATTTATGACTGGATGTAACTTTTTATACTTTCCTGTAAAAATGGCTCTCCTACTGACTTTGTCCTATCAGTGCGGCTCTCGTGAAAAAAATTGTGAAGACCACTGCTTTACGGCAAGAAAGATCTGCTAAAATGAGCATCAAGCAGAAATAACCCAGCGCCGTACACATGTGGTGTTCAAGCCTTCGAGGCGCACATACAATACAGACTGCCGACAGTTCAACAGGGCGCGCACAGCTCTTAAAGGGGCCACACCTTATTTCCACTCGTTACAGCTTTCATCCTACTAAACACAGGTGTACAGGGGAAGGGGATCAGGCCGTGAGTGCAGAGCATAGACAGTATAAGAAGTGGACAGAGCCGATTCATTGGAACTCAGTTGAGACCAGCTTGAGACCACCTTTCTTGACCAGCAGTAACCAGCAGTGAATCCAACATGGCGGCGCGACCGATGTTTGCGGCGGCCTCTGCTGACACTAGTGAAAGTTTTTCAGTGCTAAAAAATATAGTTTCGTCACTGCCCTGTAAAGCAAATGGGCGAAAACATGTATATGACCGCGACTTTCTATTAGATATTAGACAGCAATGCGGAAAAAGGCAACCGAGAGACCTAGATCGGCTTAGCAAGGTCAGACTGCTACACCGAGGCTGCACACCGGGCTCACTTGGAGCCATCGCGACGAGGAAGCACCATCGCCGGCGCTGTGATAGAACACGTAAGCGGGGAAAGCGAGGAGGCCTTAGCGCTAGGCTAAGGGCTAACCCCTGCAAGCCGGCCGTTCCCTCGGTCTTGTTGGCAAATGTTCGTTCATTGGACACTAAAATGGATTACATCAGTATTTGGAGATCGTTACAGCGTGGAGTACGGGACTGATGCGTCTTTGTGTTCACAGAAACGTGGCTGACGGACAAAATCCCAGACTCTGGAATTGAGCTAGAGGGGCTAACACTCCATAGAGCGGATAGAGTGATGTCAACATCGGGTAAGCTCCGAGGAGGACAGTAGCACCTCATTGCAGTACACGAGATCCGGGGGGCGGAGTCGGATCCAGATTAAGGGGTGGGGTTGGGTAGGTTTAGGGGTGGGTTTAGGGATAAGGGGTGGAGCTGGGTAGGTTTAGGGGTGGGTTTAGGGATAAGGGGTGGAGCTGGGTAGGTTTAGGTATGTAAGGTGGGAGGAGTCGGATCTAGATCCGACTCCTCCCCGTGGATTTCATGTTCTGCAGTGAGGACCATCTCGAGGAGGAGGCCTGGCAATTTACACAAACAATTCGTGGTGCTATGATGCTAGGACAATTTTTAAATCCTGTTCTCCTGATGTGGAGTTTATGACTGTGAAATGCAGACCTTTTTATTTACCACGTGAACTGGCAGCGATTTTTATTACTGCAGTGTATGTTCCTCCAAATGCAGATGTAAAGCAGGCCATGGGAGAACTTTATAAAACTCTGAGTCAGCTACAGACAACCAATCCAGAAGCATTTTATATTGTGGCTGGGGATTTTAACAAGGCTAATCTGAAGTCTGTTTTACCTCATTTTTACCAGCATGTTACATGTGCAACAAGAGGGAAAAATACACTTGATCATCTATACACAAACATCAAGAATGCATATGTTGCAGCACCATTACCTCACATTGGCAGCTCTGATCATTTGACTATTCTGTTGAAACCTGAATACAGACCCAGAGTGAGACAGGAGCCACCAGTGGTCAAGGATATTAGAGTGTGGCCACAGGAGGCTTTCTCATCCTTACAGGGCTGCTTTGAGTGTACACAATGGAACATTTTTAAGGAAGCAGCAACATCTGAGGACTGTATAAACCTAGAGGAATATACAGAGACTGTGTTGGGATTTATTAGCAAATGCATTGATGATGTGACTGTCACAAAAACTGTCAAGCTGCGTTCAACTGATAAGTCTTGGCTTACATCAAAGGTTCGATCATTGCTAAGGCTTCGGGATGCTGCATTTAGATCTGGTGACACTGAAGCGTACAATTTAGCAAGAAATGATCTAAAGAGAGCAATTCGAGAGGCTAAAAGTGAGTATGGGAAAAAGCTGTAAAGTAATTTTAATGACACTAGGGACACAAGGCGGCTATGGCAGGGATTTCAGACAGCTATAGGCTATAAGCCTATTGTCCAGACAACGGAAAATGATCCCTCTTTACCAGATAATCTTAATACCTTTTTTTCTCGGTTTGAGATTACAGATGACAAACTAGCACAAAGGCAGGTGCTGCCTCCTATCAACCAGGCAGTCCAGCTGACGTCAGACAGCGTGAAGAGGGTCTTCTCTAAAATTAACCCTCGAAAGGCGGCTGGTCCAGATTACATCCCAGGTTGTGTGCTGAAGAAATGCGCAGAACAGCTGAAAGATGTCTTTACAGACATATTCAACATCTCCCTCAGCCAAGCCGGAGTGCCCATCTGTTTCAAAAGCGCAACTATAATACCTCTGCCCAAGACGCCAAATCCAGCCACCATGAATGATTACCGTCCCGTAGCCCTGACCCCAATAGCCATGAAATGCTTCGAGCAACTTGTTATGAATTACATCAAATCATGTCTCCCAACCAGTTTGGACCCATTGCAGTTCGCATATAGAGCAAACCGATCAACGGAGGATGCTCTATCTACTCTGTTCCACCTCAGTCTGACACATCTGGAGAACAGGAATACTTATGTAAGAATTTTATTTATTGATTTTAGCTCTGCTTTTAACACAATTTTGCCACAACAACTCATTGAAAAGTTGCTATTGCTGGGAGTGGATCTTGGCATGTGCAGATGGATTTTCGGACTTTTTGACGGAGAGGCGGCACACAGTCAGAATAGGTAACAAAATATCTAAGACAACCACAGTGAGCACGGGATCACCACAAGGGTGTGTACTTAGCCCTTTACTGTTTACTTTGTTGACACATGACTGTTCTGCTAGTTTTAACACCAATCATATTTTAAAGTTTGCTGACGGCACCACAGTTGTTGGCCTCATCACTGACAATGACGAGTCGGCTTACAGAGAGGAGGTGGAACAGTTGATAACATGGTGTAAAATACACAACCTTGCCCTTAACACCAAAAAAAACAAGGAGATGGTTGTCGACTTCAGGAGGACTAGTCATCGGCACCATCTCCCACTGACCATCAATGGTTCGGAGGTGGATATAGTACACAGTGTTAAGTTCCTGGGATTCCATCTGACCGATGAGTTAACCTCCAGAGACAACACAACAGTAATAATCAAGAGGGCCCAACGGTGTCTTCATTCTCTCCGCAGACTGAAGAAGGTGGATCTCCCTATTCCAGCTTTGACCATGTTCTACAGAGGCACCATTGAGAGCATTCTCACATATTGCATCTCTTGCTGGTTTGGAAACAGTACGGCAGACGAGAGACATAAACTGAACAGGATTGTGAGAACTGCTGAAAAAATCATTGGTGCTTCACTGCCACGTATTCAGGACATCTACACAGAGCGCTGTTTGCATAGAGCAAATAACATCATTAAGGACTTCACTCATTTTTCACACGACATGTTCATACTCCTTCAGTCTGGTAAAAGATACAGAAGTATCAGAGGAAGAACTAGTAGGCTATTAAATAGCTTTTTCCCCACAGCTATTAGACTGCTTAACCAGAGAACGTGATTTTAAATTTGATATTGATTATTTATGTATTTTATTCTTTTATTCTTTTTCTAGTTTATTTTAGTATATTTATATTTAAATTGTGCTTTTTTTGATTAGTTACTATTGCACTGAATTACTGAGTGGTGGATGTGTGAAACACAATTTCGTTTTTATGTACACCATGAAAATGACAAATAAAGGAATCTCGAATCTCAAAGACAGTTGAAGCCCATTTTTAGCGATTTTGTAGCACTTCCGTTCCTGACGCGCAGACTCAAACCGACTCAAACTAAGCTTGATGACGTGAGAAACCTGTCTGACAGACGTAATCTTCTAGTAGCTGAGCGTGAAAACTGCCAACGCTAATCTTGCAGAGACGGGGAACTTGAGCAAAGAGTTCTTTGGCGTGAGTGAGCAGGAGTATTTTGTCCCGTTGCTTTTATGGACTCATTATCTATGGGCTTCTCCCTTGACGGGACGTCCCCTGATTGCCTGTGAGCTTCTCCTCCTGTCTGTACGGCCACTTCTGTTCAGCATGACAGAGAGTCGAGTGGTTATGACGCAATCGTTAGCCTATTTTTACAAAAACTGTTTCTACGGGGCCATAATGTAACATAGAAGGTACAGTAGGTTACCAACCAGAATAATACTTTCAACGCCGCCGCTTTGCCGCGGCGGTGAAATTCGGGGTGTATTTGCTGCCTTTAACCGCTAAGAGGCGCTACAATCACAGACTTTGAAAAGTGTCCGTTTATTCTCTCTATTGCGTAATCTGCCGCTGTGTCGCGGCTCATTCAGAGCGATTGAAAGCTGGTAGCAGATGAATTTAAGTGAAATGTAGTTAAATAATTCATCACAATACTTAAATTAAATTGAATAAATAATGAAAACATTTCCATATAAAACATTGCAATAGAAACATATTAGGCTACATCAAGGCTTTGGAAGAGTATAAGACGTTGACGTAGCTCTGTGGTTAACGCAACGACACGGAGATCCTAGAGACCCGAGATCGAATCTCAATATAACACCATGTTGGCCGACAGCATTAATCTTTAACCGTTCTTGATGCTTAAATAGGTGACTCTTTATTTGCGAGTTTATTAACTGTTTATTTATTTAAAGTCAAGCGTTTTGTTTAATAATCAATGGCATATTACAACATTGCTACAGTAGAGCTGGGGGGTTGTTAGGGGGGGCTTCTTACATTCGCTTCATAAACACACGCACACTAGCACACACATGCAATCTTTTTTCTGCACCCGATGGATAGACTCATAATTTTCAAGCCCCACTGCCCCCATCGCCCCAACACAATGCTAATGAAATACGCAACAAGCTTAAAATGGTCCAATTTATTGAAGTAACAAGTAGTTTAGTATCTAAATACAAACTAAACAAACAAAAATAGAGAAAATTAAAGTGCTGCTGTGTCAAAATGTTAAAAAAAAAGAAAAGAAGAGAAATCCATTTGGCAAGACAAAAATTAAAAAATTAAAATAGACATAACATAGGCTAATGTGTTTGATATGGGATTAAAATTATGGGCAGTGCATGAGATATAAACTAATGATTAATTATGTCAAAATTCCTTTGTTCCGATCAGAGCATGTGAGCATTTCTGGATATTCCTCGGCTCGCTCATTCCGCTCAGGGTCGCGCGCTCATGCTGTCTCCGACTAGTTTTTTTCTAGTCAACTAGTAGCCTAGTTGTTTATTTAAGCCATCAGTGGACAAATCACCCCTTTATATTGATTTAATAACTTAAATAGGCTATACAGGGTAATGAGTGAGTGTTACACTCTAAAAAATGCAGGGTTAAAAAATAACCCAACCTTAACCACGCCGCTGGGTCACTATTGGACAGAACACGCGCTGGGTTGGTTTGACCCAAGTGCTGGGTTTTTCCATTTAACCCATATTGCTGGGTCATTCATTTGACCCAACCAGTGGGTGAAATTGACCATCTTGCTGGGTTAAGTCTTACTCATGTGCTGGGTTATTTCCTGTCTCATTGCCTTATTAAAATTAGTAACAAATAATTAGTAAAATAATTATTGTCTCTGTAATACAATAAACCAGAGAGGCCAATATGTGATTTCAATCATTTATTTATATATTTTTTTAATTTTTAATACATCTCTTTAATATTTTTTTGTATACAATTATTACAATTATACAATGTATACTCATTTTAAGGTAAAAAAAACATAACGGTTCATTAAGTAAGGTCTTTATACACCACTGAAAACATAGTTATGTATATGATATTGCATTTCTGTTAACAGATCCTCCTAAATATTACACAATGCACCTTTAAAAGTCATTAAGCAACTCATTTGAACTCTTATACGATTATGATTTCATTTATTAAGATGTGTTGATTTATTAAGAATAACAACAAACATTTCAATTGTGACTAAATATCACAGGGTTTTCCTCAAATTTGACAGAGGACGACTCTTTTCCATAAATTTGATACACTGCTTCGTGTATTTAACATGAAAAACAAAATAAGGCTTTGAAACAAAGATCACCAGCCTCCAGCAAAGACTCGGTCTCGATGGCGTGGCCTGGAACAATGGCAAAGGTCTGACGTGTCTCCCTTGTCACATCCCTGATGCTCCAGTCATTTTGTAAATATTCATCCATGTTGGTCCCCTGTTGATTACACACAATCACTTAGAGTGTTGCAATATAACTGACATGCAAGTTAAACTTTTTTTGTGAAAGTATTTATATTTTTTTTATTACAAACATTACCAAATATGGCCAAATATGTTGCAAACAGAGATTGCACCTTTAAATATTCTAAACCTAAATTACTTTCATAGTTATCAAGCATATCAAACGTCAACTCTTATTGAAGTAGAAACACTAAAGCAAAACTTACAGGTTGCATGTTAAGGACCTCTGTGCCTCTGTGGTGGGTCTGACGCCTTCTCCTCCTCTCCTGTAACGTTAGATGGATGGGGGAAGCAAAGTTTGCAGGACCTTCAAAGCTGTCTCCCCTTGAGCAGCTAAACAAAATGAGCATAATACAAAAAGTTGCATTAACATTTAAATAGTATGCTGTTTATAACAATTCATATTTTTAAAGTAGGATTTCTGACTTTTCTGCCCTGGTGTTTAAAATGGCGCTGTTGTGAATATAGCAAAAACGATTATTTGGCCTCAAACATCGCGCGGTACATGACCACTGCCTTAATACTAAATTATTCTTAGTAACTTAGGCCTAACTCAGGTCTTAACAACTTGTAACTTTAATGGGTTTTCAGGGCGAGAACATGCTTAATATGAAATCGATTTATTTACCATTGCCTCAGTTGCCGTTTGTAAAGATTGCACGCCATACAATTCCCCTACATCCCAACGTATTTTTTTTTTTTTTTTTTGCAATAACGATCCGTTCCGACATCGACATTCCAGAAGAAACAAGCAGACTGTACTGGAACTTACCCCCGTCGCTTCTTCTGACGAGAATTTCTTAAATGTGCTGCAGACTTTCCACACGAGTCACTAACGTTAGACTTTTTTCCCGCAGTTTTTACGTGCGAGCCCGAGACTAAACAGCCTACTGCGCGTGTACGGTTTCATTCAAAACGCTTTCCTCACTTTTAATTACTACGTACACAATAAATACGATATTGACGTGATGAAATTACAATTTAAACGGCATATTTCAATAAGGCTGCTGATATAGCTGGTTTACAACTAACGCAGCATTTTGTCAAAAAATCTAACCGGCTAGCTGTTACTATTTAATGTTTTACAGAATAAATACGTTAACGTTACCCCTCACACTTCCATATCAAAGACTGTATGCTGAACAGTGAAATTATTCATGTTAAAAATATCGGTAAACATTAACTTACCATAAAACACTGCCCGCTCCGAGTGACGTCCTCCTCGAGTCAGAAGTGAAGAATCCAGAAAGTTCCGCAAAGAATAAACCAGTTGCTGGGTCAAAATAACCCAACCAGCTGTTTATTTGTGAATTACCCCCTTACAAATCATTTGACCCAGCAAGAGCAACCCAATAATGTGTTTACAGTGCCCCAAACAACCCAGCATTTTGACCCAGCACAATCAACCCAACAATTTGTTTACAGAAACAACCCAGCATTTTTTTGAGTGTATAAAGCTGCACTCAAGCGCACGAGCCGGCAATGGTGAATGTGTAAAAAATAGCAAGGAGACATTTCATTGTTTATTAATAAACTGGTGTTTTCTGCGTCGCTGCAAAGATGAAGATGCGATAGACTCGCCATGAACGAATAAAGATATAAAGGCATAAAAAGGAAAAGTTCCTCCCGTTGGCGCGCCCAACCTGTCACTTCTCTAGGCTATTTCCCACCCATAGAGGGGCGCGCCCCACACTTTGAGCGGCGACTACCATCTGTAGTTAGGGGGGATCTAGCCGGTGTTCTGTCTCTCCCTCTCTCTGCTCTCTGCCGTGCAAGCGGCCGCGCGCTACACAGTTTGAACCTGTCTATGGTTTGAACTTGCATAATCACGTAGCCTTTCGAAAACCGGGACATTCATTGTCCCGCAAGAGTGCTTCAATTTCCCGGGACAGGTTATTAAAAAGAAGAACAATCCCGGTAAAACCGGGACCGGTGGCAACCTAACTTGCATTTAGACTTTATTTCCATGCAAAAAAGAAACACACAATCTTATTCTTGCTACATTTTAAATTTGTTTTGCCAAAGAAATTGCAGCTAAATTAAACGAAACGGTACAAATCGAAAATAGTCCACAGCAACATAAATTAAAAACATGAGTTTTGCCTCTCTCGCGCTGGATCTCAGCAAGTTTATTTAGTCTCCCTTGCTCAAACATTCTTAAACTCTACAGAACCAGTTGAAACAACTGGATTGAACACTTCAATTTAAATTTGTGTGTGAAAACACTTTAAATAGGGTAGGCTACAATAAATAAACTACAATATTTATAATTTAATCAAATATGGGGACACATCGAGAGATGTAGCCTATCCTTAAAATAATTTTGCCTTTGCCATCGGGCTGGCTATCCGACACTCTCCATATGAATGAGGAACATTAACACCTATTGTCTGTCCCTCCAAACCCCCCACAGGCTCTCTGAGTCTGAGTCTGACTTAAAATAAGGAGAAGTCGCAATTCACACTTAAATCGCTCTAGCATTAGGCTATAAAAGTGTTGATAATGAAAGAATTAAATGATTTAAGCTACATGTTGTGGTATTTCTGTCATAAAAGTTTATTACTAAATATTTCATTATTTAAATAATTTAAGAAATAAAACTGGTTTGGGCCAGCTTTTTCCAAGCAAAACTAAATATATTCTTCAAACGCATGTTCATTTCGTTGTCATGAACAAAATGCTCAACTCAATATTAAATTCTACAGGGATCTTTGGGTCCAGGCATGTAAAATGTGAATTAGTTATTTTTTAAATTATTATTATTCAAATAAATATCGGTGCTTCGTGGTAGCCTACTGCTGATAAACTAAATAACATTTAGATAATAATTATGAACTTTAAATGAAACAATATAGCAACACTTCGACGAATAAATGATTTGATCTGTTTTTACATTTTAATTCAGGGCGATTTTAATTAAACGAGATTTTCACCTTGTCATTTTCTCATTGCGAGGCGCTCACAATCACATAAACATATTTGAGCAGATTCTCTGTAGCTCTCGTTTTCATATGGATTACATAATCAGATAACATTTATTAACCTAAATATTTAGACATTTAAAGGCTTTAGACATATCCGATTTCCTATCGTGTCTGAGCTGAGGCAAGTGGCTTTCGGTTTATTTTTGTGACGCGCAGTTCCCGGAGACCGAGAGAGACGACAGATAAACTTTTGTCATTAGCCTAAAAAAAAGTTTACAGTTTTGAACGATGTAGGCTACTCTACTCTTATCTGTATGACAAAAAAAAAAATCACGTATAGCCTATTAAGTTATTTTAGCTGTTATGAGAAAAATAAATCAAATGAACGCGCTGCCTCGTTTGTCGAAAACTTTGCTTAAAACCATGTTTTTAAAAACTCTATGTAGGCTATAGGGAATACAACAAATATAGATATATATAGGCCTATATATCTTTTTTTTTTATACAAAACTGCTTTTGAACAATTGGTATTATTAGCTACAGATCTAAAGTCGTTCTGTTGGATAGCCTATTTGTTCCTTAGTGAAAAATGGAAATGCATGGTAATATTATTTTATAAATATAAGCAAAAAATATATGGTGTAACAGAGTTTTAGAACTAAACAAATCTGCATTAATAGCCTAAAAATATATATATTTTTACATAAGTCCATGTTTGTTCGGGATTTGAACGCAGGTCTGCCGATTGATGAACCGTCAGCTCTACCACTCGGCCATGTCGAAGCTCACTGAGAAAAGCCCAAACGTTTATGCAGTGTGTGTTCGCTCAAAAGAGTGAGAATGTTTTGTTGTTAGCCTATTGTGAGTGTAGCATACTTTACATGAATAAAATAGACCTTTTACAGTTTTAAAATATGATATCCTATCTGTATAACCAAAAATAACGAAGTAGGCTATAGCCTGTTAAGTTATTTTAGCAGAAAAAGAAATTCAAGTGAACGCGGCGTTTGTTGAACTCTAATTCAATGGCAGAAGAAAACCCCATTTTAGAATACGCACTAGGCGTGGTGTGTCAAAATACTTAATTATAAACTTCAATATTTCGTTCAAAACCACATCAAAACGCTTTGTGACATTTTAAAAAGCCGTGAATCTATTAATACAATTGGAACCAGGATCGTAACTGAAATGCGCTGCATGTTATCTCTCAATACAGGAGCAGAAGCGCTGGTTCAGATTTTACTGTTTGTTGTTTAAACGTGCGTGTTTTAGGCTATATTTAAAAAATATATATACTATATTTGATACGGCAAATCGCACCTTGCTTAAACATGTTTTTTAAAATTATTTCTGCATATGGAAAGAATTCCAGTCCTGCTGTCTGCTGTCCTGTCCGTGAAGTTTTTTTTTGTTTGTTTGTTTATTTTTTAACAGAACTGTTTTTGAAGACGTAAATTCAGTCAATCTGTTGGATGAGATTTGTTCCTTAGTGTAAAATGGAAATGCATGGTAATTATATAAAATAAATATTTTTTCGGGTTTCGAACCTGTGTCTTTGTACTGTTTAAACCTTCAGCTCTACCACTCGACCACAAGCTCGGTTGCTCACGCGTCAGTGTGCCCACAAACGACAGATGCACTCTTCAATCTTCTCATTCCTCAATAGTTTAGCATCATTGATTGCACCTAATTTATTTTCACTGACTGCGAGATAGGCCTCCTTTAAATTTTGATTCATAAAATGTTCTGCTCTAAAAGTTTGCTATATTCTATTTAAAATGTAGGCTACTTTTACATACGTTTTGCTTTCGCTAAATGTCCCTTTGCGCCACCTGGCAGTCATTTCGCGAATGACTTAGAAATGCGACTGGTTTTTTTTTTGCCGCGGGCCGCGGCGGCAATAGGCATTCTGGTTGGCTACCTACTGTAATGGAGCCCTTTACACATTGTCGTGTTTCTTTAGAAATAAATAATGGACAAATGGAGTCTTTATATGCCTCAGATGTAAAGTTATTCACCGTCAAAGTGACGCCAAAATGAATGGGAGTCAATGGAAATGCTAATGCAAGTGAAGTTCTGCTACAAGATGGTGGCACCCGGCCGACTTCAACTTCCGGTCGATGGATTACCCCCTTGGTGCAGAGACATCTCTGCGTGCGTGATATTTACGACAGTACAAGTAATCCACAGCGACTCTAGTGGTCACTGTTTGACAAAAACAGAAATCCTGCATAGTGCTGCTTTAACATAGTTAAAATATATTTAAAATAAATTATTTACTATATTAAAAATGTGAGCAATACATAAATATGATTTGTATATATTAAATATTCTTATATTTTAAATAATTTATAAGTGTATTTAAAAATGTATTAAAGATGGGTTCAATAGTAATAAAAGGGATAACAAAATAAATAGTATGTTAAAAGCAGATTTTAGTTAAAGGCACAATATGGAACTTTTCGGCTTTCAAAATAGCAAAAATAACTGTATCTATGTTATATATTTCTTTTAGTTGTGTACTAACATTATCCCAAAAGTTCCCACCAACTTTCAAATCCGGAGAAATTTATATTTTAATTTGAAGACACGGGCCGTGTCTTTATTTCCGTTTCGTCGCCCGTCTATGACGTCATATAACCTTTGACTCTAGTTTCTCTAACTTCCTGCGGATCCCAGCGAAAAACCGCCAAACGCAAATGTAAACACCGGACGCACGTCACTAAAATAAAAGAAGACGATAAAGAATCAATAGTTGGATATCAATAATGGACCATGATTATGCTTTGCCTGCACGTTCTGCTGCTGGAGGCAGATCCGTGAAGCGGAAACGCACGGGTGACAGAAATGACTCGAGAAGGGTTTGGGACAGGAGAAGAGACATGACTCGCGTTAACATTGGAGTTGCTTCTCCACGAGCTTCGTGACAAACTGGAACTACAGAGAGATGCCGATCTCGCTTGCATTCTAATAAACAAGTAAGCACCCATTCAGCTAACTATATCTATCTGTAACTTATATGTTGTGAAACGATGATGGCATGTGTAAAACGCAGACGGACTAGCTCTCATGTACAGTATAATGTAAATTCACATTTGTTGTAGATATAGCTGCAGAAAGTAGCTTCATATGCAGTTCACTATCTTTTTCAATATCATAGTATAAACGTAATTATAATTATTAACGAAAGGTGACCGTGTTTTTTAACATCTATTAATACTAGCTAGATGGAATATTGATTTAATAGCCCTGATAATTCATATATCTCTCCGTTTGAAAAGACGTGATTTTAAAAACACTAAGTTAGAATGAGTGAGGAATGTGGGAGCGACAGAGCGCGCGTGTTCATTACAATGGCATTACATAAAGTGAATAGCCGTAACTAAACGTAACACGAATAGAGATATAATATAAATAACAACACATTACCTCGTCAGTGAACATGTTATCTGCTGGAGATGCTAGATGGCTGGGGAATGACAGATCGCGCGTGTCCCAATGAACATCGTATAGCTGGTTCGCGCGCGCACTCCCTCTCTCTCTCTCGACAACGACAACAACTCCCATGAGCACACGCTCTTTCACGACGTCATCAGAATACGTCTTTTGCTATTATTTTGATTGAGTGACCCCTGGTGGCCAAAAGTTACATACTGTACGTTTAATCTTCAGTGTGTGTCAAAATAGCACAGTTGAGTACACTTAGTTGATCTTAAGTTTATCTTAAGAAGTACTAAAGTTAAGCTTTTAGTATATTAAGTACAAAATTAGTGTGCGAAAATAGAGCACTTTAAGTACATTATGGAAGTGTACTTAGTGTACTTAAATATAATGTATTTTAGTGAACTTATTTTTCACCTGGGGTAACCAAACAACCACGCTTGTTGGGTAATATATGGAAACTAAACAATAGACTTTTATCAAATGATGGTTTTTGCAAACAAATAAAATCCCTCTGTATAAAAGTAAAAGGAATGGAAATGTCAAATAAAGGGAAGTGGGAATGGTTCAAATTTGAAACAAAGAGGTTGGCAATTGAAACGGGAAAAAGCATGTCAAGAACAAGACAAGTAAACTAAAACACAAAGAAATACTGAAAAGGATCAGCATACTCTGTGGTAAAACTAATGCTTCGGAGGAAGAACTAACTGAGTTGAACTCCCTCCAAAAACAGCTTGATGAAATTTAGAAAAAGCAAGTGTACAAGCCTTTGTACGGTCCAGGGCTAGATGGATCGAAGAAGGTGAGAAGAACACAACATATTTCTATGGCTTAGAAAAGTCTAGGCAGTCTAAAAAAATCTGCAAATTAACAAAAAAAATTACACAGTCATAGAAGACCCTAGCCAAATACAGGAGGAAGTTCAACTCTTTTACTCTGACTTGTATAGCTCAAATTTCCACAAAGAGAACTGTGAATGTTTTTTACTCTGATTAAGAGCAATATTACAAGGATTGGGGTGAATGACAAAAAAAGGTTAGAAGTCAAATTTTTTTTGGGAAGATATCAAAGAATTGTTACTGAATGCATTTATCAAATGCATACAAGAAGGATGTCTTACTCCAACAATGAAAACTGGTATAATAACTCTACTTCCCAAATTAAAAAAAGATATAACAAATTTAGACAATTTAGCCTATTACGTTGCTCTGCAACGATTATAAGATATTAGCGTTAATATATGCAGAGAGATTGAAAACAGTAATTGATAAAATAGTAGATGAAACTCAATCTGCGTTTATAAAAGGTAGAAGTATACATAATAATGTGAGATTAAAATTGGACATGATGGACTATTGATCTATTCTGGAATCCGAAAGCCTGATTTTATTTATAGACTATTTCAAAGCTTTCGATTCTATAGAGCACGATTTTTTATTTTCTACTTTAGAAAATGTTGGATTCGACAACATTTTTTGTTCAGTGATCAAAATGTTCTATACTGATGTATATATATACTATACATTTATATACTATACATTTACAGTTATGTCTCCTTAATCCCAGGACTAACACCTAGAATAAATATAAAAAAAACAGTCTGGGGTTGAGCCATGACAGGGGAAACAAACGGAAGTCCGAGGACAGTGGGGACAGGGACAAATGGGGAAACAGTCCGGGAATTAGAGGAGCCAGGGGAGACCGGGAAAACAGACGGGGATACTGCATTAGTGGCAGCAGCAGCGGACTCAGACACAGAGGATGGGGAAACGGGACTACTGACGGGGGACATGGCAGGCGAAGGGGCAGGACTGGGTGCAGCGCTCTCCGTGGCAGGCTTGGGTGCAACGCTCCCAGTGATAGGCTCGGGTGCGGCGCTCTCGGCGGCAGATACGGGGACTGAGGGCGAGACAGGACGGAGAGGGACTTCGAGAATTTTAGCTTTGGCAGCAAGGAAGATGGGCATCTCCTGACTAGCAGAAACCGATTTCAGAACCTCCTTTGAGGCTAGATCGGCCGCAACTCTCCCAGTAGATTCTGGGACGGGGCTTGCTGGAGCGGGCTCTGGGACCAGTGTTGCCAACTTAGCGACTTTTCAGACCCCTTTAGCGACATTTTTTCAAAAAAGCGACTAGCGACAAATCTAGCGACTTTTTCAGACAAACCTCAGTAACCTCCAAATGCTGTCAGTAGTGCGAGTGCGAGCGCGAGTGCGAGCTCTTGCTTTCTCCCTGCCGTCACTCTCTCTCTCTGCGTCTCCCCTGTTCAGTGAATGGGTGATGGGTGAGAGGAGCAGCGTGCGGATCATTCTTCTGTTGAGCACACAGCAGTTTTTTTTTCCAGACGGACTTATCACTTATCTGCTTCTGTTGTTTTATATTTAAAAAATGTAGTTTGACCATTTTTATTTCCTTTTTTTTCTTGTGCTTTCAACCAGTTCCCCAACTCTCTCAATTCAGATATTTTTAACATATCCTACAAAATTTTGTCATTCACTATACCATAGAGTCTACTTGTTCCATTGTCTGACAAAAAACATAATATAGGAAATGAAAAGGTTTATTGGACATTCGGCTATATTATATGATATGATATTAAAATACAGTATGTGAGCATGAATTTAGAGAGAAAACACATAGGCAGGCAGAACAAGAACGACGCGATGTCATGAATATGCTAATTGACGTATGACGTCATCTAGCGACATTTAGCGACTTTTAGGGAAGGCCTTAGCTACTTTCCGTTGAAAAAAGTTGGCAACACTGTCTGGGACGACACTTGCTGGAGCGGGCTCTGGGGTGGCGCTTGCTGGAGCGGGCTCATGGACGGCGCTTGCTGGAGCGGGCTCATGGAGGGCGCTTGCTGGAGCGGGCTCATGGACGGCGCTTGCTGGAGCGGGCTCATGGACAGCGCTTGCTGGAGCAGGCTCATGGACGGCGCTTGAAGTAGCAGGCTCATGGACGGCGCTTGAAGTAGCAGGCTCTGGGGGAGACAGAGACGGAGGACAAGAGGCTCCCTTCTTCCTCTTCTTCCTTCTGGTTCGCGCAGCTGAGTCCATAGCCAGGCTTGAGACAGGTGGGGGGGGGGGGGGTTAGTCATGTTTGACTAACTCAAACATGCGTACACCACCTCCTGAGCTGGTGTGGGATTTGAGCGTGCCGTACGCCAACGTCCATATTGATAAATCTCAAAGTCACCGTGGTTTTGGGTGTACGCCAGGCGTATGCTCGAAATTTGGTGTACGCACTTTTGATAAATGAGGGCCAATATCTCACAGTATCAAACAATGAACCGGCACAAAAAGCAAACACAAGGGGATTAAATAGGGAACACTAATGACGAGGACAGGTGAAACTGACTAGACAATAATGACAAGACGAGGGTAACAAGGGGGCGGAGTTACATAACGAGACAACACAAGCACATGGCCCAAACAACAGACCATGCGCTTGTACACAAAACATGATTCTGTCATGATCCTGCCTCAAGACCAGAGAAAATAAACGACAAGAGGGCAGAATCCTCAACAATACCTATCGGGGGATCACGTGACCCATCGACAGCGATGCCAGCATAGTTTTCAGCTCTGATCGCATAATCTTATTTTTTCAATTATCCTATCACATACTTTAAATACTTTGACACCTATCTCATCATGAATCCTTCCCCAACCAAAGAAGCAAGGAAAAGGGAAAATGAACAATCGCCTATGAAGAAAAAATTTAAGGATTCTGCCATTTCCAAGGAAGAACTCGATGCAGCTATTGCTAATGGCATAAAGCTAGCCCTCCAAGAACAACAACGTGGTCTAGATGTGGTCGTAGCTTCCGCTGTCAGGGAAGCTGTGGACTCTATCCTGGTCCCAGCACTACGTGATTTACGAACCGAAATCCAAAAGACTAATGAAACCGTAAAGGAGATCAGCGGTGAACTTGAGAATGTAGCCAAATCCACTAAACGGATTCAAGACCGAGTGGACTCTGTTCAGACGGCGGCACGAGAGGACAGGCGATCGGTTATCGAACTAAAGACCCAGCTAGACCACCTCACCACAAAGTTGACAGACCTGGAGGACAGGGGACGAAGGAATAATTTAAGGCTGGTTGGCTTACCAGAATCAGTGGAGGGTTCGGATGCAATCGGCTACCTGAAAGAAAATCTTCCCAGGTGGATCCCCTCATTGGTGGACCGAGACATTGAAATCGAACGGACACATCGTGTGTATGATGGAGAGGCTAAATCCAACAAGCCGCGCACCCTTATCTTCAGATTACTGCGTTGGCAAGACAGAACGGCTATCCTGAACGGTGCACGTCAAGTTTATCCAGTGAAATACGCAGCCAATGGAGCCACCCGCTCACGCGCATCCGCTCACCTGCCCATGCCTCCTGCTTATAGTTCGGCGCCAACAGCCGGCACTATTCTGTTCTTTCCCGACTATAGTCCAGCGACAACAGCAAAGAGAAAGAGCTTCAGTTCTACCATGAAGAAGGCTAAAGACATGGGCCTGGAGCCATTCCTCATTTATCCTGCGCGGATTAAACTGCAGTATAAAGGCGAGAGGTAGATGTTCGACTCCCCCCAGGCCGCCGAAGATTTTATCAACTCTCTTCCACGGAGGTCCACCTCTACACCGCCGGTATGGCGCGACAGTGGTGTTACTGACGCAGCCTCAAACCTGACCAAAGAAAAGAACGATGGGGATCCTCCTCTCGCTAGAGAAGGCAATTTAGTGGACATGGAGGAAGGAACTCAGATCACCTAACAGGTTTTCTTGCATAGTTAATCTTAGGATCCTCACCACAAGGCATTTTGGAATGTAAGTGTAGTTAGACTACGTCTTCTGACAATATTGTCTCTTAGAAATGATCGAAATGTAGTATGCTAACTTAACCTTGCTTTACCAGTTCGAGAGGTGACGAATGTATTCATTTAATGTGTTACGATTGTGTGGGTTTATCTGATACTATAGCGTTGGGCTGGATTGGTCACGTATCAGACAATGTTTATGTTCTTACAGACCTACGGCTTTTCGCCCGTGCGGTCTGTGTTTGTTTTTGTATATAGTTTACAAGCCCCCCCCCCCCCCCCCCCCCCCTTTTTACAGACATATTCCTACTCTTTGATAGAACATCAGCAGTGGGACATCTGTACGATGGTTGGCAGGTTGTTTACACGCTTCTGTTATATACTAACACGCTCATATTTTAAGACGGATCTTAGCGATATAATATGTCGATGCAGTCATTGAATGTGTTATCACTCAATGTGAATGGCCTAAACTCCCCTATCAAACGCACTCGTGTTCTTGAGTATCTATATCGTAAAAAGGTAGACATCGCCCTTATTCAAGAAACACACCTAAAACAATGCGACGTGGCACGATTTCAAAATAAACATTATAGATTAATTGCATCATCATGCGCCCTAAATAAAACCTGCTAGAGATTACACATTTTTCTCCAATAGACATAAATCATTTTCCCGGATAGATTATATTTTTCTTAGCCCAACCCTAATTACAGGACATACGTCTATTACTATTTTACCAATTCTACTATCTGATCACTCCGCACTTATATGCAACATCGATCTGCCCAACATCAAGTCCAAGGCCCCCAGGTGGCGTTTAAACACATCTTTACTAACTAATGCTGGATTTCTTTGTTCACTCAAAGCACAATTAAAAGATTTTTTAGATATTAACACAAAGGATTGTCCTAATCCACAAGTTCTATGGGAGGCCACAAAGTGTTTTTTACGTGGTTTCTGTATTTCATTCTCCTCAACTTTAGCTAAAACAAAAGTTTCCCAGATCACAAATCTTGAAAAGAAAATAAGATCATTAGAGAATTTGCAAAAACATAGCTTCTCAGATGATCAGTCTAAATTGCTGGCATCTTTGAAAGATGAATACAAGACACTGGCCGTATCAAAGGCGGAATTTATCTTGCATAGAACCAGACAAAAGTACTATTTTGAAGCAGAGAGGCCCAGTCACCTACTCGCTCTTAGGAATGTGAAACAAAAGCTCACATCCCAGCAATAAATACACCTGAGGGCAAAATTACTACCAATCCGCAAGCCATCAATAATACATTCTTAAAATTTTATGAAAACTTATACAAATCAGAGATTTCTTCTGAAGATGCTACCAGTAAACATTTTCTTGACAAACTAGAGCTTCCCTGCCTCAAGCAAACTGATCAAGATGATCTGGAAGCTGTATTAGAGCTGGACGAATTACACAAAGCTGCGAAATGTCTAAACAAAGGCAAATCGCCTGGCTTGGATGGCCTCCCTCCAGAACTTTATTTAGAACTATGGGACATGGTGGGCACACTCATGCTGGATTCGTTTAATTTTGCAATCCAAAGTGGGACCTTCCATAGAGACCAAAAAACGGCACTCATCACCTTACTCTTGAAAAAGGGAAAAGATCCTTTTGAGTGTTCTAGTTTTAGACCAATATCCTTACTTACAAGTGATCTGAAGATATATGCCAAAGTACTCGCTCTGCGCCTGGAAAAAGTTATTCAATCTCTAGTCAATGAAGACCAAACAGGCTTTATCAAGGGACGCTATGCATCTGATTACATGAGAAGGCTGCTACACATTATAGAGGTTGCAGAGACACACCCAAATCCTTGTGCTGTGTTTTCACTGGACGCAGAGAAAGCCTTCGATAGGATAGAGTGGAAATATATGTGGGCAGTTCTACAACGTTTCGGTTTTAGGACTAATTTCATAGCAATGATCAAGGCGCTATACCACTCACCTTTAGCAAGTGTTCTAATAGGGGACATAATCTCTTCTCCTTTTACCCTGCAGCGTGGAACAAGACAGGGGTGTCCACTCTCGCCACTTTTATTTTGTCTTTCTCTTGAACCTAATCTACAGCTTCCCCTATGGAAATTGGTCATCATAATCATATTATATCTCTGTACGCGGATGATATAATTTTGTTCTTGGACAACTTTGACACCTCTATTCACCCAGTTATTAAAGAATTTGATAATTTTAGCAGCCTGTCAGGCTACAAAATTAATTGGACAAAATCTGCACTCATGCCTCTAAATAATATACACACAAGTGTTCCTATTCCCAGCTATATTAAGACCAAAAGCTCTTTTACATATCTCGGCATTACAATCTATAAAAACATACATAAAATTACCAGAGATAGCTTCAACACTATGTTAAGCAAAATAAAATCAGACATTCATAGATGGAGGAATCTAAAAACGTCTCTTCAAGGTATAATTAATACAGTCAAAATGAACATATTGCCCCGTTTTAATTTCCTTTTCTTTATGTTACCACTCTGCCCCCCTCCAAATTACTTTAAAGACATTCACTCTATGATTTCCAGCTTTATTTGGGATGGTAGAAGGCCCAGGGTTCGTTTGAATACACTGCAATGACCCAAACTGCTGGGTGGTCTGGCAGTACCGAACGTTGAACTTTATTATTGGTCATTTCAGATCAGAGCACTCAGCTCATGGGTAGACCCACAGTCTACCACGGCATGGAGATTGATTGAATCTGCTAAAATATTACCACACAAATTGCAAGACATTCTATTCTCTAGTGTAACAAACAAAACAATAAAAGAGAATTTTGGGCCCATCATTGCTAACTCTAGATATGTGTGGAAGAAAGCAGAACGGTGGATGGGCGGCCCACCTAAATTCAGTCGGAACACGCCACTATGGCATAACCAGAGATTATTATGTGGCAACAAACCATTCAATCAGCCATCTTGGTCATCCCTTGGGGTGAATACATTAGGTGATATATATGATACTCAAGGTCTCTGCTGCATTCAAGATTTAAGAACACGCTTTTATCTTCCTGGGTCCCCTTATTTTGTTTACTTTCAGCTAAGATCAGCATTAAAAACGTATGGAGTTCCCTGGAATTCTCCTCTCCCCTCACATCCCATGTTACAACGGATTGCACCATTACTGGGCAGACCTTCTGTCTCTTTAATATATAGTGCACTGATTCAGCATAGTGCCAAGGCTTTACCAATTGAATCTAGGGCTGTCACTTTACGTTCGAAAATCGATTGCACAATCGATCGGACCAACCAACAACAAGTATCGAAACGAAAATAGGGAATCGATTTTAACGGCCTTTTTTGTGTATTTTTTTTTTTTTTACCAAAAATGTATTTTAGGTGGACAGATGAATAGAACATGTAGGATTTTGGAAAATAATAATGTCTTTTCTGTTAACCAAATGCTTTTTAATATTCGCTATTACTTCAAGGCAAGTGAACAAGCGCGCCGTTATTTGTTGCCAGAGCCGTTGCTTAGTGACGTGTGTGTTCAAGTAAGCCAGAAATGCGCAGATTCTGCGCAATTCGCTGCATTTAATATATCACGAGGACTCATAGATGTGTATATCTCTATGACGAGGACTCACGAGTTGCGTATTTGCGCTGAATCCACACAGATTTGGCTTACACGAACTTCCACAGCAAAGAAAGTGAGTAAACATAGACGCACGCCTCTGATTTGACAGCTTTAGCCGCCAAAGTTAATTTTTACCCGCATTTGGCGAGTTGAGGGTGTAAATTTCAATCCCTGAATGCTGCACTCCTGTTTGTCATTGTGCACGAAACTTCACGCCAATAAATCATCAGGAATATTGCTGACTTGTGGCCGCTGCGCGTCTCAAGCGTCCTCTTCACGTTCGTCCTAATGCCTGTTAGTTGTCAGTGGATTTGCCTATATTTGGTGTTGAAAATGGAAACGTCTTTAGACACGGAAAATCGATTTTACAATCGATTCAATGAACACTTATGTCTCAAAAATCGAACAGGATTTTTTCACAAAAGTGACAGCCCTAATTGAATCCATATGGAACAGGGAGTTGGGGAGTTTAAATATAAACCTAGATTGGGAGAGAATATGGTACAATCTAAGTAGGACTTCTAAGAACTTAGCTCACCAACTAATTCACTTCAAAACAATACATAGAGCCTACATCACACCTTATAAGAGATTCCAGATGAAATTACAACCTACTCACAACTGTCATATATGTAACACTGCTTCACCTGGAACGTTTTTACACATGTTTTGGGAGTGTCCAGTTATCTCTAAGTTCTGGTTGCATGTAAACTCATCTTTAGTGGGTATACTTGACATTTTTTATGTTCCTAATCCTGGTTTCTGTCTCCTTAATGATAATTCTGATATAAATCTAAAGCAAATTCAGTTCAAAATGTTATTCGCAGGGTTTACCTCTGCAAAGAAAACAATTTCGAAAAACTGGTTCTTTCCGGATATGTGTATGAAATCATTCTGGATCCATAGCCTTGTCAACATTGTCAACCTTGAACATACAACTGCACGACTCAATAAGGCGCGACCAGCGACTGTACAAGCTTGGAACTCTTTCTCATCTAGGATAATCTCTTGGTCCAGGGACAACAGCTAGGCAATCTTTGTTGTGAACTATACCTGCCGTACATATTTCTGTTGTTTTATGTATTGTCTTATCATGATGTATTGTCTCATTCATCCAATCATTAACACTGTGATGTTTTTCTTTTTCTTATCCTTTAGTTATTTTTTATTTATTTTTTCTCCTTATATAGTAAAATATGATTTTGGAGATGTCTGTAACCCCCCCCCCCCCCACCCCAGAAAACAATAAAAAATGTTGATCACAAAAAAACAATCCCTATCCATCTGCGGAGACACTGAGGGGTAGGTTTGGTTTTTAAGTTGACCCTTGTGACTTTTGTCATGAAAAACCAGAACGAACAGAAGATTTATTCTTCCTTTGCTCATGTAGTGGTGTGTCGTTCTATGCAGACTTACAGGTGTTCAGCCTGGCTCTTGAATGTACCTCTAGAGCATTAAATTAGCTCCACCCAGGTCAAACCCCTCTCATTAGCTGAGCTTATTTAAGGTCGCTTTAGTATCATGGCTGCCTCTTTGCTGTTTTTCCTGCCTGTCGGTTGCTACATGAACATGAACCTTCTATGACGTTTAGGTAGGTGAGAGTAAACCAAACTCATCTTATGTTTTATTGGGTTTTCCCAATGACTGAGGTTGTATGTTTTGAAGCAGTGTTTATTCCCAGACAGTCACTAACTCAGTGCAGGAAGCAATTAATGCCATCGATCTGGGTGCCCTGTCAGAACTAGATCAAGGTCAGGTCAGGTCCTTGCTACAAAAGCATAGGGATGTGTTTTCAGCTCATGAGGGAGACTTGGGTTGCACTAACCTGATCTCCCATGATATACCGCTTCTTGATGAGACACCAGTACGACAGAGGTATAGACGTATTCCCCCTTCAGAGTACGATGCAGTTAAAGCCCATATTATATCAGCTTCTTGAGGCACAGATTATCAGGGAGAGCAGTAGCCCCTTTGCATCACCCATTGTCTTGGTCAAAAAGAAAGATGGCAGCCTTCGGTTATGTGTAGACTATAGGCTGTTAAACTGCAAGACAAGAAAGGATGCTTTCCCCTTGCCACGAATTGAAGAGTCCCTCGACGCACTCTCTGGGGCCCGTTGGTTCTCCACTGTGGATCTTGCTAGTGGGTACAATCAAGTGCCAGTCACTGAGAAAGACAAAATGAAAACTGCCTTTTGTACCCCATTTGGATTGTTTGAATGGAACAGGATGCCCTTTGGGCTTTGCAATGCCCCAAGTACCTTTCAAAGACTGATGGAGAGAATATTTGGGGCCCAACATTGCCGGTCTTTGTTGTTGTATCTGGATGACGTTGTTGTGTTCTCCTCCACTGTAGCCCAACATATGGAACGCCTGGATGTGGTGTTGGAACAACTGCAGCAGCAGAACCTCAAGGCCAAGTTGGAGAAGTGCTGCTTCTTTAAGGAGGAGGTTGATTACTTGGGACATGTCATCTCTAAAGAGGGCGTGGCGACTGATCCACGCAAGATTGATGCAGTATTCAAATGGTAGCGTCCCAGCAAGGTAACCGAGTTGCAGTCATTCCTTGGCTTTGCCAGCTATTACAGGCGATTTGTCGAGGGCTTTGCTAAGCTTGCAGCCCCTCTGCACCGGCTGGTTGCGGAATTAAGGAACACGAAGACTCGACGGCAGGCTAATAACATCATGCTGGCATGGACGGAGGAGTGTGAGCGCAGCTTTGAGAGTCTCAAACGTAAGCTTGTGGAAGCACCAGTGCTGGCCTACGCCAATTTCTCTTTGCCCTTTATCTTAGAGGTGGATGCCAGCCACGGTGGACTGGGAGCAGTGCTCTCCCAGGAACAAGATGGTAAGATCAGGCCTGTAGCGTATGCCAGCCGGGGACTTAGGACATCAGAGCGCAACATGAATAATTACAGTTCCATGAAGCTGGAGTTCTTGGCCCTAAAGTGGGCCATGACGGAGAAATTCAGAGAATACCTGTTGGGGCAGAGATGTGTGGTGTATACGGATAACAACCCTCTAAGTCATCTTTCCACAGCAAAGTTGGGTGCTGTGGAACAGCGCTGGGCTTCGGAACTTGCTAACTTTGATTATGTCATTAAGTACAGGCCTGGTAAGTGTAATGGCAATGCAGATACCCTCTCACGGCAACACTCACCCAGTGCATCCACCACTTACCATCTGACCCCTGGTATTCAAGTTCCTGAGTCTATGCAGCAAGTTGTGAACTTTGTGCCAGAGGTAAAGCAAAATGTAATTTCTGTTTTCCCATGTCATACTCCCTCTAATCTCCGTGTCCTGCAGGAAGCAGATTCCATCATACATGACTTCCTAGTGTTTTGGACCAGAAAAAAAGGACCGGATGCAGTGGAAAGGAGTAAGATGTCAAAGGATGCCTTGGCATTGGTCAAGCAGTGGGATCGCATTGTGGCGCAGGATGGTGTGCTTTATCGCAAAGTCTCCTCTCCAGATGGTGATGAGGTTCTCCAGCTGGTCTTGCCTTTGTCACTAAAGAGTCAGGTTCTACATCAGCTGCACCATGAGCATGGCCATCAGGGTGTGGAACGAACGGTAAATTTGGTGTGGCGGAGGTGTTACTGGCCCGGTATGCACCAAGATGTTAAGCGTTGGTGCCAAGAGTGTGAAAGATGCCAGATAGCCAAGGATACCCAGCCGTCCATTCGTACCTATATGGGCCACCTCCTTGCGGCACGTCCAAACCAAATCCTGGCTGTGGACTTCACCCTGTTGGAGCCATCCAAGAATGGGCAGGAGCATGTGCTCGTTATGACAGGCGTCTTTTCAAAGTATACCCAGGCAATCCCTACCCACGATCAGCGAGCATCAACAGTGGCTAAAGTGTTGGTAAATGAGTGGTTCTGCAGATTTGGTGTTCCCAGTCGTATTCATTCAGACCAAGGGAGAAATTTTGAGAGTGCATTGATCCAACAGTTATGCAGCTTGTATGGCATTGAAAAGTCCCATACTACTGCTGGGAATGGACAGTGCGAACGATTTAATCTTACCTTACATAATCTTTTACGTACCTTGCCTACAACCAAGAAAAGAGATTGGTCATCTTGCCTGCCTCAAGTAATCTTTTCATACAACACCACAGCACATCAATCGACTGGTGAGTCCCCTTTCTTTTTGATGTTTGGACAAGATCCACTTTTACCCGTTGACTTCCTTCTGGGAAAGGTCCAAGCCCCAGAAGCAGGCAGTACGCACGAGTGGATTGTGGAGCATCAGGCCCGGCTCAAGATGGCATTCGAAGGAGCCACCAGGCACCTGCAAGCGGCTGCCAACCGCCGGAAGGTATGTCACGATCAAAATGTGAAGGATGTTCCGCTACAAGATGGACAGCTTGTGTACCTCAAGGACATGGGAAGAAGGGGCGCAACAAAATACAAGATGTATGGCGCTTAGAGGTATACAAGGTTCTTAGAACCCCCTAAAGAAGGAGGATCTGTGTATACAATCGCTCCAGTGGATGATCTTGGTAAGGCAAGGCATGTCCACCGCTCCCTTTTGAAGGGCCATCCTGTATGCATAGAGTTTAACGAGACTCTTGAAGCCTTTCCCCAACTAGATGAAGAACCTTTTGTTGGGGAAGACTCGTTGGAGGGTGATCTGTGTGTGGTATGTCCTGAAGTTATTCAGACTCACGTGCCTGCAAATTCTCTATGCCCACAGATTGATACTACTGCACCCCTTGTTGAACCCCAACAGGCTCCCACGGCAGACACCACAGCTGCAGAGGTCCAATCACTGGTTGAACACCAACTCCTTTGGAGAGACAGCCAAGTCCGGGCTGACGGAGGGGCAGTAAGGAGGACTAGCCGTCCTACAGCAGGGAGACACCCAAATGTTCACCATCTCCCCCAGGCCGTAGGGAGCAGGGTGATTGGGGCTACTGCCTCCCAGGTACCTGTAGTTGAGACAGCCGTTTTCAGACCTTGGCAATAAGTTAATCATCGAGACGACGATGGAAAAAAATGGGGGTGGATTGTAGTGGTGTGTAGTTCTATGCAGACTTACAGGTGTTCAGCCTGGCTCTTGAATGTACCTCTAGAGCATTAAATTAGCTCCACCCAGGTCAAACCCCCCTCATTAGCTGAGCTTATTTAAGGCCGCTGTAGTATCATGGCTGCCTCTTTGCTGTTTTTCCTGTCTGTCGGTTGCTACATGAACATGAACCTTCTATGATGTTTAGGTAGGTGAGAGCAAACCAAACTCATCTTATGTTTTATTGGGTTTTCCCAATGACTGAGGTTGTATGTTTTGTAGCAGTCTGCTGCCCGCTTGTTCTATGTGGTTTGGCTGATTCCAAGTTTCCCTGTCTGGAGTGGCATGATGTATTGTTCCTTATAGAACACCCTGTGTTAAGGTATGAGAAGCTTGAGGAGTAACAAGTAGGGTATGATAACTACCTGAGGTAATTTATTTACTTTTATTAATTTGGTGCTAATATGCATGTGTTTTTAATTGTAGGTTGTCAGCTGCTGTTTTGCCTTATTAGGATTGTAACAATTGTTGCTGGTACACTTTGACTGTTGTGCCTCCATGTGGCTCTCCCCTAGTTGATTATGCTTGCATTTTAGATATAACCAACTGATCTATTGTGTTTTATTTAACTTGTTGTTTTGTTCTTTTCCGTGGTTCTAGTGGTCGGCTTGTGGTGGAGGCTAGGCACGCTAGTGTGGGTTCCTTCACTGATTGTAGTGTTAACAGCACTGGGGACACGATTTGCAGTGAACTGGTTTGCAGTGATTATCGATTGCAGTGGGCACATGCGGTGGGTAAGTTGGTGCATCCCTGGCGCACACTCTTAGTTAGATTGCCTCCCCACAGCTGGCCCTGGCCCACTTTGTCTTTTTTTTCTGTTTGTTTCAATAATCAGCAATAACTGGGAGTGTTTTGTTATAAATAAAATAAGTTACCTGTTGCCGAATTTGTAATAAATTTATATATTTCCTGGTAATATGATTGCTTATTTGTATTATTGACCATACTCTTTTCAGGCACTTCCAGTTACCGATTATCAATAAATGAGTTTTTCTTTTGGAACCACGTCTCTGTCTTACTTCAATAAACCTGTGTAGCCTTTGTATGAAGGGTTAGTCAAAGCAGAAATATAGCATTTCCTGGGGTGGAAGTCCCCAGGTGGCGTTGTCGGACCGTTAGATTCTGGTGGTGATTCCTCTTTTAGCGCCACCACCAGTCTGGCCACACTCAGTTAGTAGAAAGTTCTGGCAAGATACAGTAGCTGGTTGAAAAATAAAATTAGTGAACTTAAACAATTTACAATCAACGATATTCTTATTTATAATTCTAAAATGACGAGGGACATTTCACTTTTGATTAACCTTATCATCATTATGGGTAAATACCACATTCACAAAAATAAATGGAAAAAACAATTGCCAAATGTAAACTGTTTTAAAAATAATTTTGTATGTTATTATCCTCCTTGAACCTTGTAAAAAATTCTAAACAAACTGTAGAAGCTATTTGTTATGCTGATGAAATGTTTTTGATCTTATAACACATGATTTGTTTGAGAACAATGCCTTATTTTATTTATTTTTATTTATTTATTTTTTCATGTCAATCAGCATTTTGTTGATGCCTTGCCTGTTTTTTTGCTGTTGTCTCCACGAGAGTTTGTAATAAACGTAAAAAAAATATAGCTGCGAGCAGCGATTACGGGTATATATATACAGTGGTGTGAATAAGTGTTGGCACCCATGCTAAAGTTGCCTAAAAAGAGGAATAAAAAATCATCTTTTGGATATTGATCTTAATGCCTTAATTAGAAAAATGAGGAAAACTCCAACCTTTAAGGACACAAATTTTCTTTGTGAATGAATAATGTATCATAAATAAATAAATGTTTTTCCTTAAAATACAGGGTGCATAAGTCAGTGCCCCCCTATGTTACAGTTTTTCTCAATCGATTTGGTACATTTCTCCAAACTCAGGTCACTGCTCTCAAAACAGTTAACACAGTGATCTGTACACTTCGTAATTGTCCTAAACAGATAGTTAATTCTCCTTCATTTCATACAAATTACAAATCAAAAGCATCATTTTCTCAAAACACTGTGCACAAAATTCCCTAATGTTATCACAGCAGTTCATACAGCCAACCAAATCTTTAATATATCAGGAAAAACATTTGCAGCTTTTTCATTGGTCTTCACAAAGATCACAAGCATTTTTGTACCATTTTCAAAACACAACAAACAAAACTCTATGAATTGTAAAAAAGTCAGTTGCACACCTTATGTCCTCAATTAACCCCAAATTGATATCTGATGAGTTAATAATCCACTCAACAAAGAAAAAGCCAATTTCCTAATTGTTCACACAGCTGTCTTAATTACAACAACTACAAAAGGGGGAGAGAAAAACAACAAAGATGAATGAGGAGAAAAGACAATAAAAAGAAGGAGAATGAGCAGTGGAAAAGGAAGGGGTGTAAGAGTGAGAGGTGATGGACAGGGAAGAGGAAGAGGAAGAGGAAGAGGAGAAGGAGCAAGAAGAGCTGAATATGTAGGAGAAAGAAGAGCTGAGGATGTAGGAGAAAGAGAAAGAAGAGCTGAGGATGTAGGAGAAAGAGAAAGACGAGCTGAGGCTGTAGGAGAAAGAGAAAGACGAGCTGAGGATGTAGGAAGAGGACAAAGAAGAGCTGAGGATGTAGGAAGAGGAGAAAGAAGGGCTGAGGATGTAGGAAGAGGAGAAGATAGAGGAGTAGAGGGAGAAGAGATGGATAGATTGGAGGGCAATGGTATAGTGGAAAGAGAAAGAGTAGAAAATATAAGAGATGGACAGAGAGGAAGAGGAGGGCGAGGTGCAAGAGGAGGGCGAGGTGTAAGAGGAGGGCGAGGTAGAAGGATAGGGTACACGCGTGTTTCAAATGAAATCAGAGCCACACTGATTGACCATGTCATAAATCATGGTCTCTCACTGAGAGAAGCTGGGCAGAGAGTTCAGCCCAATATAAACAGATCCACAGTGGCTTCAATTATCCGCACATTTCAGAGGGAAAACCGGTAAGTAACTATATCATTCTACTTCTACAATGAGTCCATGTAGTCTTGTTTGACATAGGTCTAGATTTCTACAGTAAATGTTCCTGCTTGTCCAAACATTTTTCAGGATTGAAGTTCGAGAACATTCAGGTGGATGAACAAGACTTCTTTCAATTGAACAAGAGCATGCCATTGTTGACATGGTGGTCCAGAACAACACCCTCCGCCTCAAAGAAATTCAGCAAAGAATAACACAGGACAATCAACTGTTCCACAATATCCACCAATGCAGTCTCTCCACAATTGATCGTGTTCTAAGGAGAAATTCAATTAGAATGAAGCAAGTATACAAAGTGCCCTTTGAGAGGAACTCCGTTAGAGTGAAGGAGTTGCGATTCCAGTTTGTTCAAGTATGTGCAACCCAATTACTGCATTTTTACAGTATTGTCAACACAAAGATATATTTTTTCTGAATTTTAAGTTTGTGTCCATAAACCATTCCATGCTACTGTAAGTGAAAAGATTTAGGCATATCTATGTGTACTGCTGTGTCAAAGTGTGAACTCAAACTTCAGCAACAGTTTCACAGTAGTATTGACTGCAATCAATGCCATTACTGTAAAACACTAACTTACTGTATTGTACCTTGTGTTCTTTTCACTCTAGAGAATCTTGGAGTTGGATAGCAGTGCAACTCATTATGAGTACCTGTATATTGATGAAGCAGGCTTCAATCTTCACAAAAAAAGGAGAAGAGGGAGAAATGTGATCGGCCATCGTGCTATAGTCAATGTCCCTGGACAACGAGGAGGCAACATCACTCTCTGTGCCACAATTTCTACAACTGGTGTTGTGGCACACAATGCTGTCTTGGGACCATACAACACAGCAAGGCTCCTACATTTTTTAAATCTCCTAAATGAAATCCTCTTTCCGCAGGGTGATCAGGAGCAAATGGTGCGGAATTTTGTAGTTGATTGGGACAATGTCCAATTCCACCATTCAGCACTAGTGCGAGAGTGGTTTGAGAATCACCCACGTTTCAGGATGGTGTTCCTTCCACCATATTCTCCTTTCCTGAATCCAATTGAGGAATTCTTCTCCTCTTGGAGATGGAAAGTACATGACCGCAACCCTTACAACCAAGTAAGTCTTCTTCAAGCGATGGAAGAGGCCTGTGGAGATATTGGGGCACAAGCATGTCAAGGATGGATACAGCATTCAAGGCGTTTTTTCCCACGATGCATGACTCGTGAAAATATTTGCTGTGATGTTGATGAAATTCTCTGGCCAGATGTAATTGATAGGCATGATCAATAAATTAATTGATTCAATGAATGCAGTTTTTTTTATTTTTCTTTTATATAACCTATGTACTTTATTTGCATTTTTTTTTTGTGGTGACAACTCATTGTAATACACCTGAACTCATCATTACAGTAAACTTAATGAAAAACATGTATTTGCATTTATTTCTTTGTGTATCTTCAGCTGAATTTGTTATCAAATCAACAGAGAACACACTTTTAGTTTTGATGTTAATATTGAATTTTAATAAATGCATTACTAGAATAAAATGCTGTGTTTCATTGTGCAGTGAATACTTAACTGTTTCGCCAACATAAGAGTGTGTTTAGTTTGCTGTGTTAACTGTTTTGAGAGCAGTTACCTGAGTTTGGAGAAATGTACCAAATCGATTGAGAAAAACTGTAAATTCCCATAGAGTCAGGCAGATTTTTATTTTTAAAAGCCAGTTATTTCATGGATCCAGGATAATAGGCATCCTGATAAAGTTCCCTTGGCCTTTGGAATTAAAATATCCCCACATCATCACACACCATTCACCATGCCTAGAGATTGGCATGGTTTTTCTTCAGTTAGCCTAATAGCTGATTTGATTTGCATTGAAAGATGATCTTATGGAAAGTGCCCCATGCCAATCTCTAGGCATGGTGAATGGTGTGTGATGATAATGTATATATATATATAAAGCCGTTGACACCGCCACCCTGGTGCCTTTAGGGTTATTGTGCACGACGTGACACAAAATATCTGCTCGCTATCTGCCGAACGGCTCTGGTAGTCCCGCTTCAGCACTGATGATGTTGTAGAAATAGTGTGCTCTGGTTGGGCTGGATTATTCAGGATTTATTATTTTATACAGAAATAAGTTATTTATAATTCAGATGAGAATAAAGTTAGTGTTGATTAAAATGAAGGAAAACAAATATATTGATCTGAAATATAGCACATTAATTTTACATTTATTTAGGTTCAATTACCAAACATACAATCTTAATTTAATTTAAAGCAAACAATACATTTAAAATACATGGGTTGTATGCACATGTAAAAAAAAAATATATATATATATATATTCTCTCTCTCTCTCTCTCTCTCTCTCTCTCTCTCTCACACACACACACACACACACACACACACACACACACACACACACACACACGTCAAGTCACTTATATTTTAGATGCAATATTGTATAAGCAGAAAAATCGAATTTTCTGCTCTGAAAATATAATTCAATTCAATTCAATTCAAATTTATTTGTATAGCGCTTTTCACAATACACATTGTCTCAAAGCAGCTTTACAGAAAGTGCATTTCGGAAATGTACATAGAAAAATACAGTTAGTTAATCATGTATTAATTTAGGCATAACATATCGCCGGCGTTGAGTCGTCTCTTCACAGGCGTATAAATAAGCATACAAATTGAATAAGCACTTTGAATATTCTAAACAGAATAAGCACTAGTCGTTAATGAATAAGTACTAGTACTTAATGGAATAGATACTAATATCTAAAAAATAAGTACTAGTAGCATGAAAATAGAGACTTCGTATCTCCAGAGCCCGTCTAACTTGTCCGCTTGTCCGGGACAAATGGATTTTTGAAGGACAAGTAAAAGAGAATTTTACTTGCCCGAACGGACAAGTCAAGTAGCCTGATTAGAACATCAATAACAAACAAAATACATAACTAGGGAATCACTAAACCGAGAGAATGATTCTGATTTTATTACATTTATTGTATGTTGTTGCGATCGATTGTGGATAATAAATAGGTTGCGCTGTTGACGCTCGCGCAGCCTCTCGAGGAGAAATCTATATGAGCGCAGCACAAACACACACACACACACTCAGTTAACAACATACTGTAACTGCCTCTAAAAATCTAAATGTGGAGTTTCTATATTTTAACATATGTGTTAAGCAGCCTCAATTATTTTTCCTGAATACCATATCAAAATGTGACATTGATTTCCTACAACAGTTCAATAAACAGTTAAAATTTAGTCACTTACATTTTAGATGTAATATTGGCTGTTTTTCTTCTGTTCCAGCAGCGAAAATAGTTCCAAACAAAAATCACAGCAGAACCACGGCGCATCTCACAGGAACACTCATTGTTTTCATTACTGAATGATTCAGCATTTTGACCCGAATCGGTTCGGTTGAGTCAAAGATTCAATGACCCATTCCTAAACATCTGTCTCATTCTTGAATGAATCAACCGTTTAAACGAATCGTTTGAATGAATGAATAAATGACTCACTCATTAATACGGCCGCCTGCCGCCACCTATTGGCAATTTAGTGTTATGTTTATAAGTAGCCTAGTATACTTCTTTCCACTGTTTCTTATTTGTACATTTAAATCAATTTCATAACATTATTTTATGCAATTGTAATTTTTCAGTGTAAATGATTTAATTTGATCAGCCCTACCTAGGGTAACAGTAGCCTATGCTTCATCTTTCATTTTAAATTCCTAAATGTGATCAATAAATTCAAATATTTAGAATAATAAGACACTAATAGGACATTTAATAATATTGGGGGAGGGGATGCCCTTCATGGGACACTATTATGCGACAGTATTGCACTTTAAGATATATAGCTAACACCGTATTGCATTTAGGGTGATTGATAACATACATAATATTCAATATTCTTAGTCAATATCCACAACATTCAATGCAGATATTACAATATGCCGATTTAAATATCAAAGCTGATTGAACACTGATGAGAATATTGCTTCAGAATAAATAAATAAATAAATAAATCCAGACAAGCAACTTTTTTCTCAGACAAGTGAATGACAGATTTACTTGTCCGGATGACAAGCACATGAAAAGGCACATGAAAAAAAGAAAATATATATATATATATATATATATATATATATATATTATATATATATATATATATATATATATATATATATATATATATATATCCCTACCGACCCATGACCTCAACTGACCACCTACCGGAACCTCTCTCTCTCTCTCTCACACACACACACACACACACACACACACACACACACACACACACACACACACACACACACACACACACACACACACACACACACACACACACCACACACACACACACACACACACACACACACACACACACACACACACACACACACACACATCAAGTCTTTTAAATATACCATTGCCACCCACCGTCAATTTGATGTGTGTGTGTGTGTGTGTGTGTGTGTGTGTGTGTGGGTTGGTTTATGTGATTTATGAGGACACAAATTTGTATAATGGCATGTGTATTACATTTCTAAAGTCCGCATAAATCAAATGGCTTGAAAAACATAAAAAACTATGTTTTATTAAAAAAATTTAAATGCAGCATGTCTGTTATATGCCTTTATTAAAAAAACGTATTTAAAAAATACAAGGCTTAAGACATTTATTTTCTTTTTTAATGAAGGCCAAACCACACAGCAGTGAAATGGTTAATCTAGCCCCACTCCCCCTCCCCACACTCACAGACACACACACAGAGAGCAGGCAATTTTCAGCAATTTCAGGCATGCTAAGAGTCTCAAAAGCATCCAAAAAGAATATTAAAGTTTGATGGATTGCCACAGCAACAGTTTCAAAGATATCAAGAATCCATTCATAGGTCTTCATCTGCCGTGTATTTACATTATACAGATGAAGTTTGAAGCAAATCGGGTAAAAATAAGAGGGTGATTTCAAAGCATTTTGAAAGTGACACACTTCCTGCTGCCAGTTGGTGGCGCTATAACTTTGACTCACAATAGTCACATCCATGTGATCGGGCTCTTACAACGAACACACTGCTGAAGTTTCATCATGATCAGTTAATGTATGCAGTAGTTATGACACACTTCCTGTTTCACGTTTCTCACCATAATTTTGTTTCCTCGCCACGGCCAAACCGTTCGACATATCAAAAATCCCCTCTCAAACTTTCATCCTCAATGTCTTGACTTCACACTGACCGAGTTTCGTACCGTGTGTTTGAATTCTCTAGGAGGAGTACTTCACATTCCATTGCATGTGTTTTACCAACAACCCTAAATAGCCCACTTCCTGTTGGGCTGGGGTAAAAAGTAAGAGTGCGAAGTATATATGAAACGATGAGATCTGTAACGGAACAGATGCGGTGATGGTATGCTGACTGTATGTATACTGGCCTAATCCTCCGGTCAGAGAAGATGCAGCGACTTCTTTGCTTTAAATAACTTTATTGGCCTCTTACAACTCTACAGGGCATTGCAATATGTGTATGTGTGTGGTTTGTGATGCCTGCAGAAGACAACAACAGTAAAACAATATTAATACTAATTAAAGTTCAATGACATCAATGGTGAAATAACATGAATTAACATGATATGATTAACAGATATGAATAACATGTAATACTGCAAATCACCGCTAGGGGTCAGGGTATAATCATTAAACAGTACCACAGCTTCGCGCTACAAGTAGGTCACGTGACCAAACTAAACCGGGAAAACCCTGTCGGCTATCAGCTGTAATTTGACACATTAACGTCAATATAATAACAGCTTCAATGAACAAAGACTACACGGCTAAATAAACAGTCCAATAAGGAAATAAATGTGAGGTAACTAACTAAACATGACGGGCCGTCTGTTTCATGGGGTTCAGTAACGTGCCACATATGAAGATAACAAATAAACATATTACCCCGGTAAGATTAATAACTCACGCCACCTTTAAATATATAAACAACATCTACTCGTCACATAACTTACATCATCACCGACGCACACTGTTGTACAAAGGAATAATGAAGACCACGGACGGTGGTGGAAGTCCAACTATTAACTACACAGGAAGTTTTTTCCAAACACACTGCGCATGCGCAAACAGTCCCTCAGTCTCTACATGAAGCAGCTTACTGTGACGCAACCTCCTCACAGCAGAAAATCCACAACAGCCGCCCCCACATTCATGTATGAATGTGTAGGAAAAGTACAGGTCCCTGCTGTTGCTAAAGGTCCCTGGTGTACAAGTGATCCTCTGGCATTTTGGGGAGAGGTACCAGTTTGGTAACTGGACGAGTGTAGACTGCCCCCTTGATTTTGACATCCGCTGAACGAACTGTCCCATCTCCACTGGGATGGACTTTAATGACCTTTCCTATGGGCCAAAGTGCCCTAGGAAGCTGAGAATCTACTACCATAACCACTTGGTCCGCAGTGAGGACAGCAGTATGGTTCCTCCACTTATGGCGGCGCTGAAGGTCAGGAAGGTACTGACGAGTGAATTGGCTCCAGAACCGGTCTGCCAGGATTTGGCTATGTCTCCAACGGGGGCGGCCTATAAGTTCACTGGAACCATATGCAGCCTGCGGAAGCGATGAGTCGTGTCGCCCCATCAGCAGCAAGTTAGGCGTTATAGGATCGGGGTCAGCCAGGTCGGAAGAGGAGTATCCCAATGGCTTTGAGTTAAGTATACCCTCTACTTCCACGAGGACAGTCACCAGCACCTCTTCTGATACGACTTGATCCCGCAATACAACTTGGAGGGAGGCTTCCACTGACCTTACTTCCCTCTCCCACACGCCACCGAAATGAGGTGAAAGAGGAGGATTGAATTTGAATGTTATGCTTTGATCGGCCAACTGTTGCCTCAGTGTTGGATCAAGATCTTCCAATGATTCTTTGAGCTCTCTGTCTCCCCCACGGAAGTTGGTACCTCGGTCACATAAGATCTCGTATGGCTTGCCTCGTCTTGAGATGAATCGACGCAAAGCCAGTAAGAACGAGTCTGTGTCCATGTGTGGCAACAGATCCAGGTGGACACATCTCGTAGTAAGACATTTAAAGATAATGCCCCACCGTTTCTCATGCCTTCTTCCGATTTTCACTGTATAGGGCCCAAAACAGTCGACCCCGGTGGACCAGAACGGGGGTTTGTTGATCCGGAGCCGCGCAGCAGGCAGGTCGGCCATCATTGGTGTTACTGGTTTGCTCCGCCACAAACAGCATTCTGCACAGTTTTTCTGGTGTTTCTTAATTACCTGTCGACCACGTAAGATCCAGTAATTTCTCCGAATCTCAGCAAAGGTTCTCTCAGTACCAGCGTGGTGCAGACGGTTGTCGTAATCCTTCACCAACAGTTGTGTGATTGGATGCTCAGGACTGATGACAACGGGGTGAAGACTGCCTTCAATCAGACTCTCTGCTTTGCGTAGTCGACCACCAACCCGAATGAGGCTTAATACTTGGTCATATTCGGGGCTTAGAGCACTTAAACGGCTGCCTGAATGGACTGATTTGCCCTGTTTAAGTGCCTTTAATTCTTCCGGGAAACTATCAGATTGTATCCTTCTTAATAGAGTAGTCTCCATCTCAATACGGTCGACTGCAGACATAACTGGAGCAGCCGCCCCATGAAGGAACTGATATGTAGCCTGCAGTAGTTCAGTCCATGTATTGTATCTAGCAGGATCAGGCTCATCACTGCTAATTGTAGACACATGGCCACAGAAGGTTTGAGCTCTCAACTCATCTGGTTCCTCTGTGTGCACTGAGGGGTTCACTGGCCAATGATCTGAAGACTGATACAGGAATGAAGGCCCTTGACTCCAACAGTTTGGTTGGGACAATTCAAAGAGAGTCTTCCCGCGAGTGATATCATCAGCGGGGTTCAAGTCCGTGTTAATGTATCTCCATGACCCTGGCTTGGTCAGATCGAGTATTTCAGTAACTCTTGTACCGACAAATACTTTGTATTGGTTAGACTCTGACTGTATCCAGCTCAGTACAGTTGTTGAATCTGACCACAGCACTACGGATTGGATGGGCAAAGTCAGTTCGGTCTGGAGCACTTTGGCCAGCTGGGCTCCAGTGAGTGCAGCACATAATTCCAGTCATGGCATCGTCTGTTGTCGCTTGGGTGCAACTCGCGACCTGGCCATGATGAATGACACAGTGACGCATCCCTCTGGGTCCTCCACTCGCAGGTAGGCGACAGATCCGTACGCCTTCTCCGAGGCATCACAAAAAATGTGAATCTGCCTCACTGATGAATCATTGTCAGCAGCTTCTGGAACATAACAACGAGGAAGAACTATGTTCTGCAATTGAGGGAGCTCACTTTCCCAGGCCTGCCACACTGGAAGTAACTTATCTGCTATAGGTTCGTCCCACTGTCTTTCAGTAGCCCACAAAGCCTGAACCAGGACTTTAGCCCGAGTAGTGAAGGGGATTATGTATCCGATCGGGTCGTATTGTGAAGCAAGCACCCTATATACATTTCTCATGGTGGGCTGTTTAGGCGTCACGGGCTGACATTTATAACCCAGTGTGTCTGTCAAACAATGCCAAACCAGGCCGAGAGTGGACTCCTTCGGGTCATCTCCTTCAGCAGTTAGCCAGAGCTCAGATGTTATTGATCGTGCCTCAGGTAGGAGGTGAGAGATTACCTCTGTCCTGTTGGATGCCCACTGCCTTATATCAAATCCACCATTCGCTAGGAGGGTTCTCAGGCGGTCGAGAAGATCCTTTGCCTGCGGTGTCGTGCGAAGCGATTTCAAGCAGTTATCCACATAGAATGAGGTAATTACCGTCTCCAGCAGGTCTTCGTTGCCAATCTGGTGATCACGGACGTGACGCTGCACAGCGTATATGGCACAGCACGGACTGCAAACTGTGCCGAATGGCAGTGCACACCACTCATAGATATCGGGTGACCTGTCTCTATCCATATCTCGCCAGATGAAGCGGAGGAGTGGGCAGTCCTCAGGTAGGAGTCTAATCTGATGAAACATAGCTCGTATGTCTCCGCTGATAGCGACTGCATGTTCTCGAATCCTGAGCAGAACTCCCAATAATGACGGTCCGAGAGGAGGCCCTGGTAGCAGGTCATCATTCAGGGCACTCTTCTGGTACCGAAAGGAGCAGTTAAATACCACTCTTGCCTTTCCATTATGATGTACTAAATGGTGTGGAATGTACCAGGATTCGGCAGAGCGACTGGCCTCCTCACTGGTGATCCGCTCAGCATATCCCGCCTCCACTAGCTTGTGTATTTCCTGATTGTAAACCGTAGCAAACTCAGGATTGGTAGATAGACGGCGTTCTGTAGAGCGAAGGAGGGGCATCACTGCAACAGGTGATGCGCAGGGTAGAGCTACGTTTCGCTTCCGAAGGAGGGGCGTTGCGTATCTTAGGACACCGTCCACGATTACAGTGGTGCTCTTCTCCTCAAGCATGGTGAGGGCTGCTTGGTCTTGCTTGGATCGTGTCACTTCCCTCTCGCTTTTATATGGCAAAATGTCAAGCTGCCACAGGCGTTGAACATCTTTGTGTAGGTTAGAGCAAGGTGTGTCTACTGACAGGTGAAGGAAGGAACTCTCACCGGGTGGATGCTGAAGAAAATTAGTGGGTCCTTGCACTGCCCAACCGAGTCAGGTGCAGACTGCTACTGGTGCTCCTATCGGTCCTGCACGTACTGAGCGGATCGAAGTTATTAACTGAGGGTGGTCAGATCCAATCAGTAGCATCGGCTGCACTTTAGCGAATGTGTGTAGGGGAATTCCTTTCAGATAGTTGTAATTTCTTGCTAGTTTGTCACCTGGACATGACTGCTCAGCCAGTTGGAGTTCGGTTGCAGTGAAGGCTTGATTGATGGAATGATAAGTGCGTGGTTGGGTGTCAGCGGACACCTCAAATGACACTGTCTTTCCCTGGAGCTGCAATACATCCTGTCCGATGGTCTTCAATTTGAGTGACTCCATTTCCCCGCTCAACCCAAGGTGTTTGACCGCAGCAGCCAGAATCACAGTACGCTCGGAGCCGTCATCCAACACTGCATGTGTTTTTAGTGTTCTCTTGCCATGACGGAGCAGCACTGGTACCACTTTTAACATGACACGCCCTGAGTGGCTGGCGTGATCCAGATACACTGCATTTGTTGGGGTACTGACAGTGAGGATGTTTAGGTGCGGGTCTTGGGCCACAACTTTGTGAAGTATCGGCAGGTGTTGTTTGTTGCACATGGAGCAGAGTTTCTTTAGGGTGCAACTCTCTGGAGAGTGTCCACGCCCACATCTCCAACATTTTCCTTTATCTTTTATCCAGCTGGCTTTCTCTTCAGTAGTCATTCTTTCGAACTCTTCACAGCCGTTGAGGTAATGATCCTGTGTGGTCCTACAATACGGACAATAGGGCTTAAAGCGCTCCCTCCCTTTGCTTGTGGGCTGATTTCTCTTTGAACCCAACTGGAAGTTGGTCCGTTGTCGCTGTGGAGAGGTCTGCTGATGTTTGACTGTTGTAGAGTCACTGCTGAAGTAAACAGAGGCTGGTTTAACCCATTGTGATTTACCTGCTTTGTTCTCTCTCTGTGTTATACGACCGAGATCAGCTGAGCTGGATTCTACTGCGCGTCGAGACACCTGGTGTACCTGAACCTTCCTATCCAGCCATTCAGCTAGGTCGGGTAAGGTGTATGTCTGGTCACTCCCGCTGCGGATGATGCCTCTTTTAATACAAAATTCAGCAAAACTTTCCCTGTAGTTGCCAGGCAGCTTACCAAGGAGGGTGTCTACGTGGGAGCCGCACTGCAGTTCAGACTGAGCAGGACCATCCATGCGACTTAGCATCCCCACCAGAGTGTTTACAGCTGAGGAAAAATCTTCGAAAGCCTTTCCGTCGCCAGGTTTCACGGGAGGAGAGTTCAATATGGCCTTTAATTCTCCCTGTACCAACTGTCTTGGCTGCCCATATCGATGCTGCAGAGCGTCCATTGCACTGGAGTATGGTGTAGGGTCGTGTATGTATCTCTTTGCCATTTGGTAGGCGCTAGGCAGTTTGAGATGGTCAAGTAATACTTGGTATTTATAATCTTCAGTCAAATGTCGGTGTGGACCAAGTAAACTATCCAGTCCCCTCTTCAGCATGATGAAATCACTCTCCATTCCAGAACTGAAGAGAGGCAGTTTGGGCTTTGGAATACCATATGAGGCTGCAATAGCCATTTCTGTCATGGTGAGTATTGCAGGATTGTCGTAGGGAGATATGTATCCTGGTGCTGTAGGTGAGGCAGCCCTCTGAGTAAGCTGTGGGTTGTGTGCAGCTGACTGAAATCCAGACTGGTATGGCTGGGATTGAACTTCAGGGAGATATCTGGTCTGTGGGAGTGAATAGGCTGTTCCTAGATCAGTAGGTGGCTGATGAGGAGGGATAGAACGGGAGTTTGTTCTTATCCCTTGTTGTTGGAGTGAAACAGGTGGAAATCCAAGCTGTGGTCCAGGTTGAGGAGTGATCTGATGCTGGACATGTTGAAGATAAGTCTGCTGTTGTACAGTTTTGGGTAAGGGCTGAGGTATACTTTGATGCTGTGTAGGCGCAGGCTGGACTAGCTGCTGTATATACGGGGCAGGTGAATATGTCCGCAGGGCTGCTGGCTGATTTGGCAGATACACTCTTGGGGGTGTCTGTTGAGCTGGTTGGTGCACTGACTGGACGTACTGACCTGTATGCAGGACGGGCATGGGAGGTGAATATGTTCGCTGGGTAGGCGGAGTGAGGAGTGTAGGTGCAGGCTGGACTGCAGGCAGCTGTGGAAACTCTGGCTCTGGTCCAGTTAGAGTAGCCGAATGACGAATGGACTTACTAAGATCTAGTGGTTGTGCTGCTAACTGGACGGATGGCTCCAGAGATCTGGTAGCCTGAGTTGTCGAGATGAGGTCTCCCTGTATGGGCTGTGCTGTAAGTGGGTAAGGTTCAGTGTTATCTAAGAGTTGACAATACCCCCCATCAGCTGATTTCCAACTCATCTGGTCCATGGTGGGCGATACTCTGGGCCATATCTCTCCACGGTGATGAATATGAGGAAGGCTCGAGCTTCGAAGAGGATATGATAAGTTGGATGAATGCTGTTGAGGGTAAGCTTTACATTTAACACTGTCCATGGTTGACTGTAGTTGTTTCATCTGCCTAGTTAAGTCTTTCATGCGGGCTTCCATCCCTTCCAGCATGAGATCTTCTGACCCAGCGTGCAGAATATGGTCTAGAGGCTCTTCCTCATCCGCTTCTATCATTTGATGTGTGGCATCACATCTATGCAAATTGCCAGGGTTATCAATGACAAAGTCATGCAGGTGCCTGGGGAGTTGGTGAGACCGTCTTGGGCGGGACACAACTGAAGGTTTATCACCTGCTTGGTTGTTGGAAGTTGCCATGGCGCAGTAATACACACGATCCGGCTCGAAGGACCACTTCCAACGGAACAGATGCGGTGATGGTATGCTGACTGTATGTATACTGGCCTAATCCTCCGGTCAGAGAAGATGCAGCGACTTCTTTGCTTTAAATAACTTTATTGGCCTCTTACAACTCTACAGGGCATTGCAATATGTGTATGTGTGTGGTTTGTGATGCCTGCAGAAGACAACAACAGTAAAACAATATTAATACTAATTAAAGTTCAATGACATCAATGGTGAAATAACATGAATTAACATGATATGATTAACAGATATGAATAACATGTAATACTGCAAATCACCGCTAGGGGTCAGGGTATAATCATTAAACAGTACCACAGCTTCGCGCTACAAGTAGGTCACGTGACCAAACTAAACCGGGAAAACCCTGTCGGCTATCAGCTGTAATTTGACACATTAACGTCAATATAATAACAGCTTCAATGAACAAAGACTACACGGCTAAATAAACAGTCCAATAAGGAAATAAATGTGAGGTAACTAACTAAACATGACGGGCCGTCTGTTTCATGGGGTTCAGTAACGTGCCACATATGAAGATAACAAATAAACATATTACCCCGGTAAGATTAATAACTCACGCCACCTTTAAATATATAAACAACATCTACTCGTCACATAACTTACATCATCACCGACGCACACTGTTGTACAAAGGAATAATGAAGACCACGGACGGTGGTGGAAGTCCAACTATTAACTACACAGGAAGTTTTTTCCAAACACACTGCGCATGCGCAAACAGTCCCTCAGTCTCTACATGAAGCAGCTTACTGTGACGCAACCTCCTCACAGCAGAAAATCCACAACAAGATCTACATGTGTACCGAGTTTCATATTATTACATGCAAGCGTGTTTGATTTATGGACCATGTTTTCGGACCCCGTTCCAGGGGGCGCTGTCGAGCCCCCCTGCCACGGCCGGGTACCATCTTCAGCCCGGCCCTGATGGCCGCGGGTTCTGACATGTGTGCAAAGTTTCAGGAGTTTTTGAGCATGTTAAGGCCCTTCAAAAGTGTCCAAAAGGTAGTAAAAAAATAATTAGAAGAAGAATAATAAAATATAGCTGCGAGCAGCGATTACGGGCCAAAGCCGGTGGCACCGCAACCCTGGTGCACCAGGGTGGCGGTACCGCCGGCTTTGGCCCTTCATCGCTGCTCGCAGCTATATTCATATATATATATATATATATATATATATATATATATATATATATATATAATATATATATATATATATATAAAAGCTGGTGGCACCGCCATCCTGGTGCCTTTAGGGTTATTGTGCACAACGTGACACAAAATATCTGCTCGCTATCTGCCGAACGGCTCTGGTAGTTCCGCTTCAGCACTGATGATGTTGTAGAAATAGTGTGCTCCGGTTGGTCTGGATTATTCGGGATTTTTTATTTTATACAGAAATAAGTTATTTATAATTCAGATGAGAATAAAGTTAGTGTTGATTAAAATGAAGGAAAACAAATATATTGATCTGAAATATAGCACGTTAATTTTACATTTATTTAGGTTCAATTACCAAACATACAATCTTAATTTAATTTAAAGCAAACAATACATTTGAAATACATGGGTTGTATGCACATTTTTTTTATAAAAAAAAAAAAAAATATATCCAAAAAGACAAGGCTTAAAAACTCTTGTCACTGTAACACACACACACACACACACACACACACACACAGACACACACACACACACACACACACACACACACACACACACACACACACACACACACACACACACACACACACACACACACACACACACACACACACACACACACACACACACACACACACACACACACACACACGTCAAGTCACTTACATTTTAGATGCAATATTGAATAAGCAGAATAATCGGATTTTCTGCTCTGAAAATATAAATAAGCATAAAAATTGAATAAGCACTTTGAATATTCTAAACAGAATAAGCACTAGTCGCTAATGAATAAGTACTAGTACTTAATGGAATAGATACTAGTATCTAAAAAATAAGTACTAGTAGCATGACAATAGTGACTAGTAGGTTAAAATGATTAAATGTTAAAACGGCTTGCCATATTGGCTCAGAGAGAGAGAAAGAAAATGACATTTTAGATACTAGTAGCTATTAATAGATACTAGTATTTATTCAATAAATACTAGTACTAAGTCATTAGATACTAGTACCTATTAAATAGATACCAGTACTTATTCATTAGCTACTAATACGTATTCAAAAGAATATCCAAAGAATAAGCACTACTATCTAAAGAATAAGCACTAGTCGCTAATGAATAAGTACTAGTACTTAATGGAATAGATACGAACGAAAATAAAAACTAGTAGCTTGAAAATAGAGACTAGTAGACTAAAATGATTAAATGTTAGAATGGCTTGCCATATTGGCTCAGAGAGAGAGGGAGAGAAAATGACCATATTCAAACCAAAATATCTAACTTCCTCTTGGTCTGAGCTAATGACAGTTAATTAGAAAGTTGTCCGGCTTGATCTGAACTATATGCATACCTGTGTCTTTCGAGTTTCATGCAATTTCAAGCATGCTAAGAGTCTCAAAAGCATCAAACAAGAATATTAAAGTTTGATGTGTTGCCACGGCAACAGTATCTAAGATATCAATAATCCTTTCACAGGTCTACATCTGCCGTGTGTTTACATTATACACATAAAGTTTGAAGCAAATCGGGTAAAAATAAGAGGGTGATTTCAAAGCATTTAGGAAGTGACACACTTCCTGCTGCCAGTTGGTGGCGCTATAACTTTGACTCACAATAGTCGCATCCATGTGATCGGACTCTTACAGCGAACACACTGCTGAAGTTTCATCAAGATCAGTTAATGTATGCAGAAGTTATAACACACTTCCTGTTTTACATTATTGCCATAAATTCGTTTCCTCGCCACGGCCAAACCGTTCGAGATATCAAAAATCCCCTGGCAATTTTTCATCCTCAATGTCTTGACTTCATGCACACCGAGTTTCGTGGCGATTGGTTGAATTCTCTAGGATTAGTATATCGAATTCCAGGGGTATACGCTTCCAAACAAACGACAATAGCCGACTTCCTGTTGGGCTGGGGTAAAAAGTAAAAGTACAAAGGATATATGAACCGATGAGATCTATATGTGTACCGAGTTTCATATTATTACATGCAAGCGTGTTTGATTTATGGACCAATATTTTGGACCCCGTTCCAGGGGGCGCTGTCGAGCCCCCCTGCCACGCCCGGATACCAGCTTCAGCCCGGCCCTGATGGCCACGTGTTCTGACCCGTGTGCAAAGTTTCAAGAGATTTTGAGCACGTTAAGGGCCCCAAAAGTGCGCTGAGAGTCTCAAAAGCATCCAAAAAGAATATTAAAGTTTGATGCGTTGTCACGGCAACAGTATCTAAGATATCAATAATCCTTTCACAGGTCTACATCTGGCGTGTGTCTACATTATACACATAAAGTTTGAAGCAAATTGGGTAAAAATAAGAGGGTGATTTCAAAGTATTTTGCAAGTGACACACTTCCTGCTGCCAGTTGGTGGCGCTATAACTTTGACTCACAATAGTCACATCCATGTGATCGGGCTCTTACAACGAACACACTGCTGAAGTTTCATTAAGATCAGTTAATGTATGCAGAAGTTATAACACACTTCCTGTTTCACGTTTCTCACCATGATTTCGTTTCCTCGCCGCGGCCAAACCGTTCGAGATATCAAAAATCCCCTCGCAAACTTTCATCCTCAATGTCTTGACTTCACGCTGACTGAGTTTCGTGCCGTGTGTTTGAATTCTCTAGGAGGAGTATTTCACATTCCATTGCATGCGTTTTCCAAACAACCCTAAATAGCCCACTTCCTGTTGGGCTGGGGTAAAAAGTAAGAGTGCGAAGTATATATGAAACGATGAGATCTACATGTGTACCGAGTTTCATATTATTACATGCAAGCGTGTTTGATTTATGGACCATGTTTTCGGACCCCATTCCAGGGGGCGCTGTCGAGCCCCCCTGCCACGCCCGGGTACCATCTTCAGCCGGCCCTGATGGCCGCGGGTTCTGACCCGTGTGCAAAGTTTCAAGAGTTTTTGAGCACGTTAAGGGCCCCAAAAGTGCGCTGAGAGTCTCAAAAGCATCCAAAAATAATATTAAAGTTTGATGCGTTGTCACGGCAACAGTATCTAAGATATCAATAATCCTTTCTCAGGTCTACATCTGCCATGTGTCTACATTATACACATAAAGTTTGAAGCAAATCGGGTAAAAATAAGAGGGTGATTTCAAAGCAGTTGGTGGCGCTATAACTTTGACTCACAATAGTCACATCCATGTGATCGGGCTCTTACAACGAACACACTGCTGAAGTTTCATCAAGATCAGTTAATGTATGCTGAAGTTATAACACACTTCCCGTTTCACGTTTCTCGCCATAATTTCGTTTCCTCGCCACGGCCAAACCGTTTCGAGATATCAAAAATCCCCTCGCAAACTTTCATCCTCAATGTCTTGCCTTCACGCTGACCAAGTTTCGTGCCGTGTGTTTGAATTCTCTAGGAGGAGTACTTCACATTCCATTGCATGCGTTTTCCAAACAAGCCTAAATAGCCGACTTCCTGTTGGGCTGGGGTAAAAAGTTAGAGTGCGAAGTATATATGAAACGATGAGATCTACATGTGTACCGAGTTTCATATTATTACATGCAAGCGTGTTTGATTTATGGACCATGTTTTCGGACCCCGTTCCAGGGGGCGCTGTCGAGCCCCCCTGCCACGCCCGGGTACCATCTTCAGCCCGGCCCTGATGGCCGCGGGTTCTGACATGTGTGCAAAGTTTCAGGAGTTTTTGAGCATGTTAAGGCCTCCAAAAGTGTCCAAAAGGTAGTAAAAAAATAATTAGAAGAAGAAGAATAATAATAAAATATAGCTGCAAGCAGCGATTACGGTCCCAAGCCGGTGGCACCGCAACCCTGGTGCACCAGGGTGGTGGTACCGCCGGCTTTGGCCCTTCATCGCTGCTCGCAGCTATATTTATACATATATCAGGGTATATGCAGGAATCTTGAAGTTAATTTTAATACCTTTTCAAGACTTTTTAAAGACCTTCTCATATATTTTTAATACCTCACCGCCACTTCAAGCTGTAACCATTTACATCAGTGATACTTTTAACTTAACAGTTTTAGCTTGTGATAAAGACTATAGACCACTCCGATACAAAAATTAAGTCCGGCATTTCCAGCCAGGACGCTGCAAATTTGCACTTCCCCATTCTGTTCATGCGTTCACCAAACTTCTCTTAAACATTTCGAATACGTGTGATTTTTTTTTTCCCAAATCACTTCAGCGGAAATCCCGCCCTGCAACCGATTTCATTGGTTTAGGTTACAATGACGGGAAGGTTTAGGGATCAGTGTTTGGTGTAGGCAATCAGTGATTGACATGACAGAGAGGCAATTTACGAACGCACCCAAATTAGCCTAGTTTTTTATGTACCTGTTCATTTTTTTAATAAAAATTACTAAATCCACACACTTTTACGATGTTTTTGGGACTCAAACTGTTGGACAGCTAATTCAAAAGAAATACTTTCAAAATTTAAGACTTTATAAACCCGTGATAAGACTTTTTAATACTTTTTAAGGGTCTTAATTTTCCCAAAATTGATTTATCACCTTTTAATACTTTTCAAGACCCCGCGGATACCCTGTATATATATATATATATATATATATATATATATATATATATATAATATATATATATATATATATATATATATATATATATATATATATATATATAAAAGCCGGTGGCACTGCCACCCTGGTGCCTTTAGGGTTATTGTGCACAACGTGACACAAAATATCTGCTCGCTATCTGCCGAACGGCTCTGGTAGTCCCGCTTCAGCACTGATGATGTTGTAGAAATAGTGTGCTCTGGTTGGTCTGGATTATTCGGGATTTTTTATTTTATACAAAAATAAGTTATTTATAATTCAGATGAGAATAAAGTTAGTGTTGATTAAAATGAAGGAAAACAAATATATTGATCTGAAATATAGCACATTAATTTTAAATTTATTTAGGTTCAATTACCAAACATACAATCTTAATTTAATTTAAAGCAAACAATACATTTAAAATATATGGGTTGTATGCACATTTTCTTTTTAATAAAAAAAAGATATATATCCAAAAAGACAAGGCCTTAAAGGGTTAAACTCTTGTCACTGTAACACACACACACACACACACACACACACACACACACACACACACACACACACACCACACACACACACACACACACACACACACACACACACACACACACACACACACACACACACACACACACACACACACACACACACACACACACACACACGTACACTGTTTAAAAGCAAGAAATATTTATCCAACCTGTTTAAAACAGTCTGTCGGTGCCATCTTTTAAACATTCATCATATTGCACTGGTTTTAATTTCTTGACCTCAAACAGAGCACTAATCTGTTTATTTTTAAGTCATTGATTAAAAAAGAAAAGAAACATCAAATGCTTTTTTAGTCATATAGTATTATTTTATACAGAAATAAATTATTTGTAATTCAGATGAGAATAATTTTAAGGAAAACAAATATATTGATCTAAAATATAGCACATGTTTGTTTAAAATAAATTCAAGCAATATTTTCTTTCAACTTTAAAGGCAGATTTTTGTTTCTAACTGAAAGTTGTAGAAACCAGAGCGTTTAAACTACTCTTTACTGTCAGAACATATCATGACAAACACTTGCCAAACAGGAGAACATTTCACAAATCTGAGGTAGAACATTCAATCATTTGTAATTTTTCCTTAACAAAAATAATATCTTTATTTCAAAATTAATTTCTTAGTTTCTGCATGTGCTAATGGGGGATATTGTTTCAAGTCTTGAAAGAGGTTTGTGTTGCCTGACTTTGATGGCATGTATCTTTATGAAATGTATGAAAAACAGTAGGCTTTAGCCTAAATACATAAATACTGTAATTATATTCCATTAGTCCTTTAATACATTGTCTACATTAATAATATAATACAATTCAATATGTATATCCCACATTTCATGGTGCAGTTAATATTACTAGGCTAACGTTACAGTAAAACCATGGTAAATGATGGGAATTGGTAGATGGAAAATCTTTCTGACTGTATAGTTGCGCACAGTGTTTCTCCTGTTCCTCGGCGCTGTTTCATCTGCCTTTAAACTGGTTTAAATCACTGAGACATTTGTGTTCTTCGCTGAATTCAAGTGCTTCTCACTGGATCTCGTGATCGAGACTGATCAGAGTTAACCATATACAGTAAAAGAACGCTTCTGCTCTAGTGAGCTCGCGCTGCGCTGCGCTGCCGTTTGGACTTTGAGCCGAGCGGATAAACAGTCCGTGAGGTGCGCGCGGTTCAAATGAGTTTCGTTCCGCTTTTGGCGCATAAACATGATCTAACATTTATCGAACTCTTGATATCGTTTTATAGAGAAAAAAATATATCGCGATAATGAATGAATGAGCATATCAGTTGAGACGTGGCTAAATGTAATTTATGACCTTGTATGGAAAAGCCGGACGTTTTTATGACTTTTTATGGCATAAAATTCTTATTATTAAATTTTAGACGTTTTATGACTTTTTATGACCCCGCGGAAACCCTGTTCATAGGAATTCATTCGAGCGCACTGTGAGCGCCACCATAATGTCTGTGCAGACATCCGTACTTACTTTCACTTTTATATTAGCGATTTAAAAGCCCTCGCTGGTGTCAGCTACATACCTAATATATTTATATATAAATACAATAGGCATACCTGATAAAATAGTTTTATGTACTATGATGATACCATTTTGGACACAAGAGGGCAGTATAGCCCTATGAATGATTTTTTGTGTGACCAGATAGCACTAAATAGCCTGTTTTAAACTTTTTCATACTTAAAAAGATTAAAATGGGTTTAGTTTTAATATTTGTATAATTTTATATAAAACTAAATGGTGTATAATTACATTTTAGAAAGATATGAGACGTTTCCTGATTCTTTTTGACATTACTTTAATCCCTCACCATAGCAAAACCATTTGAGATATTCAATATCCGTTCACAATTTAGCATCTTTAATGTATTTTCATCATGTTGAAAAAGTTTGGTGGGAATAAAATAAACCACTTAAGAGGAGTGAGTAAAAATGTAGAAGCTGGTTTGCAAAACATCCACATTCAGACCAAAATAGCCGACTTTCTGTTGGGCTGGGGTAAAAAGTAAAAGTACAAAGGATATATGAATCGATGAGATCTATATGTGTACCGAGTTTCATATTATTACATGCAAGCTGGTTTGATTTATGGACCAAGTATTCGGACCCCATTCCAGGGGGCGCTGTCGAGCCCCCCTGCCACGCCCAGGTACCAGCTTCAGCCCGGCCCTGATGGCCCCATGTTCTGACCCGTGTGCAAAGTTTCAAGAGTTTTTGAGCATGTTAAGGGCCCCAAAAGTGCGTTAAGAGTCTCAAAAGCATCCAAAAAGAATATTAAAGTTTGATGCGTTGTCACGGCAACAGTATCTAAGATATCAATAATCCTTTCACAGGTCTACATCTGGCGTGTGTCTACATTATACACATCAGTTTGAAGCAAATCGGGTAAAAATAAGAGGGTGATTTCAAAGCATTTTGAAAGTGACACACTTCCTGCTGCCCGTTCCAGGGGGCGCTGTCGAGCCCCCCTGCCACGCCCGGGTACCATCTTCAGCCCGGCCCTGATGGCCGCGGGTTCTGACCCGTGTGCAAAGTTTCAAGAGTTTTTGAGCATGTTAAGGCCTCCAAAAGTGTCCAAAAGGTAGTAAAAAAAAAAAAAAAAAAAAAAAAAAAAATAATAATAATAATAAATAATCCTAAGGAAAACAATAGGGCCTTCGACCTTTCGGGCTTGGGCCCTAAATATAGCTGCGAGCAGCGATTACGGGCCCAAGCCGGTGGCACCGCAACCCTGGTGCACCAGGGTGGCGGTACCGCCGGCTTTGGCCCTTCATCGCTGCTCGCAGCTATATATATATATATATATATATATATATATATATATATATATATATATATATATATATATATATATATATTTAAAGCCGGTGGCACCGCCACCCTAGTGCCTTTAGGGTTATTGTGCACGACGTGACACAAAATATCTGCTCGCTATCTGCCGAACGGCTCTGGTAGTTCCGCTTCAGCACTGATGATGTTGTAGAAATAGTGTGCTCTGGTTGGTCTGGATTATTCGGGATTTTTTATTTTATACAAAAATAAGTTATTTATAATTCAGATGAGAATAAAGTTAGTGTTGATTAAAATGAAGGAAAACAAATATATTGATCTGAAATATAGCACATTAATTTTAAATTTATTTAGGTTCAATTACCAAACATACAATCTTAATTTAATTTAAAGCAAACAATACATTTAAAATATATGGGTTGTATGCACATTTTCTTTTTAATAAAAAAAAGATATATATCCAAAAAGACAAGGCCTTAAAGGGTTAAACTCTTGTCACTGTAACACACACACACACACACACACACACACACACACACACACACACACACACACGTACACTGTTTAAAAGCAAGAAATATTTATCCAACCTGTTTAAAACAGTCTGTCGGTGCCATCTTTTAAACATTCATCATATTGCACTGGTTTTAATTTCTTGACCTCAAACAGAGCACTAATCTGTTTATTTTTAAGTCATTGATTAAAAAAGAAAAGAAACATCAAATGCGTTTTTAGTCATATAGTATTATTTTATACAGAAATAAATTATTTGTAATTCAGATGAGAATAATTTTAAGGAAAACAAATATATTCATCTAAAATATAGCACATTCAAGCAATATTTTCTTTCAACTTTAAAGGCAGATTTTTGTTTCTAACTGAAAGTTGTAGAAACCAGAGCGTTAATTGTGGTTTTAAACTACTCTTTACTGTCAGAACATATCATGACAAACACTTGCCAAACAGGAGAACATTTCACAAATCTGAGGTAGAACATTCAATCATTTGTAAGTTTTCCTTAACAAAAATAATATCTTTATTTCAAAATTAATTTCTTAGTTTCTGCATGTGCTAATGGGGGATATTGTTTCAAGTCTTGAAAGAGGTTTGTGTTGCCTGACTTTGATGGCATGTATCTTTATGAAATGTATGAAAAACAGTAGGCTATAGCCTAAATACATAAATACTGTAATTATATTCCATTAGTCCTTTAATACATTGTCTACATTAATAATATAATACAATTCAATATGTATATCCCACATTTCATGGTGCAGTTAATATTACTAGGCTAACGTTATAGTAAAACCATGGTAAATGATGGGAATTTGTAGATGGAAAATCTTTCTGACTGTATAGTTGCGCACAGTGTTTCTCCTGTTCCTCGGCGCTGTTTCATCTGCCTTTAAACTGGTTTAAATCACTGAGACATTTGTGTTCTTCGCTGAATTCAAGTGCTTCTCACTGGATCTCGTGATCGAGACTGATCATAGTTAACCATAGACAGTAAAAGAACGCGTCTGCTCTAGTGAGCTCGCGCTGCGCTGCGCTGCCGTTTGGACTTTGAGCCGAGCGGATAAACAGTCCGTGAGGCGCGCGCGGTTCAAATGAGTTTCGTTCCGCTTTTGGCGCATAAACATGATCTAACATTTATCGAACTCTTGATATCGTTTTATAGAGAAAAAAATATATCACGATAATGAATGAATGAGCATATCAATTGAGACGTGGCTAAATGTAATTTATGACCTTGTATGGAAAAGCCGGACGTTTTTATGACTTTTTATAGCATAAAATTCGTATTATTAAATTTAAGACGTTTTATGACTTTTTATGACCCCGCGGAAACCCTGTTCATAGGAATTCATTCGAGCGCACTGCGAGCGCCACCATAATGTCTGTGCAGACATCCGTAGGCCTACTTACTTTCACTTTTATATTAGCGATTTAAAAGCCCTCGCTGGTGTCACACGTCGGTTAACTGGTGGAAAAATATCCTCACAGCTACATACCTAATATATTTATATATAAATACAATAGGCATACCTGATAAAATAGTTTTATGTACTATGATGATAGCATTTTGGACACAAGAGGGCAGTATAGCCCTATGAATGATTTTGTGTGTGACCAGATAGCACTAAATAGCCTGTTTTAAACTTTTTCATACTTCTTGAATTGAAAAAAAAGATTAAAATGGGTTTAGTTTTAATATTTGTATAATTTTATATAAAACTAAATGGTGTATAATTACATTTTAGAAAGATATGAGACGTTTCCTGATTCTTTTTGACATTACTTTAATCCCTCACCATAGCAAAACCATTTGAGATATTCAATATCCGTTCACAATTTAGCATCTTTAATGTATTTTCATCATGTTGAAAAAGTTTGGTGGGAATAAAATAAACCACTTAAGAGGAGTGAGTAAAAATGTAGAAGCTGGTTTGCAAAACATCCACATTCAGACCAAAATAGCCGACTTCCTGTTGGGCTGGGGTAAAAAGTAAAAGTACAAAGGATATATGAATCGATGAGATCTATATGTGTACCGAGTTTCATATTATTACATGCAAGCTGGTTTGATTTATGGACCAAGTATTCGGACCCCATTCCAGGGGGCGCTGTCGAGCCCCCCTGCCACGCCCAGGTACCAGCTTCAGCCCGGCCCTGATGGCCACGTGTTCTGACCCGTGTGCAAAGTTTCAAGAGTTTTTGAGCATGTTAAGGCTCCCAAAAGTGGGTTAAGATTCTCAAAAGCATCCAAAAAGAATATTAAAGTTTGATGCATTGTCACGGCAACAGTATCTAAGATATCAATAATCCTTTCACAGGTCTACATCTGCCGTGTGTCTACATTATACACATCAAGTTTGAAGCAAATCGGGTAAAAATAAGAGGGTGATTTCAAAGCATTTTGAAAGTGACACACTTCCTGCTGCCAGTTGGTGGCGCTATAACTTTGACTCACAATTGTCACATCCATGTGATCGGGCTCTTACAACGAACACACTGCTGAAGTTTCATTAAGATCAGTTAATGTATGCAGAAGTTATAACACACTTCCTGTTTCACGTTTCTCGCCATAATTTTGTTTCCTCGCCACGGCCAAACCATTTGAGATATCAAAAATCCCCTCGCAAACTTTCATCCTCAATGTCTTGACTTCACGCTGACCGACTTTCGTGCCGTGTGTTTGAATTCTCTAGGAGGAGTACTTCACATTCCATTGCGTGTGTTTTACCAACAACCCTAAATAGCCCACTTCCTGTTGGGCTGGGGTAAAAAGTAAGAGTGCGAAGTATATATGAAACGATGAGATCTACATGTGTACCGAGTTTCATATTATTACATGCAAGCGTGTTTGATTTATGAACCATGTTTTCGGACCCCGTTCCAGGGGGCGCTGTCGAGCCCCCCTGCCACGCCCGGGTACCATCTTCAGCCCGGCCCTGATGGCCGCCGGTTCTGACCCGTGTGCAAAGTTTCAAGAGTTTTTGAGCATGTTAAGGCCTCCAAAAGTGTCCAAAAGGTAGTAAAATAATAATAATAAATATATATATATATGTATATATAAATATAGCTGCGAGCAGCGATTACGGGCCCAAGCCGGTGGCACCGCAACCCTGGTGCACCAGGGTGGCGCTACCGTCGGCTTTGGCCCTTCATCGCTGCTCGCAGCTATATTTATATATACATATATATATATATATATATATATATATATATATATATATATATATATATATATATATATAAAGCCAGTGGCACCGCCAGCCTGGTGCCTTTAGGGTTATTGTGCACGACGTGACACAAAATATCTGCTCGCTATCTGCCAAACCGCTCTGGTAGTCCCGCTTCAGCACTGATGATGTTGTAGAATTAGTGTGCTCTGGTTGGTCTGGATTATTGGGGATTTTTTAATTTATGCAGAAATAAGTTATTTATAATACAGATAGAGAATAAAGTTAGTGTTGATTAAAATGAAAGAAAACAATTATATTGATCTGAAATATAGCACATTAATTTTAAATTTATTTAGGTTCAATTACCAAACATACAATCTTAATTTAATTTAAAGCAAACAATACATTTAAAATATATGGGTTGTATGCACATAAAAAAAAAAGAAGATATATCCAAAAAAGACAAGGCCTTAAAGCAGTGGTTCTCAATCTTGGTCCTAGGGTGCCACTGCTCTGCACATTTTATATGTCTCCTTTATCTGACACACCCACTTCAGTTAATAAAGCTCTTTCCTAACCAGCTGCTGATCTGAATCAGGTGTGTTAAATGAGGGAGACATACAAACTATGCAGAGCAGTGGCTCCCTAGGACCAGGATTGAGATCCACTGCCTTAAAGGGTTAAACTCTTTTCACTGTACACACACACACACACACACACACACACACACACACACACACACACACACACACACACACACACACACACACACACACACACACACGTCAAGTCACTTACATTTTAGATGCAATATTGACGGTTTTTCTGTTTCAGCAGCGAAAATAGTTAAACAAAGATCACAGCAGAACCATTGCGCATCTCACAGCAACATGTTTTCTCATTACTGAATGATTCAGCATTTTGGACAAATTGGTTTACTCAAAGATTGACGATATCATCGTCCATCGTGATGGCTGACAGACATCACGATGTTAAAGTCCCCATGAAATCAAAATTGACCATACTTACTTTGTTTGCCTAAATTGATCGTTTTGTGGTGAACAATTCATCCGTGCAAGTCAATCCACACAAAAAATTTTTTTGGCTTCGTAATCTTTAATCAAATTCTGAAAATGCCCCTCCCCTCTGCACTGGAGGACCTTGCCCGATGACGTAGGCTTGATGGTTTGGGTGTCTGCTTAGCATCCGTAATCACGCCCCTCCAACTGACAGTAGACAGGCACACAGCGTGTGAAAGGAGAGATGGCGAGGAGGTGCATTTTTCTAGATCCAATCAGGTGCTAGTTGGAAAAAAAAGCCACGCTCACTATTTTGCCTCATTTAGTATTCCGTTTCTCTCGGAAATACGTCACAGCACTGGAGAAAAGCCGTTTGCAACTTCCGGTTCATGGGGACTTTAAGCAAAGAACGTATATTTACAAGAAGTGAAAGCCAATAGAACGTTCCATTGCAACACCAGCGCCCAGCAGCAGCGCTACGCTTCCGCCATTTTGGGGTGAAAGCCATATATTTAGTCCAGTGCAGAGGTCATTTTTAGGTTGAAATAATTATGTAAAAAGAGGAGGCAGCGCCAGATTTTTTAACGCAGGTGCCGAGGGGGTGCTAGATCATTGACAGGGGGAGCTGCGCACTTATAGCCTATATTGTGCTACTATTATTAAATGAGCAAAACTTCGATATTTAATATTCAATCATTTTAATTATCACAACTAAAGTTTTAATTTTACTAAATTGAATAAGAACAACATTCAGCATTCAATCAAATATATTTAAAGATGTATTATTTATAATGTTATTTCGACATAATATCTCGTTATTTCAACATATGTGAGTGTGCAACATAATCAGAGAGTAGCCTATTTCTTTTCGTTTGGAATAGTTTCGTTTAAATATTTAGTTGCAAGCTTTCTATATTTCTCATGTCTGAGGCATATTTCGGTTAATTTATGATGAGATTCGCTCAAGACGAGCGCCGGCGCCGGATGTCATGATTATGTCTGCTATATTTGCCATTTATTAAATCCAGCCGATTAAATTTAAAAAAAATAAAAATAAGATAGAATTTATACAAAACGAAATTAATTTTAAAGAAAGGCTTTCTACAAAACACAGCGTAGGCTAATGAGTCAAAATCATGTATGAGCCACTTCATGTCTCCCGATATCATACTCATGCTGTTCACTTTTCATAATCAATATGGGGAAAAAAACATTATAATATTTGAACAAATATGAAACTAAATGCGCTTATTTAATGGCTACAACAACACGTATACAGTATTAGGCCTACAAACTCTCTATTTGTACAACTATTAGGCCTATACAACAGCAATAGAAACAGCTTTACAGTAAACTTCTTATATCGTATATTAATGACCGTTAAAGCAAGACTATGTAAACAAAAACACACAGCCACTGTACAAAATTGTGGCAATTATAGGATAACGGACACAGCAATGCATAATGTTCCATAAGATCATCATGTTTGTAGCATGATCCAGGGGATTAAAACGTACAAAATATATTTCAGGCCAAGTGGAGTTGGTAACTAATAATAGTAGTAAATGTGTAAAGTTGCATAAAATGGAAATATTCTATAATGCAAGAAAAAACTACCTCAAAAAACTGTTATCTGTGCTGTTGTCCAGTAACTCCCGTTGGAATATTCATCCCAAAATGGCGGCCGCGCTCCCGAAGCGCCACCTAGTGGCTGTTACCAGAAAAGCATCAGAGTTTCGCCTCTTGTGCCTCTTTGCTTTAAGCCAGCATCGCGATCCCCCCCCCCCCATGTTTCCATGGTGACGCGTCATGCTTGGCACGTGATTCACCACAGCCAAAATAGACATGTAACGTTAGCGCTTTTATTTATAAATATTAACAAACCTGGTTACCATGTCATTAACTATCTTCTATTCTGATTCTCAAATGTGTGTAAGTGAGTTTGTTTTGTCGTTTAAAAAACAGTTTCTCCCGAAATACATGGCCGGTGAACTGGGAGAAGAATAGAGTTAACTTTATAGTTACTTACACTGTGTGTCTGATATGAATAAAATCCGTCGGCAAATATATTTGAATGGGTTGTTATGGCTGCTTCCATAGACACCATTGTGTATTTTACAAACTATAAATGTATTGTTTTGCTATAAGTTATATGCATTTAAATGTCTGAAACCTAAAATAAACATTATGTGGTTAAAAACACTGAATAGTTGTGATATAATATGACAAGCACTGAACGCGTCTGTCTCTGGCTCAGCGCCAGCCACAGCGCGAAAGCACAGTCTGGATCTGGCTGCTCTGTCACGTGTACATTGTACATCATGTACATTCGCTCCTAGTGGTCAGCTGCTGCAGACTCAGAGCGTGCCGAAATCAAAATTGCTGATGAGATGTAGAGGAAAATATCTCCGCGTTGTGCCTACGCCCCTTAGCTGTTCTAAATCCACTGTAAAACACGGCTTTGCGGGGCTTATTGCTTAAGTGAAAAATTAAAACGTTAGCCCCGACCCTCCTCCGATATCATCGTCCATCGCGATGTTTCACTGTACACATCGTCTGATGCCAAATTGGTAGACGACATCGCAAACCCTAGATTCAATGACCAATCCATACCTGTCTCATTCATGAATGACTCAGTCGTTCGAACGAATCGTTTGAACGAATGAATCAATGACTCGCTCATTAAGACGGTAGCCTGGCGACACCTAGTGACGGTTCAGTGTTATGTTTAAAAGTATCATTCTTTCCAACGATTTTTAATTGACTCATATTTAAAACAATCTCATAACATCATTTAATGCATTGTTATTTTTCAATGTAAATGATGTAATTTGATCAGCCCTACCTAGGGTAACAGCCATATAGTATCTTATTATTCTAAATAATTGAATTTATTGATCAAATTTACAAATTAAAATGAAAGATGAAGCATACATTTAATAAGACTGGACTAGGGGTGCCTTGCAGATATTACAATTATGCACTTTTAAATATACCATTGCCACCCACCGTCAATTTGGTGTGTGTGTGTGTGTGTGTGTGTGTGTGTGTGTGTGTGTGTGTGTGGTGTGTGTGTGTGTGTGTGTGTGTGTGTGTGTGTGTGTGTGTGTGTGGGTTGGTTTGTGTGGGTTGGTTTATGTGATTTATGAGGACACAAATTTGTATAATGACGTGTATTACACTGGTATTACAACTTATGGGTGGTTTATGAGGACATTTCAAAAGTCCTCATAAATCAAATGGCTTGAAAAACATAAAAAACAATGTTTTATTAAAAAAATTTAAATGCAGCATGTCTGTTATATGCCTTTATTAAAAAAACGTATTTAAAAAATACAAGGCTTAAGACATTTATTTATAGGCCAAACCACACAGCAGTGAAATGGTTAATCTAGCCCCACTCCCCCTCCCCCTCCCCACACTCACAGACACACACACAGACAGCAGTCACAGAGACGTAGGCTCAGAGAGAAATGACCATATTCAAACCAAAATATCTGACTTCCTCTTGGTTGTTACTAATGACTGTAAATTAGAAAGTTGTCTGGCTGGAGGAGAACTATATAAATACAGATTTTTGTAACTCTAGATGAAACTAACCCCCCCACTTTTGTCAAAAGGTGGCGCTACTGAGTCCCTGCACCACGCCCGTTTCTGAAACTATGCACATGTCACCTGGCTAATAAATGTGATCTGTCTGTCGAGTTTCATGCAATTTTAAGCAATTTCAGGCATGCTAAGAGTCTCAAAAGCATCCAAAAAGAATATTAAAGTTTGATGGATTGCCACAGCAACAGTTTCAAAGATATCAAGAATCCATTCACAGGTCTTCATCTGCCGTGTATTTACATTATACAAATGAAGTTTGAAGCAAATCGGGTAAAAATAAGAGGTTGATTTCAAAGCATTTTGAAAGTGACACACTTCCTGCTGCCAGTTGGTGGCGCTATAACTTTGACTCACAATAGTCACATCCATATGATCGGGCTCTTAGAACGAACACACTGCTGAAGTTTCATCAAGATCAGTTAATGTATGCTGAAGTTATAACACACTTCCTGTTTCACGTTTCTCGCCATAATTTTGTTTCCTCGCCACGGCCAAACCGTTCGAGATATCAAAAATCCCCTCGCAAACTTTCATCCTCAATGTCTTGACTTCATGCTGACCGAGTTTCGTGCCGTGTGTTTGAATTCTCTAGGAGGAGTACTTCAAATTCCTTTGCGTGTGTTTTACCAACAACCCTAAATAGCCCACTTCCTGTTGGGTTGGGGTAAAAAGTAAGAGTGTGAAGTATATATGAAACGATGAGATCTACATGTGTACCGAGTTTCATATTATTACATGCAAGCGTGTTTGATTTATGGACCATGTTTTCGGACCCCGTTCCAGGGGGCGCTGTCGAGCCCCCCTGCCACGCCCGGGTACCATCTTCAGCCCGGCCCTGATGGCCGCGGGTTCTGACATGTGTGCAAAGTGTCAGGAGTTTTTGAGCATGTTAAGGCCTCCAAAAGTGTCCAAAAGGTAGTAAAAAAATAATAATAATAATAATAATAAATAATCCTTAGGAAAACAATAGGGCCTTCGCCCTTTGGGCTTGGGCCCTAATAATAATAATAAATAATCCTAAGGAAAACAATAGGGCCTTCGCCCTTTCGGGCTTGGGCCCTAATAATCCTTAGGAAAACAATAGGGCCTTCGCCCTTAGGGCTTGGGCCCTAATAATCCTAAGGAAAACAATAGGGCCTTCGCCCTTTGGGCTTGGGCCCTAATAATCCTAAGGAAAACAATAGGGCCTTCGCCCTTTGGGCTTGGGCCCTAATAAATGAAAAAAAGCACAGAACATGGAAAGAAGAGCGAAGAGAAAACCAGCACAAGTGTAAATAAAATGTTAATATGAGCAGAAATGGCCAGAGAGCACAAAGTACAGAGTAATAAAACCAAGGAAAACATAATTTTAAAGAAGACATGAACAGAAGTTTAAGTTTTGTGCAAAATAATTTTTAATGTGTTTAAAGTTTTTATTCATGCTTATTTTTTTTAATAATTCACGCTTATTGTATTTTGATCCGTGACCACGTTTTTTGCTATTCTGATAATTTTGCATAATTTTTTCAGTTTGTGCAATCTATTTTTACGTAATACTTTAGATGGGATATTGATCCTATAGTAAGTTTCTCTCGTACCAACTAACAATTTGAAAATACGAACTTTTTCGTGAAATTTACACCAGAATGGCTTTACAAACGATTTACACAAAAATTCGCTCTGCTCGTGTTTCTTGAATTATGCGATCAAAGACTTCAGATTTTAGCCTAAGATCAGAGGAATCTTTTAGGAGTTGCTAAATTTGTCTCAGACGGCCAAATCATGGCCAAAATTGTACAGTGTGAACCTGGCTTTAGCAATATGATATTTAATGCTTAGTTTTATAATCAAAGCTTGGTAATTTTAAAACATACAATGCAACGCAATACAGTGATGATTGAGAGATGAACAAATAAACCTTCCTCAAAAGCCTGATGATCATATTTAATACATTTGAACATGATTTTTCTACAAAAAAAGATGTATGGATAATGATGTAAACCTAAGTTGCTTCAGTCCAGAAAATGATCATCTTGAAATATTACTAACAATAAAGGTTATTCTTGTGTTCACTTAAGATTTCACAGCAAAAAGACATGTGAACCACAAGCTGAAGAGACACGTTTTTACAATAGTCTTGTTTCAATTAAGATTAATGACTGATCTTACCACAATTTCTCCAGTTTACAGTGAGGATCCTTCAGTCTATCAGAGAGCAGCGTCACACCTTTATCTTCTATTTTATTCTGAGACAGATACAGTTCTCTGAGGTGTGAGTTTGATCTCAGAGCTGAAGCCAGAGCAGCACAACCTTCAGCTGTGATCTCACAACACCTCAACCTGCAGAAAACAATGACACAATCTTCATTCAGCAGGAACTGTACAACCACAGAGACTAAGATATTAAAAACTAAATATATGTGGGTTTAATGTTTTTGTTACTTTCTGTTTACTTTTGCTTTATTGTGTGTTAATGTAAATCACTATGACCCCCCCCCCCCACACACACACAAAAAAAAGAACAATAATGCCTTAAAATAATATGATACTTGTCTCTGTTAAGATTAATGAATGATCTTACCACAGTATCTCCAGTTTACAGTGAAGATCCTTCAGTCCATCAGAGAGCAGCGTCAGACCTTCATCTCCTACATAATTCTCAGACAGATACAGTTCTCTGAGGTGTGAGTTTGATCTCAGAGGTGAAGCCAGAGCAGCACAACCTTCAGCTGTGATCTCACAACACCTCAACCTGCAGAAAACAATGACACAATCTTCATTCAGCAGGAACTGTACAACCACAGAGACTAAGATATTAAAAACTAAATATATGTGGGTTTAATGTTTTTGTTACTTTCTGTTTACTTTTGCTTTATTGTGTGTTAATGTAAATCACTATGACCCCCCCCCCCACACACAAAAAAAAAAGTACAATAATGCCTTAAAATAATATGATACTTGTCTCTGTTAAGATTAATGAATGATCTTACCACAGTATCTCCAGTTTACAGTGAAGATCCTTCAGTCCATCAGAGAGCAGCGTCAGACCATTATCTCCTACATAATTATCAGACAGATACAGTTCTCTGAGGTGTGAGTTTGATCTCAGAGCTGAAGCCAGAGCAGCAAAACCTTCAGATGGGATCTTACAATTCCTCAACCTGCAGAAAACAATGACACAATCTTCACTCTCAGTTCAACTTACAAAATGTGTAGCGGTGGGTCCTCAGGACTGGAGTTGAGAACCACTGACATAAATTGCAAATAAATATTAGTTGTCACCCTATATCTCCCAATAATGTCTTAAGCCGGGTACACACTGTGTGATTTATATTAGTCCTTTATGATTCCTGCTTGTCAGACTGTAAAACATGATCCTCGATGTAATCCATGTCACACTATAAGATCTCAGTTGTCATTAATATTAGACTAAACAACAGTCAAGACATGTTAAAAACAGACACACACAAGAAAACTCGTCCGGAGTTTTACATCATCAATTAATGACATGTTCAGTGACTGTGAGCTGCTTTACACGCGGGATTGAAATGGTGGCTACGAAGAAATCTCTTGCGTAATTTTGGTCATGGCTTGTCTTGAAAAACAAAGACAATTTGATGGTCGTTGTAGAAGTCAAACTGCAGGACTGTGAGTCAAATCTTCTGACACTGCCAGAAATCCATCAGAGGTAAAAATATGATTACAACGGTCATTAATCGGCTGTCGTGAACATGTCAAACTAATGATCAAAAACTTCAGATTTTAGCCTAAGATAAGAGGAATATTTTAGGATAGCTAAATCTGTCTCACACGGTCAAATCGTGGTCAAAATTGTACAGTGTGAACCTGGCTATAGTAATATACCGTAAAACTTCAAATAATAGCCGAGTCCCAAATAGACGTCTGTCTCTTTTACACGCCTGGTGTGGCAACAAGTTATGGCCTCGCCCCCTGATCTGGTAACTCCTATTACCGTCTGCAGAGACCTCTATTTGAAACAAGCAGAGAGAGAGAGAGAGCGCCCCGGCCGCGCGCGCACTCTCACGTCTTCAAACAACACAAGCGCTGTCTTGCTCTCTCTCCCTCACGTATATTAATCAAAATCAATTGACACGATAGTAAAAGGTCGGAAGAATGCAGTTTCACGTGGAGCATTTGGAGATTTTTAGAGATTAGAGACTCTAGGAACAACATCTCAATGAACAACATCTTAACACTAAATTATAAAGGCCTGTCTCATATAGACGCCTGTCTCAAATACAAGCCGGTGCAGTTCGACGATTTGGGAAAATAAAAGCCCGGGCTATTATTTGAAGTTTTACGGTAATATTTAATGCTTAGTTTTATAATCAGAGCTCGGTAATTTTAAAACATGCAATGCACTATAATATGATGTTTTATTAACAAAGTTTGGGAGGAGCACGTTCAGTTAATTAACACGGGTGGAGAGCACTCAGCAATCAATAGCCGCGTTTCCACTGCCGGGCCAGAGCTAACAGCGAGCCGAGCCGATCAGTGGCCTCGGGCCTCAAGCACCGAGCTTGCGTTTCCACTGCCGGGCCAGTAGCCCCACAGCGCTGCCCTAAACCCCGCCCCTAAAACGCCTTTCTGGATCAAACGTCATACAACCCAACCCATTTCAGCGGGTATTATGAATTTATTTATTGTTTAAGTTAGGAAGATAGCATGTATATTAACTCACCGGCCGTGGCTGCAATAGTGTCCGACTTGTCTCGCGAGTCGCCACTAACAGCACCGACCATCAAGTCGAACCATGGAAAGTTCCTTCTCTGAGCTCCGCTTTGTCCATTGTGCATTTGAATCGCTTTGTACAATACTGTGCCCGCAACTTTTTTATTTTTTCCCGAACTTGAAGCGTTGCTCGCTGAATGCTTAGCTTGTTCAGCATCGATGTATTTTATAATGTCCTCGTTTCTTCACACGCCGTCAAATTGACGCTGTACCCTTTCTTCTGACCAAATGCTCAAAAGAGCTTTGGTAATACGTTATCTTCGACAGACCAGTACAGGCGATTCTCCGTTTCGAGAGAATTCTCCGAGCAGCGAATATTTTGTGCGATTTAAAAAAGTGAAATGTGCATCTTGCTTCAGATCATAACGTTCCATAACACTGATAAACTCCGCCTTTTACCTTGAGCCCCAGCTGGCCCGCTTTGGCCCAAGGTATTCGACGGGCCAGAAATCCTGGCTGTTGGCCCTGAGTAAGCCCCGCTCAAGCCCCGGAAGTGACAGTGGAAACGCGACTGGCCCTGGCACGCACTAGCACGGCTAATGATAAGAGGTAAATGGACTGCATTTATATAGCGCTTTCATAGACCCAATGGCCACCAAAGCGCTTTACATTTTTCCTCTCATTCACCCATTCACTCACACATTCATACACCGACGGCGGTGTCAGCCATGCAAGGCGCCATCCAGCTCGTCGGGAGCAGCTGGGGTTAGGTGTCTTGCTCATGGACACCTCGACACTTGGTCAGGTGGAACCGGGGATTGAACCACCAACCTTTCGGTTTGTAGACAATCTACATGAACCACTGAGCCACTGCCGCCCCAAGAGGTGTATATAGATTCAACAGTCTCACCTCACTCCATTGACAGTTTAGCAGCGTCCCTCCACCACCCCTTCTCCACAACCCCTTCTCCACACTTCTAGTCCTTAAAACTTACATAGGCGGGAGTATTCTGGGTTCGGGCCAAACTCAGAGCCCTCCCCCCGGACAGCACGAACAAATACACATTAAACCTTATCCACTATAATTGTATGTAAGTGTGAACTCGTGAAACCGTGTTGATTGAGAGATGAACAAATATACCTTCCTTAAAAGTCTGATGATCATATTTGACAAATTTTATCATGATTTTTATATTAAAAAAAAGATGTTTGGATACTCATGTAAACCTAAGTTGCTTCAGTCCAGAAAATTATCATCTTGAAATATTACAAACAATAAAGGTCATTCTTGTGTTTACTTAAGATTTCACAGCAAAAAGACATGTGAACCACGAGCTGAAAGGACACTATTTTACAATTATACTAAAAGGCCTTTAACATTATTCTTATTTCAATTAAGATTAATGAATTATCTTACCCCAGTTTCTCCAGTTTACAGCGAGGATCCTTCAGTCCATCAGAGAGCAGCGTCAGACCATTATCTCCTACATAATTATCAGACAGATACAGTTCTCTGAGGTGTGAGTTTGATCTCAGAGCTGAAGCCAGAGCAACACAACCTTCAGCTGTGATATTACAACGCCTCAACCTGCAGAAAACAATGACACACTCTTCACTCTCAGTTCAACTTACAAAATGTGTAGCGGTGGGTCCCCAGGACTGGAGTTGAGAACCACTGACATAAAATGCATATAAATATTAGTTGTCACTCTATATCTCCCAATAATGTCTTGAGCCGGGTACACACTGTGTGATTTATATTAGTCCTTTATGATTCCTGCTTGTCAGACTGTAAAACATGATCCTCGATGTAATCCATGTCACACTGTAAGATCTCAGTTGTCATTAATATTAGACTAAATGACAGTCAAGACATGTTTAAAACAGACACACACAAGAAAACTCGTCCGGAGTTTTACATCATCAATTAATGACATGTTCAGTGACTGTGAGCTGCTTTACACGAGGGATTGAAATGGTGGCTACAAAGAAATCTCTAGCATAATTTTGGTCATGGCTTGTCTTGAAAAACAAAGACAATTTGATGGTCGTTGTAGGAGAAGTCAAACTGCAGGACTGTGAGTCAAATCTTCTGACACTGCCATATTTCCATCAGAGGTAAAAATATGATTACAATGGTCATTAATCGGCTGTCGTGAACATGTCAAACTAATGATCAAAAACTTCAGATTTTAGCCTAAAATCAGATAAATATTTTAGGATTGCTAAATTAGTCTCAGACGGCCAAATCGTGGTCAAAATTGTACAGTGTGAACCTGGCTATAGTAATATGATATTTAATGCTTAGTTTTATAATCAGAGCTCGGTAATTTTAAAACATGCAATGCAATACAATACAATACAGTGATGATTGAGAGATGAACAAATAAACCTTCCTCAAAAGCCTGATGATCATATTTGACAAATTTGATCATGATTTGTATATTAAAAAAGATGTATGGATAATCATGTAAACCTAAGTTGCTTCAGTCCAGAAAATTATCATCTTGAAATATTACAAACAATAAAGGTCATTCTTGTGTTTACTTAAGATTTCACAGCAAAAAGACATGTGAACCACGAGCTGAAAGGACACTATTTTACAATTATACTAAAAGGCCTTTTACACTATTCTTGGTTCAATTAAGATTAATGAATGATCTTACCCCAGTTTCTCCAGTTTACAGTAAGGATCCTTCAGTCCATCAGAGAGCAGCATCAGACCTTTATCTTCTATTTTATTCCAAGACAGATGCAGTTCTCTGAGGTGTGAGTTTGATCTCAGAGCTGAAGCCAGAGCAGCACAATCTTCAGCTGTGATCTTACAATCTTCATATGTGATGTTCCAATTTATCAACCTGCAGAAAACAATGACACACTCTTCACTCTCAGTTCAACTTACAAAGCATCAAGATCCTCATAATGGATTATTATAACAACTTTAATCTGAGATTCACTTCCGGCAAAGTAACATCTGAGCGGCATCGTCTGGAAAAGGGGATTATCACTGGATGCACTTTTCAGTGATTCTCTTTTCCTTGGCCATGAACATGCTGGTCAAATCCGCTGAGCCAGAATGCAGAGGCCCCAAAACCAAGTCCGGAATCCGTCAGCCCCCCATTAGGGCATTCATGAACGATCTGACAGTAACAACTGTGACAGTACCAGGATGCAGATGGATTCTTCAGGGCTTAGAGAGGTTAACCACCTGGGCGAGGATGCGTTTCAAGCCGGAAAAATCCAGATCCATGGTACTGAAGAGAGGGAAGGTAACAGACCAGTTCCACTTCTCCCTAGGAAGTACCCAAAATCCGCTCAGTCACAGAGAAGCCTGTGAAGAGCCTTGGGAAAACCTTTGACTGCTTTCTAAAGGATGCCGCTTCCATCAGGGCAACAGATGAACAACTGGAGAGCTGGCTAACTACAGTTGACAAGTCAGGCTTACCAGGGAAATTCAAAGCTTGGTTATACCAACATGGAATCTTACCCAGGATATTTTGGCCATTGTTGGTGTATGAATTTCCAATTTCCACCGTGGAAGGATTTGAGAGGAGGGTGAGCAATTACCTGCGACGGTGGTTGGGCTTGCCAAGAAGTCTGAGCAGCATTGCCCTTTACGGGAAAAAGAACAAACTAACGCTACCAATCAACAGCCTTAGCGAGGAGTTCATGGATACCAGAGCAAGGGAGGTGCTTCAGTACAGGGATTCCAAGGACCTAAGAGTATCTCAAGCTGGTATTGAGGTCAGGACTGGCAGAAAGTGGAGGGCACATGAGGCGGTGGACCAGGCAGAATCACGACTGCGTCATAAGGAACTGGTGGGTCCTGTGGCTATTGGTCGTGCAGGACTGGTAAGTACTCCAACAACCCAGTACAACAAACTGAAGGGTAAGGAAAGGCGGGACCTGGTCCAAAAAGAAGTGAGAGCTGGGATCGAGGAGCAGCGTGCAAGCCAGATGGTGGGAATGAGGCAACAGGGTGCATGGACCAGATGGGAAGATGCCATGAAGAGAAAGATTTCATGGGCAGAGCTGTGGAGGGCTGATCCCTATCGCATTAAATTTCTCATTCAGTCTGTCTATGACACCCTTCCCAGTCCATCCAATCTCTTTTGTTGGGGCAAGGTTGAGACTCTGGCATGTACCTTGTGCCAGGGAAGAGGATCGCTGGAACACATCCTCAGTAGCTGTCCAAAAGCACTTGGGGAAGGTCGCTACCGCTGGCGCCATGACCAGGTGCTGAAGGTGGTTGATGAGTCCATCACTACTGCCATCAATCAGAGCAAGCATTTAAAACCACCAAGGCGCAAAATTTCATTCTTAAGAGCAGGAGAACCTCCGCCTTCCCGACCAACAGTTCAGACAGGCCTGCTGGGAACAACGAATGACTGGCAGCTAAGGGTTGACCTGGGAATAAAACATTCTTTTTAAAATGTTAAATTCTCTTCTAAACCCTTGCGATTGTGCTGACGTTGAATCTTCAATTGAATTATGTGACAAATTTCTGTTGTTTTTCCATGAAAAGGTGTGTGCTGTTAGGTCCTCTCTCACTCCCTATGTGTCTGAGCCTCAGATACTCTTTACAAGTGCGGATGTGTTTGATCACTTTGAGACGGTGTCTCTATCTTTTTTAACTAAAGTTGTTCAGCAGCTAAGGCCCTCAAACTGTCCACTTGACTCTATCCCGTCACGCCTCTTTAAAGAGGTATTTCCGACACTCGGCCCTTTTATTTTGGATTTTATTAATTCTTCACTGCTGTCCGGCTGTTTCCCGGCTGCTTTAAAACACGCTGTGGTCCAGCCCCTGCTGAAAAAAACAAACCTTGATTCCACAGTGTTATCAAATTTTAGACCTATTTCTAAACTCCCATTTCTGTCTAAGATAGTGGAGAAAGTTGTATATGACCAATTACAGTCTCACCTTGATGAGAATGGAGTCACTGAATTATTCCAATCTGGCTTTAAAGCCCGGCATAGCACAGAAACAGCCCTCTTAAAAGTTTTAAATGATTTGTTTTTAGCTGCTGATGTAGGCAAATCTACTGTTCTGGTGCTTTTAGATTTAACAGCCGCATTCGATACTGTAGACCATGCCACACTCTTATCTCGCCTAGAGCATTACGTGGGCATTAAGGGTACTGCCCTTCAGTGGTTTAAATCATTTTTATCTAACAGAAGTTTTTCAGTTCAGCTTGGTGACCTTTCTTCTTCAACAATGTTACTAAATTTCGGCCTGCCTCAGGGTGCAATTTTATGCCCTGTTTTATTTTCATTGTATATGCTTCCGCTTGGGGCCATTTTTAAGAAACACAAGGTGGCTTTCCACTGCTTTGCAGATGATATTCAAGTCTACCTCCCACTGAGCACAAATGACTTTACTGCAATTAAAACTTTACAGGACTGCCTTAAGGAGGTGGTATCATGGTTGGACTCAAATTTTTTAAGTCTGAATAAAAATAAAACTGAAATTGTAGTCTTTGGGAAAACAGACTGTCTGCAGGGCTGGGACAGTGCCATCGGCCCACTGGCTTCATTTTCTCGCTCCAGCACAAAAAATTTAGGAGTGATTCTTGACTGTGGTTTTAAATTCGACAAACAGGTCAGTGCGGTGATAAAAAGCAGCTTTTATCATTTAAGACTGCTTAGTAAAATCAAGCCCTATCTCCCCAAGAATGACCTAGAGAGAGCAGTCCATGCCTTCGTGACATCGCGGCTGGACTACTGTAATTCGCTGTACTGCGGACTCGAACGGCGCTCTCTCCGCCGGCTTCAAGGGGTACAGAACGCGGCTGCTCGGTTTCTGACAGGAAAAGAAAAAGGGACAACATTACCCTGTGCTGGTCTCATTACACTGGCTCCCTGTATCTTTTAGAGTGCAGTTTAAAATTTTATTAATAGTTTTTAAATGTTTAAATAATACTGCGCCACCTTATCTTTCGGACATGCTGCACTCTTACGCTCCTGCCAGAGCATTAAGGTCTGCAGATCAGCTTCTTTTGACTGTCCCTAAAACTAGGCTCATCACCCGAGGGGACAGAGCCTTTTCAGTGGTAGGACCACGCCTCTGGAATAGCCTACCACTTTCTGTTAGATCTGCAGATTCTGTAGATCAATTTAAAAGCAGGCTAAAAACATACCTGTTTTCCATAGCTTTCAACAATGAATAGGCAGGTTACATTGGCCGTTCCACTACTGTATGCTTTATACTTTATTGTATATAATGATCTATTGTACTTTATTATTTTGTGATTGTATTTTGACTAACTGATTACATATGTACAGCACTTTGGTCAGCGGAAGTTGTTTTTAAATGTGCTTTATAAATAAATCTGACTTGACTTGACTTGACTTGGGAAAACAACTCAAGTTCCCCCAAGACATCGTGTAGATCAGCTTTAGACCCAACATGGTTCTGTTCTCAGTAACATCGAAACAGGTTATCTTGATGGAGCTAACAGTGCCCTGGGAGGAGAGGATGGAGGAAGCGAGTGAAAGAAAAAGGGAGAAATATGCTGAGCTGGTGGAGGAGTGTCGTAAACGGGGGTGGCGTGCTCAGTGCTTGCCCATCAAGGTTGGGGGAAGGGGCTTTGCAGGAAAGTCACTCTGCAGGGCCTACAGCCTCCTGGGAATCACAGGAGCACGCAAGAGGAGAGCCATTAGTGCAGCTTCAGAGGCTGCGGAAAAAGCCTCACGATGGCTGTGGATCAGGACGGACAAACTGTGGGCGAACGCTTCTTGGACACAGGCCGGGAACTGATCACTCCCGGTCGGGTCGCCTGGGTGAGGAGGTCTGAAGTTGAAAGACCCGAAACCCCCTATGACCCCAGGTACTATCACTGATGATGTGTCCAAGAGTGCATCACAAGGTGTATGTAACAGTCACAAAATGTGTAGCGGTGGGTCCCCAGAACTGGAGTTGAGAACCACTGACATAAAATGCATATAAATATCAGTTGTCACTCTATATCTCCCAATAATGTCTTAAGCCGGGTACACACTGTGCGATTTATATTAGTCTTTTACGATTCCTGCTTGTCAGACTGCAAAACATGATCCTCGATGTAATCCATGTCACACTGTAAGATCTCAGTTATATTAGACTAAACGACAGTCAAGACATGTTAAAAACAGACACACACAAGAAAACTCGTCCGGAGTTTTACATCATCAATTAATGACACGTTCAGTGACTGTGAGCTGCTTTACACGCGGGATTGAAATGGTGGCTACAAAAAAATCTCTAACGTTCATTTTGGTCATGGCTTGTCTTGAAAAACAAAGACAATTTAATGGTGTTGTAGAAGTCAAACTGCAGGACTGTGAGTCAAATCTTCTGACACTGCCAGAATTTCATCAGAGGTAAAATCTGATCGCAATGGTCATTGGGCCTTATTAATGAAACTTTCATAAATATATGAGCAAATTCTGAGTAATTTGCGCGTAAAATGGACCTTTACGACAACTCTCTTCCGGATTCACAAATGCTTTGTATACCACAGATTCGTAATTTAAATGTGCGTGTATATTAATGAATTCCAAACATTCATAAATAGGGCGCACATGCAAGCTTCTTCATAATTAGCATAATCCCGCCCATGAGTTACAACTACGTAAATGATGTGTCGAGGAATGCTGTGGAATCTTCTGGACTTCCTTCTCAGGTTTGGCTCCAGTATATTCCATAAATGCTAGCGAGACTAATTGGCCATATGCCTAGCAATAAATATTTCATAATTGAGTTCACCAAAGCATTTTTAGCTAAAAAATTTCTGGTGCTCTTCTGTAAACGACCATCAGAAGGTGCTTGAAATCGCTTTTTAAGCGCAGTGTTTTTCCAGCTGAAATACGCTACTTTAGTTGCTATGATACAGAATATCCATGGAAGTAATGTTACTAGTCTCTCATTTTGAGAATATTACTGACTATAAAAATTAAATAAACACCAATATCAACTTCTCCATTGTAGTAGGAGGATTGGTCGGTGTAGTATTTGTCCCGCCCCCCATCCACTGTGATTGGACAGCTGGGTAAAAAGTAACAGTGATAAGCGCTGCCTATTACCCAAAGTGGAACAGTTGAAAAAATAACAGGGCAAATCAACTTGTGAAATATTATAATGGTCACTCTATATCTCCCAATAATGTCTTAAGCCGGGTACACACTGTGCGATTTATATTAGTCCTTTACGATTCCTGCTTGTCAGACTGTAAAACATGATCCTCGCTGTAAGTCAGGTCACACTGTGTCACGATTCCTGTCTTGTGTTTTTCTTGTCTTGTGTGGATTTTAGTTATTTCCTGTTCCGTGACATGTTTTGTAGTTCTTTGTAGTTTTTCTTGTTGATGAGTCTCCCCAGGTGTTTCTAATTGGCCCAGCCCCCTTGTTATCTTGTTTAGCTTGTTTGTCTGTGTATTTAAACCCCTATGCTTCAGTTGTTGGTTGTCGGTCGTTGTTGCTTGTAGTCAGTGGTTAAATTGGGCCGGGGCTCTCCGGGGCTCAGCCCCGGCACATAAGCCTGCTCGTTTGCAGTCAGTTGACTACTAGAAATTATGTCACATACAATTTGATGAAAGTGATGCTTTTGAAAACATATTTCTGACAATAAATGAAAGATTTTTGAAATGGCATGTCTATTTTGTCTCGGCGGAGCTGAGATGAGAACAATCGGAACACGGCCGTAATTTTGTTCAGCTGCTTAATCTCGTTGTCAGTCGACCATGATCGCGCACCGCTCGCGCATGCGCATCTGACACGGATAAATGTACGCAGCAATAATGAATGTTCCTGGGAGACCGTGGTTGCGCGGGATGTGGATGTTCCAGAAATGTCAAAAAAGTGCCCTGGCCTTGAATGACAAGGTAAGGAAAATAAGACTAAATCAAAATTAAATAACCAGGACTAGGTTGACCATGTGATTTTTCTCAGGAGATGTTTTGAGCATTTTACTTCAGATACCGGATTATCAGCAAACTGCCAAGAGAACTGCTAATTTAACGTTAGCTGGCTACTTAAAATAAACTAGCAATCTATTCAGTCAGCATATTTGTATTTGATCTGTGTGAATTACAGAAATATAAGACTTGCTAGACCTAAGTTACTTTTAGCTACCAAGCTCTGTGGTTAATGAAAATTAAATCAACCATTTATTCTCCAACTTTCAGAGATAAATTGAAATGAGTGGAGCATATCCACCCAAGAAGAGGAAACGGACTTACTTCTTCAAAAGGTGGGGTGATATTCCAGACATTTTTAGCATGACTAGCTCTGTAACATGTTGGCAGTAGAGATGGGACAGTATGAAAATGATCAAAATTATCACAGTGTTCGGTATTATTGCGGTATTTTTAAAAGTGTGTTCAATATGTTCAGAAAGCACTGACAGCCTGTCAGTGACAGGCCTACACAAGCTGAACTAGTTTCAAAAAGTGTAACAGTGCTTAATATATTACAAAAATATAGGCAATATGCTTGTAAAAACTATTGAAAACGGTCTGAAACACTGTGAAAGAACTTGAACCAGATATGTCTGGCTGAGATCCAGGAAGATTTATTTACAACTCCAACGTGAAGTCAACTATGAAGTTGTATTTGAGGTTACATGTGAAGTTGGTTGTGGTTCTAAAATATAAACAAATAATAATGCACAATAATAAGCATCTGACTTACTATGAAAATTATTTACCAGTACTAAATATTATAGCCACCAGCATACAAGAAACAATACTAAGAATTACATTAATTTCTCTGTAATAATTAACATAATTTTTACCGTTACACTGGCAATGATCTCATCCCTAGTTGGCAGCAGAAATTTACAGTGATGTACTCAGCAGACTTACCAGATGATTTAATTGATATCATATCAACATTCTATTAATGTTAAAGTTACAGAGCACCTGGCGTGTAAGAAAAGGCAGACTAATACTGAGGTGTTTGCATACCAGCCATTGTGGGAAGTAATGAAGTTATAGATGTGTGTTCTCTGTACTGTTTTTAAGAATGTGTATGAAATTAAATGTAAAATCAAAATTAATTTACAAAGGTAAAACACAAATATATTCAAATGTTGATTATAAAACTAACCAGTGTTATCATCATTTTTATATCTTAAAGCTGCAGTCCGCAGTTTTCGCCATCTCTGTTCGAAATCTGCAATTGCAGTTATTCGCGGAATTATCAACTTTACGTGGGTTGTGTAATGAGGCAACCACTGGAGCCAGAAATCAAAACTTTGCCTTTTTATGTGTGTGTGTGTGTGTGTGTGTGTGTGTGTGTGTGTGTGTGTGTGTGTGTGTGTGTGTGTGTGTGTGTGTGTGTGTGTGTGTGTGTGTTGTCGTAGTAAAGAGAGAGAATGGGAGAAGGAAGTTTGTATGAGGTGGACCTGGTCACCACAGACCCAAATCTTCTCAGCTGTTGCTACTGTCATATGCTGCACTGTCTCTCCATGTGGCACATTATGTTTAGCACATTGTATGGGTCACTATATCATAACAAGGTAATACAACGTGTAATCAAGTGATGACTGATTAACAGTAATGTAAATGCTAAATGTCCTAATACCTGTTGCAAAGTAAATGCTCTTAACCTTGCAGTTTTTCACATATCATGTAATACTCAATTTCTCCATTTCTTTGCACAAAACTCTCCAGAAAGTGCTATTTAATGGTTTATTTAAAAAAAAAAAAAAAAAATCCCAGGGGGGGCATGCCCCCGGACCCCCCTAGGGAGAGCACCCCAACTTAATAAATCCCAATTTAACCCCTGCTTGTAGTTGAGTTCTATGTTTAATAGTACCTTGTTCTGAGTAGTGATGGGCAGATCGAGGCTTCGTGAAGCAATGAAACAGTTGAAGCAAATGTGCCATTTTGTTTCGAGGCTTCGAATCAATCCGAAACCCGTCTCCACGGTGACACCTAGTGGTCACTTGCAGGTGTTGATCTGAAACAACCTTTACAAAGAGCTAATCAAAAATGTGTTGTGTTTTTTTTTTTATTATTGTATTTTTGTAATATATGAAGCTTGTAACCTGTAGTCTCTTCACATTGCATAATGTGATTTTGGTCATGAAAAATGAATATTAATAAAAATAAATCAAGCCACAATGTCTCACTTTCTTATAGATTTTTATTCAAAAATATTAATTTCTCTGCTGTTGAAGGACTCAGCCTACTTCTTTTTTTACAGATAATTTCTCCAGCCTTTGAAAAAATTCTCTCACAAGGGACACTTGTTGCTAGCAATGCATACAAAGATATTTTTATAGCTAGGACATACAAATGAGGAAAGATTACTGCTCTCTCTTTCCAGTAAGTTAGCTTTCCATATTACCTTGCTTAGATGGCCCAGCAGTGTCAGTAGCAGGCCTTGGTACAGGGGGAACACTACCATCCTCTGCACCCTGCAGAATGGCAGGATGAGTGCTCCTCAAATGGCGCATCATGGATGATGTATTGTTGCAGTAGGTTAGCTGCCGATCACAATACACACATCTCACTTTATTTGGGGTTTCCAAATGGAAATGCTCCCACACCACAGATCTACGGCATCTCTTCTGTGGAGCCTCCATTTCTTTCTATCTATCTATCTATCTATCTATCTATCTATCTATCTATCTATCTATCTATCTATCTATCTATCTATCTATCTATCTATCTATCTATCTATCTATCTGTATCTATATATTAATTATATATTATATATCTATATGTATCTATATATTAGCCTAGCTATCTAATAATCTATATGTATCTGTAATATGTATCTATCTATTATATATATATATATATATATATATATATAATATATATATATATATATATTTATTTCTATCAATGCATCTATTAATGTGTCACTGTATGTACTCTGTGTGTCTCTAAGTCAATGTGTAAATGTAAATTAAATCCTAAATATAACTAAACAAATCGCACTATAAATGTCACTATATCACCAAAAATCCGCTATCTCAAAACCAAACTCCTCTCACAAAAACCCACGATATGAAAATGCGTTAACATAACTTTTATACTGTGTGATTGTGTGATTTGTTCCCGAATCGACCAATCAATGAAACCCCGATTCGGCGGAGCACGCCACCTGATGAAACACTTAGAAGCTTCATTTAGCCGTTGTCACGTGACGTGGGTGTTTTGAATCACGCTTCGGATCAGTGTTTCGAATCATCTTTGCTTCGGGATCTCGCAAAGCTTCGAAACGTCTGTTTCGCGCCAGCCATCCTTAGTTCTGAGTACCTTGTTCTGAGTACCTTGTTCTGAGTTTACCCTGTATTACCTGTTTGGTTCTGCCGAGCCAGAGACGCTTCACGTCACTTCTACAGAGCCAGTGTCTACGGACAAGATGGCCGATCCAGAGTCTTTTCACGTTACTTCTGCCGGTCCAGAGTCTGTTCACGTCTCTTCTGCCGAGCCAGAAACGCTTCACGTCACTTCTACAGAGCCAGTGTCTACGGACAAGATGGCCGATCCAGAGACTATTCACATCACTTCTACAGAGCCAGTGTCTACGGACAAGATGGCCGATCCAGAGTCTGTACACGTTACTTCTGCCGGTCCAGAGTCTGTTCACGTCACTTCTGCCGAGCCAGAGACGCTTCATGTCACTTCTGCCGAGCCAGAGATGCTTCACGTCACTTCTACAGAGCCAGTGTCTACGGACAAGATGGCCGATCCAGAGTCTGTTCACGTTATTTCTGCCGGTCCAGAGTCTGTTCACGTCTCTTCTGCCGAGCCAAAGACGCTTCACGTAACTTCTACAGAGCCAGTGTCTACGGACAAGATGGCCGATTCAGAGACTGTTCACGTTACTTCTGCCGATCCAGAGACTGTTCCAGTCACTTCCTCCGAGCCAGTGTCTACGGACAAGATAGCCGCCTCCGAGCCAGAGTCTGTTCCTGTTCCCGAGCCAGAGTCTGTTCCTGTTCCCGAGCCAGAGTCTGTTCCTGTTCCCGAGCCAGAGTCTGTTCCTGTTCCCGAGCCAGAGTCTGTTCCTGTTCCCGAGCCAGAGTCTGTTCCTGTTCCCGAGCCAGAGTCTGTTCCTGTTCCCGAGCCAGAGTCTGTTCCTGTTCCCGAGCCAGAGTCTGTTCCTGTTCCCGAGCCAGAGTCTGTTCCTGTTCCCGAGCCAGAGTCTGTTCCTGTTCCCGAGCCGGTGTGTGCGTTGTCTGTTCCCGAGCCGGTGTGTGCGTTGTCTGTTCCCGAGCCGGTGTGTGCGTTGTCTGTTCCCGAGCCGGTGTGTGCGTTGTCTGTTCCCGAGCCGGTGTCTGCGTTGTCTGTTCCCGAGCCGGTGTCTGCTGTTCCCGAGCCGGTGTCTGTGTTGTCTGTTCCCGAGCCGGTGTCTGCTGTTCTCGAGCCGGGGTCTGCTGTTCCCGAGCCGGTGTCGACCGAAGTGTCTTCTCCGCCCTGGCCGCCCGAGGGGTCTCCACCGCCGTGGCCGCCCGAGGGGTCTTCACCGCCGTGGCCGCCCGAGGGGTCTTCACCGCCGTGCCCGCCCGAGGGGTCTTCACCGCCGTGGCCGCCCGAGGGGTCTTCACTGCCCTGGTCGCCTGAGCAGCCCGCTCCGCCCAGGTCCTCCATCCTGCCTCTTCTGCTCCACGGGCCTGGCCCTCCATCCCGCCCCCGGGTCCACCTCTGCTCCACCTCCCTCCAGGACTCTTTTCATGAGGAGCGTCTGGAATCCGCTTCTTAAGTGGGGGGCTATGTCACGATTCCTGTCTTGTGTTTTTCTTGTCTTGTGTGGATTTTAGTTATTTCCTGTACCGTGCCATGTTTTGTAGTCCTTTGTAGTTTTTCTTGTTGATGAGTCTCCCCAGGTGTTTCTAATTGGCCCAGCCCCCTTGTTATCTTGTTTAGCTTGTTTGTCTGTGTATTTAAACCCCTATGCTTCAGTTGTTGGTTGTCGGTCGTTGTTGCTTGTAGTTGAGTTCTATGTTTACTTGTTCCTAGTTCTGAGTTTACCCTGGATTACCTGTTTGGTGGATTATTAAAGTGCTTGCGATTGGATTCGCTCTCTGCTTCATTCCTGCCTGATTGTAACACACTGTAAGATCTCAGTTGTTATTAGTAAACGACAGTCAAGATAAGTTAAAAACAGACACACACAAGAAAACTCTACTGGAGTTTTATATCATCAGTTATGCAATTTTCAAAATGAATCATAGTGCATCAATGCAATGTTATCGGTTTGCCTAAATTTGAACACAGAACGTTCAAATGTTTTATGCACTATTTACTTGTGGTAGGCAGCAGGTGTAAATTTATGTCGTACCAACTAACATTTTGAAAATGCAAACATTTTCCTGAATCTGAAAATTTACGTCAGAACGGCTTTATAAATGATTTACACAAAAATTCGTTCGGCTCGTGTTTCATGAATGAGGCCCATTAATCGGCTGTCGATGAACATGTCAAACAAACAATCAAAGACTTCAGATTTTAGCCTAAGATCAGAAGAATATTTTAGGATTTGCTAAATTTGTCTCAGAAGGCCAAATCATGGCCAAAATTGTACAGTGTGAACCTGGCTTTAGCAAAATGATATTTAATGCTTAGTTTTAAAATCAGAGCTCTGTAATTTTGAAACATATATTGCAATGCAATACAATACAGGGATGATTGAGAGATGAACAAATAAAACTTTATAATCTATAAACTTCATGGATAATCATGTAAACCTTCATGATTCAGTCCAGAAAATGATCATCTTGAAATATTACTAAAAATCAATGCCATACGCAGGGTTTTTATAAATACTGAGGTCCCAAATGTGATCCGTTATTTTTACAGTGTGTTTACATTTTTTTTTCGCTCTCCCTTCATTATCTGTAATTAGCTGAGGCCGCCACGCCCCCAGCGCTTTTCACATGGTAAATAGGTGATCTATGCATCGCACACACGGCATGCCCCCGATCAATGCCATAACAACACGAAGTTTCTTTAATCAGATTCACTCACTGATAGTTCATCGCGTTTTGAGGATGGCAGCACGCTACTCCTTCAGAGGATTATGGACAGCGGGAAGAATTCACCTTTTCCTCAGAGGAATTTGAAACTCGGATGACGAACGGCTGCATTTTGAAGAACGAATTGACCCCTGCCGAGGATACAAGTTCGGAGTAGGCCTAAGTTGTTTAGTGTTATAATTCCTTTTCTGATCATAGAGCTCAAATGCATTTTCAGACTATATTTTGCCTAGTTTTGATATAGGAAATATTACCTCACAATATCCCTAACATTCGCGTAGGCCGTGTAAACTTTTTAAATAACTCCTTAGGTTTTAATGATTTAGTGAAATATATCGATCCGCAAATTTTGTTTGAGTACTTCTGTGGTCTAGTGGCAGATCGTTTGCCAAGCGTGTCAGAGGTTACGGGTTCGAATACGCCCTCGGTATAGTTTTTTTTCTCTCATCAAAACCGAATATGTTCATCAGTGGTTACAGTCTATATCAAGCACACACGTATATAGGACACACGTTTATGTGCATTTTATTTTGTGATTTCACCGGAATGAATAGTGTCTGCAACGGTGATAGATTGAAGAGCGCGTCAGAGTGAAGACTGCGCGCGGCCGCCACAAGAGAACACTGTATCCATGACTGATAGCAGCGGACACGAGCGCTCAGCTTGAGTTCAAAAACAAAACATTTTTGCGCTAGATCTCTTATTTAAGAGCGGAATAAATGAATGCTCTGCTAGTTAACTGGAGATGTTTTATTTGTATTAGGTACAGCCGTTCATTGAGTGTATCAGTAAATGCGTGCGGTCTATATGGGCCATAAACAGATACTCGCGGTGACGCGGTCTACCCATCAATAGATGTTTCTCCGTCCATCAACAGATACATTGTGCATCTATAATCATAATTGTCCATCAGTTTACTTTGGATAATGTGCTAACAGTTTTTTGCTTTTGTTTTTTAGTAATGTGGCTGCAGTGCTCAGTGCGATCGAGAATCATACTGAGTAAGTGCATAGATGTAATTTTTTACAGATGTAATGTAGCCTAATTGTGTTTACATCGTCACCATCAGCCTTCAGAAATCATTCTGATATAATAATTTTTTTTAAATCAATGCTGGAAACAGTTGTGCTGCTTAATTTTTTTTAACCTGTGATAGTTTTTTTTTTAGGATTCTTTGAATGCACTTTATTTTATAAAAAAAAAAAAACAAGTTTGTTTTTTTATGTTTTTTTTTTTTTTTTTGAAAGGGTGTGTTGAATGTGATATGAATGACTTTAAGTCTTTATGTCCTTAGGAAAGATTTCTATTTTGAATAAATGCTGTTCTTTTTAACTTTTTATTCATCAGTGAATCATTCTTAGTTCGGGCTGCCTCACAGCACCTTGATGGGGTCATTAGCCATTGGGGCAGTGTCTTTAGTCTTCCCAGGTGTAAATCACATTAATATTCATGGCCATTCACACATACCCCGCATACAGCACTGCTGACCCAAAAACTGACGTAAGAAAGTTAAATCGTTATATTGATGTTTGTGAAAGAGTGGTCAGAATGATTTTCACTTCATTTTGAAGTTAAAATTCTAGCCTACAAGAATAGTAACTCAAAAGTATTGTGGACAACTATTCATTATGTGTTAAATGGCCTTATTGCGGTGACATTTTTTTCCCCAAAACGTACTAAACACGCATATTATTTTTTTTCTATAAAATGCAAACATGTACATACATTTTGGTCACATTTTATTGTAGCAGAGTTTGTGCTGAATACAGCAAATTTATAAGTTGGCAAATTTTATGTTTTAAGTAGCTGAAATAAGCACAAATGTCAGGGCATGTCAAAACACCTCAGACCCCAGAGGGTTGAACATCAGAATTAGTTGAAATGTTGCAATGAATGATCCACACTACAAAATGGAAATGCAGAATGTTTATGCATATTGTTGACAATACATAATCACATATTGCAAACAGGAATGTCCTTAAATGAGAATGGTTTCAAGGACTATTTTGCAATTTGGATAGATGATACATTTTAATCAAACGCCAATGCAATCCTTCTATGTCTACATATATGAGCAATTAGTATGAGCATCAAAGATCAGTTTCAGCAACTTGTTTCCATCCTGAATTAATCAATGTTTTTAGACGTTCAAATAATGGTTTAATTGCTCACTCATAAAGACAGTCATGTGTCGCCCCCTACTGGCTTAATGATGTAAGTTGCGCAAACAGCGGAGTGATACAAACAGTGAAAAGTCCCAGTGCTGATACTGATGAAGTATTCAAATACATTAGACAAATTCAAATATATATTTATACAATAATAATGGCAATATATTTAATAGGCGCTTGTGTTGTTAAATTGAGCTTATAATTTCCACTGTCATTGGCAAAGTGTACATAAGATTGCAACCGTAAATAAAATTTGCATGTGCAAGAGAATATCTGTAAAGGTGTAAATCGCATTTCAAGTGTAAGAACAAAGTATTTGTAGCATTTTACTGTTATTCGTAAGTGTACTGTATGTATTGTGAAACTGCAGCATCATGCTAATGCAAAATAAATATGATCTGTATCAGTTTTGGGCATGTTACTTAAAAAAAAGTAATTAGTTATAGTTACTAGTTACTTCTCACAAATAGTAACTGAGTTAGTAACTGAGTTACATCATTATAAAAGTAACTAATTACCAGGGAAAGTAACTATTGCGTTACTTTTTAAAAAACAATTCAAATAGGCCTGTGTCAAATAACTTGGATGCCCCCAGTATTAAATATGTTAAATGAATGAAGTGGACACTTAATAGAATAAATTATTATTATAAAACATTGAACACTAATCTACACTATTTTAATCTTGCTGTGGGACAATGTGAGAGACACTTATTAAACTCAATATATTATTCTAAATATTATCATTACTATAGTAGAACAATAAAACATAATAGATGGGTTATACTTAATATCGCACAGACCACAACTGGCCAACAAATAAGTCTAAAAATAAATTATGCTTCTTAAGAAATGTACCAAAAATGAATATATAATAATAAAAAAAATATACATACTCTTTGTAGTGCAAATTAAAATGATAAAACTATTACACAACTTCAAAACTAGTAGACATACTGTAGCCTAAGTATTTTCTTCCTCACAAAAATAAACAGTTTAACAAGAAGTGCTCTCTCAATATAATTCTGAACAATTCACCAAAAAAATTATAAGAATAATAAAATATAATATTTTGGGGGGTTATTTTTATAACCTACAGAGAACATCATCATCAGAGGTTATTTAAGCCAAATTCTAGGCATGTTTGCCGCACGTGTTTACAACCGGTCAAACAAAGATGTTTTCTGGGAATGTTGGTTATTTTCGGGTTTAATTTTATAACCTAAACAGAACCTTCCCAGAACGTTCCTTGCAGGTTTTTTTAATTTTATTTGTATAACCATGTAAATTAATTAAAACGTTGCAGATGATACCAATAGGCTATAGAGATTATTCTAATGCTGCTCGGACACCCTCGATCTCTCTTGCGCAACTGTTGAGCGCGCTCTCGGACACACTCGGTCTCTCTCGCGCATTGTTGAGTGCGCTCGCGGGCGGCGTTCGCTTTTGTCCACTCCGGTGCCTCATAAAACACACACACACACACACACACACACACACACACACACACACACACACACACACACACACACACACACACACACACACACACACACACACACACACACACACACACACACACACACCAGAGAAAAAATTTTGCAGGTCCCGGAGAGAGAGAGCCTACTCGGATGAAAACCGCTTCAGTGAGTTCAATTATAGTAACGCCACATTTTTTTGTCAGTAACGGTAACTGCGTTGTAACGGGGGAAACAGTAATTCGTTTGATTTAACAGTAATTTTCGTTACTGAAAAAGATAACCCCGTTAGTAATGCCGTTTATTTATAACGCCGTTATTCCCATCACTGATCTGTATTCTTCTGACTTCCAATTTTCTGCGCTTACACTTTTGGCACGTTTTTTTCACACAAAAGAAAGCCAGGCCTGTGAACAGCAATTTGCAAGCGAAAACTACTGCAGAGCTGCCAACTCTCACGCATTGGCCATGAGACACACTAATTTTTTTTCCACACGCTCACACGCCACATCCACCATTTCTCACGCTGAAGTGTCAACCCGGTCGGTCAAATGCCTGAAAGATGATTTTATCTATAGATCTACCTGTTGAGCCACTCATGATCGAAAGGACACTATTTTACAATTATACTAAAAGGCCTTTTACATTATTTTAGTAAGATTAAGGAATGATCTTACATCAGTTTCTCCAGTTTACAGTGAGGATCCTTCAGTCCATCAGAGAGCAGCGTCAGACCTTTATCTCCTATTATATTCCTAGTCAGATCCAGTTCTCTGAGGTGTGAGTTTGATCTCAGAGCTGAAGCCAGAGCAGCACAACCTTCAGCTGTGATCTCACAACACCTCAACCTGCAGAAAACAATGACACAATCTTCATTCAGCAGGAACTGTACAACCACAGAGACTAAGATATTAAATACTAAATCTGTGTGGGTTTAATGTTTTTGTTACTTCATGTTTACTTTTGCTTTATTGAGTGGTAATGTAAATCACTATGACTCCCCCAAGAAATAGGAACAATAATCCCTTAAAATAATATGATACTTGTCTCTGTTAAGATTAATGAATGATCTTACCACAGTTTCTCCAGTTTACAGTGAGGATCCTTCAGTCCATCAGAGAGCAGCGTCAGACCTTCATCTCCTACATAATTCCCGGACAGATTCAGTTTTCTGAGGTGTGAGTTTGATCTCAGAGCTGAAGCCAGAGCAGCACAACCTTCAGCTGTGATCTCACAATACACCAACCTGCAGAAAAAATGACACAATCTCTCCTTTCAGCAGGAACTGTACAACCACAGAGACTGAGATATTACATAGTAAATCTGTGTGGGTTTAATGTTTTTGTCACTTTATTAGTTAGGGAAAGTTAGGCATTTTTATTGCCAATCTGCAAAAAAAAATTCTTACCAATAGCTTTTTTTACCATGTGTTCCTATAGGTGTCTAGTAACACCTCCCAATTTATCCACGACCAAATCCTCGGGGAAACGCCTGGAGAGGCTATCAAAGTTGGGGTGCCCAGAGGGCCTGGGTAAAAATAATGATTTTTTTTTAACCAAAATTAGCTTTTGAGATGTCTAACTAGGGTTTTTAGGGGTGCTGAATCTATCTCAGCCATTAGTTTTGAGTAAAAATTACTCCTTAAAGGGGGGTGAAACACTCAGTTTCACTCAATCTCATGTTAATCTTGAGTACCTATAGAGTAGTATTGCATCCTTCATATCTCCAAAAAGTCTTTAGTTTTATTATATTTATAAAAGAAATATAGGCTGTCTTTCCGGAAAAACCCGAGCGGGTGGAGGCGTGCCGTGTGGGCGGGAGCGCGCAAAGCTTTTGCGTGTGTTGTAAACAGACAGACTGGTGGTTTATGAGGACATGATTTATTTTTACAATAAACAAACTGACACCTACAGTGGCCAGCTAAACAAATGTATTTAAACACACAAAAACACACAAACACACAACATACATCGCATGCTCCATCGTTACGTGATCATGTTGTTTACTTACTGTGCTTACACGCCGATAGTTAACAACACACAGACATTTGAAGCAGTTTTACTCACCGCATGCGGTTCCAACGCACGACCGTAAACCTTTATCGTTGGGACTGCTCCATCTTTAAGTATTAAGCGATCTGCAAATCCGGCGTCGAACTGGGCCTTGTTTATATAACTATAACCGTCGAAATGAAGGGAACAAACAAGAACACTTGCACAACTCTGTTGCTGCTCTGGAAAAACAAAATCCATCCACAGGTCCCTTAACGCTGGGTTCTTTGGAAATTTGTGCAGTGTTGTCTTGCCCTGGCAACCAAAAACACACTTTTTTGGTGCCATTTTTTGATTGCAGCGCAGCCGAGCCCAGCGCTCTGATGGGCATAGGCGTACTCTCGTACGCTCTAGGCTACAGCTGCGCGCGCGCCCTTCCGGGAGAAGCGCTCTTAAGACCCGTATAAGGAAATTCCGCCCCACCTGACGTCACACAGTTGCGTATTCGAAAAAACTTTCCGAAACTTGTGACAAACCGGAAGGAGTATTTTTGGAACAGAATTACTCCATCAAACGTACAACTTCATTTTTGGCGATGTTCACGGCGTTGACACTGGACATTCTGATGTTGAACAGCGTGCCGACGGCGGCAGCTGCTCCTAGCAACGCTCCCAGGAACTGCTTGGGACGTTTGTTGTGTCCTCCCAATTCAGCTTGGGTGACGGTCATCTTCTCGAGTTGGTTCAGCATGTGCTCGACATCAGCTTCGGCGTGGCTGAGGGCGGTTTCTGTCCATCGGGCACCTGCCCAGCTGTACTGGGCTACCGCTCTTGGGTAGTGCGCAAGGTAGACGTTTCGAGGGTCGAGTCGCACGTACACTTTCTGCGTGTGTGTTCGGCAATTGGTAATCAGCAGTCCAGGTTGATCCCTCAACACAATGCCCGAGGTCGGTCCTGCTGAGATGACGTCGGCTGGCGGCTGGCCTCTGGTCGACTGAAAACACAGGATCACAATCCACAGCAACATCCTGTTACAGGCAAGAGAGAGAGGTATGGAGGAGAGAAGGGGGCAGAGAGAAAGCACAGGTCAGTGAGATTTGTCCCGGGTTGTGTGGGACAGTCTTTCGTTGCGATGACGGCGGTTGAGTTTAGTTTTCGTTGGCCCCCTCCTGTCTGTCCCTGCTAGCAGCCACATGTCTTCTAATCTGATTGCGGTGGACCCATTTGAGAACTGGTTCTCTCTGTCCCCGTTTTAGCTGGATTTGATACGCAACGGGGGAGAAATTGTTCACAATTTCGTGAGGTCCTGTCCAGTGGGGCAGGAACTTTTTTGACAGCTGCTTGGGTGGCAGGGCGAAACTGTAATATAGGACTTTGTCGCCCACGTTGAGTTCCTGGTGTGAAGCCTTTCGGTCATAATATGCTTTCTGGCCATCAGCGCTGTTTTGCAGGTGTTGCTGGGCGAAAGCGAAAGTTGTTTTCAAGTGTTTGTGGAGCTCGTCCAGATACTGGGATGTGGTGTAGGCGGTGACAAGGTTGTGGTCTCCTGGTTGGTACAGCAGGTGTAAGGGGGCAGGGTCATCTGCCGCCCGGTCATGAGTTCAAACGGGGACACCCGTGTTGATTCTTGTGGGGTGGCTCTGATGGCCATCAGTACAAGGGGGAGTTTCACGTCCCAGTCTTTTTGATTAGCCGATACGTACTTCCTTAACATGCCGACCACTGTCCTGTTCGACCTCTCCACCTGCCCCGATGCGATTGGAAGGTGACTAATTTAGAGTTTGGCTTGTACCCCTAGGCATCTCCAAATCTTTTGCATGATCTCGGCAGTGAAGTGGGTCCCTCTGTCTGAGTTGACTTTTAGTGGCAATCCGAACCGGGAAAAGATGTGGTTCATCAGGAGATATGCCGTTGTTTGGGCAGTGTCGTTAGGTGCTGGCAAACACTCTACCCACTTGGTAAACTGACACACCACCGTGAGAAAGTACTTGTTGCCTCTTGTTGACCTGGGCAGAGGTCCTATCCAGTCAATTTGGAGGTCTGACCATGGGAACGTGATTCCTCTGCGTTGCAATGGGGCTCTGTGATTTGGGTTTGTTGGTGAGAACTGGCAGCAGACCAAGCATTCTCTCACATACTCTGCCACATCTTGCTGCATGCCTGGCCAGTATGCCACCTGTCTCATACGTGGCTCTGGTACCGTGGTGTCCAGCATAGGGTGTGTTGTGGGCGTGCATTAGCATCACCCCCCTCTGACACAATGGCACCACGAGCCTAGGCGATGTGGTGTCATCAGGGTTGAACCATAGAATGTTGTCCCGCACATGCAGCATATGTCTGAAGTTATGTAAGTGTCTGAGGTGTGAGTCAGCATCGAGGTCAGATGGTGAGATAGGGTGGCAGGTGGGGTCTGAGAGATGGTCAAGAATTGTCTTTATGGCAGTGTCCGTGGCTTGCATATCCGCGATATCATTGTTGGAAATCTGCGGAGTGAGCGATAGCTGCTGTGAAGCTGGCGCCGCAGCAGGCAAGGTTCGTTTGCTGCGGGTTAGGACCGCCACATGGGGGTTGGGAGCGGGGTTTGGGGGAGATGTCCTTTTACCTTCTTCCAGTACACTGTGATATCGTGTGGGCTTGTGATGTTATCACATTCCTGGAACAAGTGTTGGTGTTTGACAGGCTTGTTGTTTGCTGTTTTGAAACCATTTTGTTTCCAGATCGGGAGATGGCACACAAAACTGAGTCTGGCATAGTTAGAGTCTGTAGTCTGCAGATGAGAAGTTATTTGATGTTATGGGCTGATGCCATTTGCAGAGTAATGAGGATGGCTGCTATTTCTGCATACTGTGATGATTGGGGGCCCAGTTTGAAGTGTTGTGGTGGGCATGGGTGGTTGTCAATCCACAGTACCCCTGCACCTGCCTTTAGGATGCCCTCGTGGTTGTAGGAGCAGCCGTCGACGTAAGCTGTGGGCATGCCTTCGCACACATTGTTGTCAAAGTACCTGTGACAGGTCAGTTGTGGCTGTTGGGGCTCTGGTGCGTCCAGCATTGCAGCAGGTGAGTTGTCAGAGCAGTTTTGACATGCAGCCAGGCCGTTTCCCAACACAGACTTGTGATTCTGTGCATATCGGGCCTCGACATCTCGTCCTTGGAGAGCCATTAACCACGTGGCTATGCGTGCATTGGTTACTACGCCGTCTCGGATGCATTGGCTGTTGAGGAACATTACGGGCTGGTGGCAAGTGTCTATGATAACTTTCTGGGCTCCAATGTAGTTGGAGAAACGCTGTATGGCCCATACTGTACAGAGCAAAGCTTTTTCGCAGTCTGAGAATTTACATTCTGGAGGGAGAAGTGTCTTGCTGGCATATGCGACCGCCTTCTTGTCTTGGTCGTGCCGTTGGTATAGGCCAGCACTGAGACATTGGTCAGAAAATCCAGCTTCCAGGTAGAATTCCTTTTGAGGATCGGGGTAAGTAAGACAGGGAGCTGTGCATAAATGTCTTTTTAGTGCCGCCATGGTATGTTCTTGAGCGTCTGACCAGACGAAAGGGCAATCCTTTTTCAGCAGAGCTGTGAGGGGCCTGGCGATGTCTGAATAGTTTCCGATGAATTGTCGAGAGTAATTGCATACCCCTAGAAAACTTCGCAGTTCGGAGACATTAGTGGGAGGCTTGATGTTTTGAATGGCGTGGATACGGATGAATTGTGGTTCGATGTCATGGGGTCTGATGAGGAGGCCCACGTAGTTGACCTTGGTACGACACCACTGTCCCTTGTGCAGGGCTATTTTGGCGCCGGCAGCGGACAACTGGTTCAAAACATAGTCTATTTCTTTCAGGTGGTCGGCCACCGTTGTGCTCTTCATGAGAACATCGTCTATGTAAATCAGGTTGCCTCTCATTCTTACGTCTGGGCAGGCTTTGTTCAGGAAGATGTTAAACTCAGCTGGTGAGTTGGCATACCCGAATGGGCATCTGTTGAAGGTGAACTGTCGGTTACCAAATGTGAATGCCAGCTTGTGTTGGTCTTCAGGATGGACTGGGATTGTCCAAAAGCCAGAGGCCACATCGAGGGTAGAGAAGATGGTGATTCGGGGTATTTCTTGTTCCAGCTGGGTCATGGGCCACCGTGACAACGGCACCTGTTGATTTAGTTTGCGATAGTCAATGGTGGGCCGCCATTTCCCATTTGGTTTGAGAACGGGCCATATGGGGGCAGAGTAGGTGCTGTTACAGGGCCGGATGACGCCTTTCTCAAGCATGGATTAGATTATTTACTGCACTGGTTCGTGCGAGGCGATGGGAATTTTGTACTGCTTGACATAAGTGGGAGGAGCCTCGGGATGCGTGGGGATGTGCACCGTATGGAGGTTGGTAAGGCCACAGTCTAATGAGTCTTTGGCAAAGGATTCTTTGAACTTAAAGGACTTGTCTTAAGCTTTGGCGGTCTGCGTCGTTCTGCAGCGCATCAGCATCTTGGAGGATTTGCTGCACTTGAGATTCAAAACCTTGGTAAGGCTCTTCTGTCTGTGTGTCAGTAGTCGGGTTGATCTTTAAAGGGATAGCAGGTGCATTAGTCACACTGACAGGCTGGTGGGAGACTGTGTACACCGCAAGGTGTTGGTCCTCTGTCAGTTCAGTTCTGCACACATAGTCTTTGGCCACTGACATGACAGATGTGATGGCGATGAGTTGTAAGGGTATAGTGAACACTATGTCGTCTGTGTGGCTCTCAGGTATCAGTGCAGGTGGGATAGGCCCTATGATGGGTAGTACAAGTTCAAAGTCATGAAAGTCTTGGCTCACTAGCCAGCCTAGCCTGTAGGCCTTGGGGATGTTGATGTCAGTTGCTATGCAGTTGTTGAACAGAATGTAGACTACCCGAGATGACACTTCTGTGAGGGGTGTGGCTTCGAGTGTGAGTCCGAGGTCCCCACATTCAGGTGAAGTTTGGAAGGAACCTAACGTGTGGTTTAAGGTTTGGCCACGTCGCATGTTGAGTCGTACAGCGACTCCTTTAGTGTAAGCTGGTATCACTGTTCCTTGTTCGTTGATTAGAGTGCAGACTTCTGGGATGGTCTGCCCCGACAGTAGCTTGTCATGATTGATGGGAACAGGTGGCTGTAATGTCAATGGGGCCCATACCACGTTGTCAAACAGGTCTATATGAGCTTTGAGGCGAATCAAAATGTCTGCTCCAATGTAGACATCGTGGACTGGGTCTGGAAGGATCAGGAAGTAATGGGTCAGGCACCGGTGATTCCACTTTAATTGCAACACACAGATCCCTTTGGCAGATATCATGGAGGTTGGATGTGAGTTGAGAGGGAAGCGTGTGCGTTTGCTGGTATAGGGAATGTCCGGTGTGTTGTCAATAATTTGATTGAATAGTGAGAGGCTGATAGCTGAATTGTCAGCCCAGAATGCCAGAATAATGTCTGTTGTGGTTATATCCTGCAGTTGCAGGTCAGTCCTGACCTGGGGGCAGTAGATATCAGAGCCTTGGCTGGTTTTGAAAGTGCAGAGCAGCGAACTTGACCCCTGATCAGCTGTTGTGACTGGGTCGTCATGTCTGGCTGAGGGAGTTCCCGTGAACCCTGTGACCTGACAGTCTGGCTCAGCAGATTTGTGTGGCTGGAGGGGGATGGGTGCATGGACTTGAGCCCAAACTTGCAAGTGTTTGAAGTCCAGTAACGGCTCGAATCGATCCAGCAGATCTTTGCCTATGAGAAATGTGACCAGACACGGAAAGTAGGGACACAAGTCGGTTCTGGGGCATTTTGAGTTATTCATAGATTCTGAAAGTGTAGTCTCCAAGCTTTCCAATGATGCGTAACACATGGAAATCTGATAATATTTGGAGAAGTTGTGGCCATTTGAAGGTAGCCACTCAAAATAACTAAAAGCGGAGAAAACAGCCTGTTTCCTCTCACCTCTCTCTGCCGCTGGGAGTGAAAATAGCGCTCATTTACATCTCATTTAGATAAGCCATACCCCCTGTAAAGCTTTACAGCTTTTTTTTCTTTCCTGCTAGCTAATAACAATAGGTAGGTGTTGGGAAGGTCTAAACAGACTAAACATGAGATAACGTGTACGTGTTCTTAGAATGAGCACAAAATGACAAACTTTAATTTTTACGGAAACTCACCTCCAGGACGGTGAATGCACTTTTGCCGCTCTAGGCGAAAATAGATATAACGCAAAACCAGCAACAACACACAAATACCAATATGCCATGATATAATGCAAAACCAGCAACAACACACAAAGGCCAATATGCCAAAGGCATACATATAACGCAAATAGTGCGCAACGCTCGTGTGCCCAAAATGTCAACAATATTAAAGTTTATGCAGGAGGCAAATGCCTGCTGGCATTTTTCTTTAAGCAGTCATGACAGGGATTTTCCAAATAATCATTTCAACTCCTCAAATTACTGTTACAAATCTCTTTACATCACGTATGTGCATATACACACACAAATGAAATGTCCGCAAGCACATTATATCATCAGCAGGTTCATCTTAAATAACGACTAAAGAGCAAATGAAGCTTAACTTACGTTTCAGGCCTTCATCGCAGCAAAGGTCTTAACTGCATCCTCCATTTCGATTCTCTGTGCCAGTTCATGTTCTATTGAGATTGTTGCCAGTCCATTAAGTCTGTTCCCTGTTCACAAAATGTTCCCCATTCAAAGCAATCGGGATGTCACATATGAAACAGCCAGCTACCGTTGTCAGCTAGCCGAGCCGCCGTATTCAAGCACGCGCGCGCGGCTTCAGTTTCCCGAGCCCACAAAGTGCGGCGAAAACGTTTTCAGTGTACTGTAACTGCCACGGTTCAGCTCTTCTGCCACAATCTTTGCGGCGTCCATCTTCATTGAATTTTGATATCAGATAGAGCCGAGCAGAGCACAGCACAGCATAATAAGTAGCCATGCGGTTCACTTGGAGGGCGGGGACAAAAGCGCTATATTCAGTATGGAAGTACACACAGACAATAACACACCACGCCCCTACTGCGTGCTAGAATCTACGAAAACAAGCCGATTTCAACCTCAAAATGTACGCTTTTAAATATACCAATACTGTTATCTCAAACATGGAGAGGCTTCTTCATGATCTCAACTAACAGATTCTGCAAAAAAACGGAAATCACAAATTTTGGAAAAAAACGCTTCTTTCTCATTTTCCTCACAAGTTGTGCTGCCGACTTGCGTCCCTGGGTTCCGTGTTCGGTCACAAATGGGTAAATGTTCATTGGTGAGACGTAGACTGGATGTACAAGGCTCATCGGACCAATTGCCAGGTGAATGGGAGCTACGTTTCTTAGCTGGATGTCATTTTGGCTGTATGACTGCACATTCAGCTCACAAGTGTGGAAGTTAAGAGTTCGATTCTGTTTTTGAGCTTCAAATTTGACTTTTTCAAAGAGTTTAGTTGATATGAGCGTGAGATGGGAGCCTGTGTCCACAAGCGCTTCGAGTCTCACCTCCTTTTCCAAAGTGATTGTTAGGTAGAGTTTGCGTGCCACCCCCCGCTCGATCAGATTCCCCAGGAGTTTTGGTGTGGGGTCTTGTGTGTTGATCGATAAACAGTGCGGGTGTTTTTCGTGTGGCTCGTCGTAGGTGCAAATCACCAAGACAGCACTGTCTGGTACCTTTGTGTGAGCACTGCTGGAGTCTTGTTCAGGAAGTGCAGTGTTTGGTTCAGGAAGTGCAGTCGTCAGCTGGAGTGAGTGAGAGATGTTATCAGTTGGTGATGCCACAATGAGTTCACTAGTCTGTGGCTGACAACCAGTGTTCTGGGGGGCTGTCAGTTGGGGGAAGTGAGTGGCGCTGTTACTTAGTGGTGCAACAGCGAGTTCCATAGTCTGTGGTTTGACAGTCGCTGAGGGACTGTCAGCGGGAGAAATGTTGGGAGTGGAGTTGGCTTCAGGCCTAGGGTTTAGTCATGCGGTGTCTGGTTTAACTTTGTCTTCCTTGCGAGGTTTCTTTTGAAGAAACTCTCTCAGCACGCTCAGAAGTTCTGCAGCTTCAACCGTGGCTGTGTTGTCTTTGTTGGATTTTGGCTCCAACCTCAGCTTATCAGTGTCACGTCGGGAGGGGTTCCCCAGCCGATTCTCGGGGCTTAGTGTTCGGGGAGATGGAGGTCGGTTCCTTCTGGGTCGCCGGCCGGCTTCCCAGGTGCCCCCTCCCGTTTGGTTGTGGGAGGGGCGAGGCGGGTCCCAGAATTCTCCCGAGCGGTCGTTCTGCTGCCTTGGGCGGGCACCCCCACGACCGCCCTGGCATCTGCTGGCCTGGAACGGTCTTGACTCTCTGTTGACAGGTTTGTAACTGGGGTGCTGTGCGCCCTCTAGGGACAGCTCTGAGTGGTGCTCAGAGACGGAGCAGATTGTGGGGTTTTTTCACAGTCTTTTCAGAGATTGATCTTTGTTTGGTGTATGCTTTGTGAGCTAAATCACGCAATTGTTGGATTGACATAGTCCGTGGCTCGGCTAGAACCCCGAGATGGTGCGAGAGAGTGGGGTGGAGATTCCGCAGGAACAGAGTTTTGAAGTTCCAGTCTTCCTCCATGCCGGACTCATTGCGTGATCCGAAGTAGGCTTGTCGGAGGCGGGTGTAATAAGCTTGTGGGGCTTCCAGACGGGCTTGTTTCAGATCCATTGCCGCGGTGATACCTTGGTCTGATTCTGGATCGGAGAATTCGCGAATCAGTGCTTGCCGCAATTGAGGGTAGTCTGTCTTGATACTTTCTGGCTGGCGGTCTAGGAAGCTACTCACCTCCCGGCTCGAAGTAATCCTAAGAAGATACAACTTATCCCAAGTGGTGACGTTGGTCAAGGTTTGTAAGTGAAAGTCAATGTCTTGTAAATACGAATGCACATCGTGATCTCCAGCTGGATTGGGAGTGAAGGTCGGGATGTTCCTTGCCAGCTTGTCTAGTTCTTTAGGGGCCGTGTGATGGCCGCTGGCCCAACCCTTTGGGCTGGCTAGGGTGGTGTTGCGCCGTGGGCTTGCTTCTCCCCCTTCAGCTTTGGGGGTTTGGCTGGGACGTGCAGGCTCGCTGATGAGGGGAAACGGAGTGATGGGTGTTCCCCCCTCCAGATCGCCCTGCAGTCTGTAAGAATGTTTCAGTTCACGGTGGACAAGGTCAAGTTCATGTTTTAGATCGTGTCTCTGTTGGACAAGCTCGTTAATTTCAGCTCGAGCTGCTTGCAGTTTTTCAGAGGCCTTGGCTCTGGCCTCTCTGTCTTTTAATTCAGTCTCTGCTCTTTTCAACAGAGCGTCGCCACGTAGCTTTTTGTCACGGAGTTCCTCTGTGGCCCGTTTCTCCGCCTGTACTCTCTTGTCTGTGTCCATGCGCAGATCCTCCAGGGTCTTTTGCAGTCTTTCCACTTCCTTTTGTAATTCCGGGGCCGTTGCGTCCTCGGCTTCAACCTCCAGAAGTAGCTGATCCAGACGCTCCTGCGTGTGGTCCTTTTGTTTGTGGGCCTCCTCCAGTTGAGTCTTTAGTCCTGCGATTTCCTTTTCCAGATGGGCGTTCTCCTCCTCCGCCAAGCGTGCTTGTGCCACCAGGTTGTGAGCGAGGCTTCCGATTATCCGGCTCCAGTCTTTTGAGCTGTAGGCCTGCGTGGGGTCGTTGGACATTAGCTGGTCTACGTCGGAGTCCAGTTCCTGTCGTGTCAGGGGTTTTGGGTCGCCAGTGTCCTTGGGCAGGCAGCCGGTTGTCATGGCTCTTAACCAAGCGTCCAGATTGCTCCAATGGTCCGCAGGACTGGAAGCGCGTGACATTCTGGCTCACTGGGGGCGAGAGAAACACAACACACACAAAAAGGGCCAATGCAAGCTTTGTCTAGAGGCTAACGAGCTGTAGTACGGCCGTGCCGTCTATAGAAAGTTTGGCTAACTGAGGCAGTTAGACGGGCCAATTTACGCCGGTCAGCGTGGGACCCGAACTAGAGGCTGCTCGGTTGTCACTCTATTATTTAGCTTCCTTGGGGTCTCTTGTTGAACTGCAAGAAACAAATCACAACAGAAAAAAACAATACAAAAGGAAGAGAAGATCGAGAGGGTAAAACAAAACAAAAGTATCGCAGTGAAAATAACACCTAAGTGAATTGACCTGCGCTATAGTGTAATCACTACTAACTCAGAGGGGTGTCTTGGGGGAAAGGAGGTAAACCAAACACTAAGAAAGTATATCCGGGGGACTATATGATATTCTATGGCTTATATTAAGTGGCAGGGTTTTATCAAATTCAGTTTTTACCTGAGGTGAACTGAGGTCGAACCCAGCTGGCCCCAGCAAGCGTGGTCAGCTTTCCGGCGCTGCCAAACACTCGACCGCCGTGTCTCCGGGCTCTTCGTTGCTCTGTGTCACGGTTACGCCCACTCAAACAGTGTGTGACTGTAAGCACAACCTGGTAATCTCCGAGGTATCAACCGGCCGATCGCACTGCAAAAGTGGGCGTGGCCCAGAACCCTCCAGCGAACTGGAGTGGCGCAGCCGCCTACGGATTGTGCCCCGGTCCCAACAATTGACTTGCACGTTGGCTTGGTGGTTGAACCTTCGAAGCACCAAATTGCTGATGTCACTTACTGTGTGCCGCAACCAGTGGCAGAGATTGAAGCGCTCGAGAGTCACTGCACGGTCAGTGCCGGCGATGCCAGTCGGCAGACCCGCCCACAGAGATCAACCAGGTACTCCCACGGTCCACCGCAGATAATGAGATTTGGTTTTACCTATACGACAGGCAAAATGGAATGAACAAGGTTCAAAGAGCTTAAAGTGAATCAAGATTTTCTTGCTTAAACCAAATGGAGTAATTTAGGTATATAGAAATAAAAACTAAGACTACAATAAACCTGAAAAGGGATAAGGTAGTAAACCAAACTGGCTTTGAAGAGAAAATTAATTTTAACCTGGAAAGAACAAACCAAATTAAGAGATGAACGGCTTTGCCACCTAATGACAGCACAGAGAGAAATTAGATATGAATGGTAGTTATTGAAAATATCCTAACCCGTTCAGAAGTTAGCAATAACTCAATGCAGGTGGAGGCCAGGGAAGTGGAGCGGTAGGCCGCTGTAGTGGGTTTTGGAGCCTCAAGGGGGCGCACTTCCTCTCTGTGGTTCACCTTGACTGTTTGACACAATGTACATTTAAATTCAAATTGGTTTAACTCAAATCAAAATAAGCCTGGGGGAAGTTGATAGAGAATTAGACTGATTTCTTATAATAATTGCAACAACACTGAAGTTATTTTTAATGATTATAAAATAATCGTCGGGAAAAGTATAAATGAAAATGAATTCATACAGAGTAAGTTCAGTAGAAGGTTGATAGCTGGCTTGAGAAAGGTTTTTTTTTTTTTTCAAGGGCCTATCAATGACTGAAATGTTAGAAATTTATAGTGAAAAGTTAAATCTTAAAAATTAAAATATATATATTGTCAGGATCTGGGTTACTTCTCTGCTCTCTCTCTTACCACCACACACACACATTTACACACCCATCTCTCTCACTCTCCAACCCACACACATACTCTCTCTTCTTCACTCTGCATTCACCTGTTGATCATCTCAATCAGCGCTCTCGCTGCTTTGCGCTCACACCTGTGTCTTGTCTTGTCTGATTACTCAGCCTACTTCTAGAGTTTGTTCTCTCTGTTCTGTGTCGGATTATTGTGTGAGTAACGCTCTCTCATTTTGTCTGCTATTCTGGAATCTAACCGTTGTCTTGTCTTGTGTAGCAGTATTCGCCTAGTTGTATCCTGTCTCGTTACCTGCCTATGGTGAGCCTCACCTGTAGATCTCCCTACTCGGCTGCCTACTTCAAGGACCTTTTTCACTGAGAGTATTGTCTGTTCATCGCTATCTCTCCCGACAAAGTATCCTGTGCAAAGCTGTCTCCTGGAGAGTACCTTTTTGTGTTATTAGTCTGAGCTATCTTTCTTGAAGCTGTTTTGTTGGACATTAAAGACTTTGCATTGAATTACCTTTGCTTTTGGATCCTTTTGTATCACGCATTGACAGAGGTCGGATTATTCTCTGTGAGAGAAAGAGAATCGAGATTAATCCGACCAGGATTGATTTATTTTATTTCTTATATAAACGGAAAGTGTTGAAATAGTTTATTCAGCAGAACTATTTTTGTTTTAAACGGATTCACTGGCTGTAAACTGAGAGCTGAGTCATCTTTTAGTTTGTCGATAGACTCGATACACTTGTGTGAGTTCCAGACGAGTTAACGTTAACTGCAAACAAAATAGTGACTGAGTATCTAAATACTAGTGAACTTTAAATATCACCGTGAATAACAGTGATAAGGAGGAGCTGCACGACTGAACATCCAGGTAGCGCCCTGAATCGCCGAGGGGTTCAGGGTTCCACTGGCAACGAGGGATCGTGAGGAGGCCAGGACGCGCATCAGGGACAAACTGAGTGATTAAAGTTTTCTAACTCGGGAGGACTCATCACTGCGGGGTTAAGGTATCCTATTTTATGTTTATTTGGCTCTTCGGAGTGAAGCGGCCAATTGTCTTTTTGTTTCGTGGCCACAACGCACGCGAGCAACGGTACAGGCCTGCAACGAGGGGGGTTGTGTGTGTGTGTGTGTGTGTGTGTGCGTGTGAGTGGGCCCACGTGAGTTAATGTGTTTACCTGCCATTTTATAACTGCCATAGCATTTTCATAAGAGGGGCTCGATTTATTGTTATTCCTTTTCTGTAAAGGGCAGTGCATATACATATAACTAGATTTTATGGTGCATCTAAAAAAGTGTTAAAACCATATTGAGAGGCATTTGGTTTATCATTGGTTGTTGAAAGTTATACTCAACTGACTATAATTCATATTCATCTGTGGGTTGTCATACAATCCTAAAAGTACACCAATCGTAGAGTTTGTGTATTACTGAAATCCTGCTTTTCTGTAACATTACTATAATAGACAGTTAATTGTAGGTTACTGTTTATTTATCATCCTTATAGTTTAATTTCTTTCTTTTTTCACTTAAATTCATATTTGTTTTAATAAACATTATAATTGTTTATTTGAAGTGATTTCATCAAGTTTATTGATTGGTTTGTTTGAAGATTAACCTGAATATTTCTATTGTATTAATTTACATTACCCTAAAAAGTATGGTTATAGTTTAACGGAGGAAATTGGGTATTGTATTTAAGGGTGTTTAGAGAGTTCCCTTATAATTAGTCGAGAGACTGCAAAGTTCGAACCCGAGTACCCGCCCTAAGGTCTCAGGTACATAATTTCTGAGAGGGTAGAGGGTGCTACACTTGTACACAATATTAAACTCCAAAAACACACATGAATATGAATATGAATATTGTTCAAAATGAAGTTTGAAAATGCCCGTATCCTCCACCAATAATTATGTAGCGACAATGACTATCTTTGGGGAAATTATTAGCTTAAATGGGGAATAATATTCATCAGCTGATGAATATGCATTACGACTACACAAATTAAACTATACCAAATAAGGAATAGGCTAGACCTCACCGTATATGAATAATTAACACGATTTTTCGTAGCAATTATTAATATAGGTCGGCAAAATCTTATCAGTTATCAGGGGGAATTTTCAAGTGATTCAAATTTAATTGTTATGCACTGTCCGTTTACCTGGCCTGTAAACATCAAAATTACCCTTTCTGTGGCCACCAGAAATGATATTTTCGTGTAAGGCACTTTAGATTTTTTAATGTAAATCAAGTAGAGCTTTGTAACATAAGATCGGCATTTTCATTGACTTCTAGTGTATGGAACAATGAGACAGATTCAATTCAAAAGATTATAGAGTTTAATAAAACAAACTAAAAATTACATAAACTACTTAAATCACGCAGGAGTAAATATGCATAGCAAAACAAACAATTAACAGAAAGGATTGCAATACGAAATATTAGAGAGAGAGAGAGAGAGAGAGAGAGAGAGAGAGAGAGAGAGAGAGAGAGAGAGAGAGAGAGAGAGAGAGAGAGAGAGAGAGAGAGAGAGAGAACAGTTCAAAAAATTCAAAACGAGACCCAAAGGCTTTCTTCGGCGTATCTAGACAACCTTAAACAGCAGATTGTACGTTGCTTGCTTTATGGCCCCTTTTTGTGTAGCTGCGTCACAAAGGAAGCGTGGTCGGAGTGTCTGGAGCGTCTCCCGGTAGAAGGCAGATGGTTGCGATCGCTTCAGCTGCGGCCTGTACGCGAGATGGTTAGTCTTAAACTCATTTCGTTCGTGGCTACACTGAACGAAGGAGAATTATCAAACTGAGGTAGATTTAAGAAAACAAAGAACTTAGAATAAGACAAAGTAGAAAAACGACGCGGAACTCCGGCTGGAGTTCGCAGGGAAGTTTGGATCTCTCTCTGGCGTAGAAAAACTTGCACAGAACGACGTCGCGCTCCAGGTTTTGAAGAAGCTAGAGACACACCTTCTTACGGGCCTGATCTAATCGTTTGGGAGGAGGAGTGGCGGCAAACTTCTGTGTTTGCAAAAATACACGCCCTCCGGGTCATGTGCGAAGAAGATAAAACTTTAGTAAAAATACACTTCTAAATTGGTATCAATAAAAACATGCATCATATCGCATTTTGGGTTAATTATTCGATCTTATTTGATTTCGCTGGTTACAATCATACCAAGCACGGCATTCCTGCAAGCTGGTAAGATAACGATTACCTGATTCTTCGTGATTAAAGCATAAAGTTTGATTATATACGATAAAGCTTAAAATTATAGCCCGTGGGTCACATGGAGATAGTGAAAGACACAATAAAACAAAACATTTCAATGGAATTAAAACGGTAATTTTAACCATACTTGGTCATGAATGATTGTTTCTTTGTGTGTGTGTGGCATGTGTATTCAGAGTTCGTTGAGCAGTCTGCGGCGTGGTGAACTCCGGTTCACACCGCCTCCCTCTGGGGGAATTATGTATGTATGTGCGTATGTAGGTGCGTATTTGAATGGACAATGTTCGAAGTGACACTGTTCGTTTTGTTATCACAGGAAACCCTAGGGCGCTCTCCGCGTGATCTTGAGCCAAAGCGGTGCCTTTTGGGTCACATGCCTTTTGGTCACATGTGGTAAATCGAGCCTTCCTTTGTTTAGTCATTGGCAAACGCCACGTGGGTGAATCAGAGTCAGTAATTGAATCAAGATAAACAGTCCTTATCAGTGTCACAGTCCAGAAGAGTGGAGGGGTGTTTTCTAATTAGAATATAGTTTATTTCATCAGATGGCCATCTCCTTGCCGTTACATACTTGTCTCTGTTAAGATTAATGAATGATCTTACCACAGTTTCTCCAGTTTACAGCGAGGATCCGTCAGTCCATCAGAGAGCAGCGTCAGACCTTCATCTCCTATTATATTCCCAGACAGATGCAGTTCTCTGAGGTGTGAGTTTGATCTCAGAGCTGAAGCCAGAGCAGCACAACCTTCAGATGTGATCTCACAATAGCTCAACCTGCAGAAAACAATGACACACTCTTCACTTTCAGTTCAGCAGGAGCTACAGTTTTTTTTACTTATTTGTAAAAGAAATATTACTTTTACACTTTTTATTACTGTTTTTATTACTTTTTGTTTACTTTTGCTTTATTGTGTCATAAAGTTAATTATGATCTGAAAAAATACACAGATAATAATTACTTTTGTAGATCTTTTGATTACTAATAATATATATATTAGGGCCGGGACTTTAACGCGTTAATTAAGATTAATTAATTACAGACTTTAACGCGTTAATTAAGATTAATTAATTACAGACTTTAGACTTTGCACCGCGGAACGTTTCTCACTGGATGAGTTTCGGCGGACCGATTTTACTGGAGCACCAACTAGCGTCAGAAGAGCTGACGGGATCGCGCTTCATAGATCGCCTCAGTCGGACTAAATTAAGTTATTTTGTATTTAGCCCTACAAATGTGACTCACACCTTCACTCTCAAAGAGGTTATTTTTTATTATGAAAATCCAAAGTTGCTTTCCCTTGAGTATGTTGTTAACTTCTTTATCTTGTATGCAAAATTATTCATCCACAAGCAAAAATGGCTTAAATCTCCTTTGAGCTTTCCTCTTTTTCTGGCTGATTTTGACTCTTTTATTTCGTCCCTTAGACTTATAACTAAATAACAAAAAAAGTGAAAATGTTTTGATGCATTATGATGATTTATTCAAAGACATGACTTGACATTATTATGCTTTTCTTTCTTTTTTATGTATTACATAATTTGATGTATGCAAACCCAGGATATTTATTTTCTGTTAGGTACCTTTGTTTGTTTGTACACCTTGCTTAACTTCCCTGAGTTGGTAGTTATGTATAAGTTCTGCAATAAAAAAAAATAGATAGCCTAGATCGCTTTGGTTGGCCCCGTGGATGGGAAATTTTGTTATAAAAAACGAACGGATGGAAGCGTCGATAAGAGCATGGTTGTGTGCAAGCTATGCAACAAGGAATTCGCTATTGCTATTAGTGTAGTGTATGCTATTGCTACACTTAATGGCAAAAATTGCACTGGTCTGTTGGACTTGGTTGAACAAAAATAAACAATATGTTGTTGCTTAAGCTTATGTATTCAGTCATTATTCAATGGTATACTAAAAATCCATGTGAAAAAAATGACTTCTCACTGTTCTCAGGTCAAATATTTATGCGATTAAAATGCGATTAATTTCGATTAATTAATTACAAAGCCTCTAATTAATTAGATTAATTTTTTTAATCGAGTCCCGGCCCTAATATATATATATATATATATATATATATATATATATATATATATATATATATATTACCATAGTCAACATAGATCAGAGAAGCACTGCCCTACAATACACACACGCACACATCTGATGATGATCCTCAGACTTACTCTGCTGATCTGGAGGCTTCAACTACAGGCAAGAGCTTCTGAAGTACTTCATCCGGTGACATGTGGTTTTTTCCTTGTTCGCTTATGTATTTCTTCAACTTAAACTCATCCAAATGCTCGGAGGTTAATAAAACAAAGACAACAGCTGACCACTGTGATGAGGACAATCTGGCGCTTGAAAGACCTCCAGATCTGACATACTCCTGGATTTCATTTTCGAGAGAATGATCACCCAGTTCATTTAAAGAGTTGAACAGATTGATGGATTTCTCTGGAGAGTTATTCATTCTTATTTTCATTTTAATGTATTCGACTGTTTTCCCTTTGCTGTATGAGATTATTCTAACATGTGTCAGAAGGCCTTTCAGGAGCGTCTGATTGGACTCCAGCGAGAGACCCAGAAGGAACCGCAGGAAAAGATCCAGATGTCCATTTCTACTCTGCAGAGCCTTGTCCACGGCTCTCTGATGCAGGTCAGATATCGAGTGACATGTGAACTCATATTCATGTTTTGAGCTGAGATTTTCATTGAGCACATCCCTCTTGTACAGCAGGAATGAAAGCAGCACATATAGAGCTGCTAGATGCTCCTGAATGCTCAGATGAACAAAGCTGAAGACTTTCCCCTGATGAAAGCCCAACTCCTCTCTGAAGATCTGAGTGCACAATCCTGAGTACACTGATGCTTCTGTCACATCAATGCCACACTCGCTCAGGTCTTCCTCATAGAAGATCAGGTTGCCTTTCACAAGCTGCCGATATGCCAGTTTCCCCAGTTTGAGAATCATGTCATCACCTTTCTCTTTCTTCTCATAGTCCTTCTCATGTTTGATGTTGGTCTGAATGATCAGGAAGTGTGTGTACATCTGAGTGAGAGTCTTGGGAATTTTTCCTTTCCATGATTTGCTTAACATCTTCTCTAGAACAGTGGCTGAGATCCAGCAAAACACTGGGATGTGACACATAATAAAGAGGCTCCTTGATGACTTCAGGTGTGTGATGATTTTATCGGCCAGACTCTTTTTACTGATTTTTTTCCTGAAGTATTCCTCCTTCTGTGGCTCGTTAAAGCCTCGTACCTCTGTCACACGATGGACACACTCAGAGGGGACGAGATCCGCTGCTGCTGGTCTGGAGGTGATCCAGATGAGAGACGAGGGAAGCAGATTCCCCACAATGAGGTTCATCAGCAGCTCGTCCACTGAGGCTGATTCAGTCACATCACACAACCTCACATCACTCTGAAAATCCAGAGACAGACGACACTCATCCAGACCATCAAAGATGAACAGCACTTTATACTCATCACTGGATATGGCCATTTCTCTGGTTTCAGGGAAAAAGACATGAAGAAGATCTGAAAGACTGAGAGTTTTGTCCTTCATTAGGTTGAGCTCTCTGAAAGCGAGTGGAAATATGAGCTGGACGTCCTGATTCTCTTTCCCTTCAGCCCAGTCCACAATGAACTTCTGCACAGAGACTGTTTTTCCAATGCCAGCGACTCCCTTTGTCAGCACAGTTCTGATGGGTTTGTCTTGTCCAGGTAAAGGTCTAAAGATGTCATTGCATTTGATCGGTGTGTCCTCTGTTGCTGCTCTCTGGGACTGTGTCTCAATCTGTCTCACCTCATGCTCATTATTGATCTCTCCACTTTCACTTTCTGTGATGTAGAGCTCTGTGTAGATCTCATTCAGGAGTGTTGGGTTTCCCTGCTTTGCTGTTCCTTCATACAGACACTGAAACTTCTTCCTTAAATTTGATCTGAATGTATCGACGGCTTCAGCATGTTGATGGTCACTGCTGTAAGATTAAAATAAAAAAAAATGTTAGATTACTAATATGCCTACTGTATTTCATATAGTATATTTAATACCAGCAAAGTGTCAGGTATTACCACAGAACCCAACTGCAGAGCAGACATGAATGTTGGGATCCTGAAACTACCTCCTACAACATCAAGAAGAAGAAGAAGAAGAAGAAGTTTTATTTATATAGCGCCTTTCCAAAGCTCAAGGTCGCTTTACATGGTACCTTTATAATACATTTAACAATGACGCACAACTTTACAATAACAAAGGACACATATAATCACATTTAGACGAAGTACATGTTAAACAGATATGTTTTTAACTGTGTCTTGAAAGCAGTCACTGATGAAATATTTCGAAGTGAAAGGGGCAGTGAATTCCATAATGTTGGCGCATTAACACTGAATGACCTTCCACCTACTGTAGATAATCGAAAACGAGGGATGGACAGTAAACCAAGTTCAGTTGATCTGAGAGAGCGTGCAGGACGGTAGGTGAAAAGTAGATCAGACAAATATGGGGGTGCAAGACCGTTTAATGCCTTATATGTTAAAAGCAATACCTTAAAGTGGATACGAGATGAAACAGGTAACCAGTGAAGGTCATGAAGCACCGGAGTAATGTGAGCAGAACGCCTGGTGGAGGTGAGAACTCTTGCTGCTGAGTTTTGGACATACTGTAATCTTGCAATAAGTTTTTTGGGAAGGCCAAGAAATAAAGCATTGCAATAATCCAGACGTGATGTGATTGATGCATGAATTAAGAGTTCGGCGTCAGCTAAAGTGAGAGATGGTCTTAGACGAGCAATATTTCGAAGATGAAAGAAAGAGTTTTTGACAATGGAAGAAATATGAGAGCCAAAAGACAGAGTTGAGTCAAATAAGACACCGAGGTTGCGAGTCAGTGATGAAGGCTTTATATGGACACCATCAATATAGAAGGACTGGTCCATCCTTTTGACTGAGGCTGGAGAACCAATCACTAATATCTCAGTTTTATTATCATTTAATTTGAGGAAGTTAAGAGACATCCAATGCTTTATGTCCCTGATGCATGCAGTGAGTGAGTCAGGCAGGGATGGTCTATCGGAGCTGGTGGTGAAGTAAATTTGGATGTCATCTGCATAGCAATGGAATTGTAGTCCATGCCTGCGTATGATGCTACCAAGTGGGTGTATGTAGATGATAAACAACAGTGGACCAAGAACCGAACCTTGTGGAACGCCCCGTGTAAGTAAATTGGTGGCAGAATTATGACCTTGTATGGTGATATAATACATTCTGTCAGTGATATAGGAAATAAGCCAGGAAAGAGCGGAACCAGTGATACCAATATCAGAAAGCCGAGAAATAAGCAATTCATGGCAGACTGTGTCAAAAGCGGCGCTTAGATCAAGGAGCATCAAGATGTTTATTAACCCTGAATCCATCGATGAGAGAATGTCGTTAACCACACGCAGAAGAGCAGTTTCAGTGCTGTGAGATGGGCGAAAACCTGACTGAAAAGGTTCAAAAAGACCATTCATATCCAAATAAGAGCGTAATTGTGAAGCAACAACCTTTTCAAGGATTTTGCTTAAGAATGTTAGGTTTGATATCGGTCTGTAATTGTCCATGTTTAGGTGATCAAGGCCAGGTTTTTTAAGAATGGGAGTCACTGCAGCAGTTTTTAATTGCGCTGGGACAATGGCACAAGCTAAACTACAGTTTATCATGTGAGTTATGAATGGTGCGACCTCGAGGACGCACTTCTTAAGTAGAACAGTAGGTGTAGGATCGAGCCAGCAGGATGTAGAATTTGACTTCACAATTAGGTCACTTATGGCAACAGGAGTAGTCAGAGTAAAAGTAGAGAGAGGGTTTGACAAGTGGGCTGGTCCAGTTGTCATTAAGTTTGAGTCACTTGTATGCGTGTTTTTGGTGATGGAAGAAGTGATAGACATCAATTTGTCTGAAAAGAATTTAGAGAAGCTATTTACAAGCTCCGCAGAGCCTGACATAACATGTTGTGGTGGATTTGTTAGTTTGTTAACCATAGCAAAGAGTGATTTGGGTCTGCACGAGGAATTCCTAATAGTGGAGGAGAAATAAGAGGATCTTGCATTGTTAAGGGCGGTCCGGTAGTTGAGCAGGTGTTCTTTCAAAGCTAAAGAGTGCACAATGAGTCCAGTTTTTCTGTATAGTCTTTCTAGACGGCGACCCTCAGTTTTCATCATCCGAAGTTCAGGAGTGAACCAGGGTGAGGCACGAGTAGATGGAACCAGTCTAGTTTTAACAGGGGCATGCATATCAAGTATTTGAGACAGAGCATTATTGTAAGTACAGCAGATTTCTGATGGATGGTTAGACAGTAGACATTCTGATAAAGTAGAAGCCCTTATAGAAGCAGAAAAAGAAGTTGAATTAACAGAGTTAATTTTACGATAGGTCAGCATTTTCTTCTGAGGAGACATAGATATTGGAAAACTACAACTGAAATTTATAAGTTTGTGATCTGAAAGTGCAAAATCAGAGCCATTAACAAGAATATTATTCAAGCCAGATGTACATATGAGATCCAGTATGTGACCTCTGGAGTGAGTGGCAAAAGTTACATTTTGAGTCAAGTTGAAACAGTCCAATACTGACATCAATTCTTTGCATTGTGCAGTGTTTTCATGTATGTTAAAATCACCAAGCAAAATAACAGATGAATGACAAGCACAGACAAGAGTAAGTATCTCACTAATATCAGAGAAAAAGTCAGAGGGACTTTTTGGAGGTCGGTAAATTAAGATTACCGCCAGTGACGTTTGGCCCGTCATTTTCAGCGCTAAATATTCAAATGTTGTAACATCGTGTAACTCAATCTTGGATATTTTAATAGTCTCACGGCAAACTACAGCCAGCCCTCCACCTCTGCGATGAAGACGTGGTTGAGAAAAAAAGATGTATCCAGGCGGCGTTAAGAGGTTTAAGCTCAAAAAGTCATTTGGCACCTGCCAGGTTTCCGTTAGAAATAGCATGTCCAGGTCAGTGTCAATGATTATGTCATTCAATAGTGATGCTTTATCAGTTAGAGAGCGGGTGTTTAGCAGCGCACATCGCAGGTCAGGTGATGCACGTCTGCGGATTCCGAGGTCAGGATCAGGACGCAGCGATCTTAAATTTCCGAAGTTGATAGGCCTATGTCTTTTATCCAATTGTGTTGTATCCAGAACACGGGTGACGGTAGAGACAACCGGAATATTATTGGGGGGCGAGTAATAATAATTCCGGAGTTTTTTCCGCGACCGGTGAATGTAGCGAGGTCGGCGTAAAACCTCGAGCTGTTCACAGCGTTTATAAATATCAGGAGCCAGGCGGGAAACTCCTTTTAATGATCTGAGATGAGCAACGGAATATTGCAAAGCCATCTTGGGGAAAAAACTGTGATTCGTCTCATCAACAGACAGGAAGAACCAGATAAGACCACCAAAAGACAAAAACAGAAACTGCCAGTGTATATGTGACGACATGACGAGTGATGACCCGTTCGACCTAACACAACAGTTTATCGGTTTCACTGCGTTAGCCAGAACCGCGTCGGAATCAACAATCCTCAGAAGGGACGGCTACCCAACCATACTAAGGATTTACATCACAAAAGACAAATGACAAAGAGAGTGGAGACTCACAGTATCAGGTGTCGAGAGGGATGACAGGATATTGACGGAGAGGACTCGCAGCCGATCTGTGTGAAGGATCACAGGGACACCCAGGTCAGTTATCCAGTTATCCAAAAGTTTTGGGAATAGTCCAGCGAATTCAAAAAGTTTAGAGGGTATGAGAATAGTCCAGCGAATAATCCAGGAGGGTTGAAACAGAGAAAAACATATCCAAAAAACACGAACGTAACAGAAGCAGACAGACAGGTACCAGCGTGAAGCGGCAGCACAAGCGCGCCAAGCGTTCTCACAACCGGAAATCGTAGGCCTGGATGTTTCCGTTTCCACTTTTTTGGTACCCTTACGGCACCTAGCACAGGATCAACAGATCAAATGTAGAATAATGGTATCCAACTCAAACTAGATCCAAAATAATGTCCAGTGCTGACGTGGTCAACCACCTTGCAGTCAGTCCATGACTTCAAGTGACCCAACTCTTCCCAGGCAACAGTTTCATCAAGTCCAGCAAGAAAAAAAAGGTAATTAAGTGGAAGTCACTTCAAGGAGGGGTTGTGCATACACTCCAAACAGTGACAAGGAATGTGTTCTGCGAGGCTGGCTGGTTAGGAATTGTGCTGGGTAGAGGCCTGCATTTCAGCCCGAGCCCAATGGGCCCGACTTATTTACACTCCTAGGGCCGGGCTTCGGGCCAATTTTCACACCATAGTTCACATTTTATAGCCTATTTTAGACATTAATTAAAATAAAATATGAGAAGATGACGATTGAAAAGCAAACATAGAAAGACGTTTTATAACCTATCACACTGACATATGACTGACACATGATAGTCTGCTCATGCACACGGACACAGGTTTCCCGGCGACTCGTTCTGTGTTTAGTGTCCCGGTATGGTAGCGAGCGTGACTCCAGCGCAGCTGGAAAAAATACGACTGCATTAAAACCTTCCACTGTGGATGCTGTGCTTTTTCTTCACAATGCTCTGAGACTGTTCTTAGCCATGTTAGGAGGTTGTCTTATTGTTTTTTATTTGATTGGACTTTATTTTCATGAGTCTGTTGGAAACTATTGGAAATAAGAACGGCCATGTTCTGTAGTGAAAACTTGATTTTTGAGGTAAGATAACCTGCATGTTTGTTTTTAATGTAATTTATTTGATTTGTTTAGATTGAATTTTCTGTATTGTATTGTAAACTCATATAGTTTGCGAGCGCTGTTGCGACTGAGCAGCAGAGCAGTTTGCCTCAGCTTTTCAAAAATGACAAAAAACGTTTAAACAAACGTTTAAACTAACGTTAACTGTCTGTGTGATATGCTTAAGTTGTTTTATATCTATGGATTTTATTGTAGCCAAGTAAAGTGTTGATTTTAGAGGCTAAAAATGGATCAAACGTGTTTAACTCGCTGTCGGCTGCTTGGTCGTCATAAAAAAAAACAAAAAAAACATGTGTCTTAATTAACTTTATGAAGAAATTAAAATAAACTTACCGGTAACTACTTTGCCATTGAGAACAAAACATATCTGTTTTAATGACTGCAACATAGGGCAGACTGTGTAATCATTTTTGTAATATTTTTTTTATAAACGGGCTCGGGTCGGACTTGGGCTGATCATTCTGATGAGCTGTCGGACACGGGCCGGGCTAGGGCCTAGATTTGAGGCCCGTGCAGGGCTCTAGACCTATATGACTGGTATCAGAGGTGGGTAGAGTATACAAAAACTGTACTCAATATCTTATAAAAATATTTACTCAAAGTAAAAGTAACAACCTTAATAGTTACTTGGGTAAGAGTAAAAATGTATACAATGAAAAAACTACTCAAGTAGCTAGACTAGTTACTTTGGATTTATACTTTGGATATATATATATAACAAAACAGTAATGCTATTATTTAGATAGATATTTGATTTAAATTATTATTATTATCATAATTATATATCTTTGCAACAAACACAGTAGAGACAAGGAGTATTTCTGGCATTTCATTTGTAGCCTGCATATCACTGCATTTCCTTTGCCTTTACTTTGTATAAACCACAATGTATAGCTTTCAGCTCTTCTGTCTGTTCTACAAAATGTAATCAAATGTATATTTCTGCAGGTGCGTTTAAACTGGTAAACTGTGGCATTTTCAAGATGAACAGGTCGCAGACACTGCGCAAATCAACAAATTACATGGGGTTGGCGGGTGTTCATTTCATACTCCGTGAACAATGGTAGTTTATTTAATGTAGAAATTAGGGTATATGTAAAAAAGAAACTGGTAATGTCAATCTTTGTACAGTAGTATGATTATTGTGTACTTTGCGTAATAATCAGTTTGGTTATAAAATGTATTACCTGTATGAAATTAAATGTGTATGTGGAATGCAAATATAGCAGTGGAATCGTACACAGGCAGTGTACGCAGATGTTCAACTAATAAAGATCTTCACCACTGCTAAACAATTTAATGCATTTGCAGATTTGCTTTCATTTTTTTGGTAATTTAGTGTTTTTTTATTTTTGAGAACGCATACAGAATATTTAGCAATAAAAGAAAGAAAACTTATTCGACTACTATTGCCCCTCTAACCTCCCCCTTCTCTCACCCACTCAATTTCACTATGGGCTTTAGATAAATAAAATGGGATAAAATAAAATAAATACTGAGAAAAACAAATAAAATAACAGTAATATTAACAACCAAAATAGTAGCTGCAGATTAAGTATCCAAAATGTCCTTGACTGTAGATATCCAATTCTTCCACATAGACAAGGTCCCAGCGTGATTAGTCCGCGCAGATCTCAGTTCCAGAAATAGTATCTTCAATAAAGAATTTAGCTATTGTTTAGTAGAAAGGTTGTGCGGACGTTTTCATTGTTGAACAAGTAACTTCAGGGAGGAGCGATACTCCCTGAGAAGACAAAGGACCTTTCTGGAAATTAATATTTCAACTCTCTCTAGTGAAGTTAGCATCACCATTTGAGACGCAAGTCTCACCTCAGAATACATCTATTTTCCTCTTTCCCCACTCCCTCTCTCTCATGCTGAGATCACCTGTAATTCACCTATCTATATGGCTTAAATGTGAACAATTATCATACAGTTTTATATATGCTTGGTATCATTTAAAATGTCTGTGTGATTGGTACAAATGTCTCATTCCCAAAGAAGTAAACCAAAAGGTAATAAAGTTCTTAAGAGTTTAGAGATAACTTGCACACAGGAGGGTGTGTCTTCCAGGCAAATGGCCTCCTGCTCTCAAAAGGTGTAACCTCTGAATGCAAGTTTCCATGTGAAAGAAGTCTTGGTCTGGGTATATAAAGAATTGCAACAAGATGTTCAGTGGTAACTCAAATTAGCCTGTGATGCAGAGTGCATGCAAAACACTTCGCATCATGTATTTTATAATGTCAAGGTTCACATCTTCTCTCTTTATTCCAGAGCATTTGATGTTTTGTATCTATTATCTTTGAACTGATTATGAAATTGGCATGATACATTTACCTGACATAATAAATTGTAAACATTTGATTTTATTTTAACTGATTCTGACATTATTTCAGTAAAGAGTTAAATAGAATAGACAAAAATTTGCTTGCATTTAATGATGCACAGATATCATTGAAACCTTTTCATTTTTGGAGTCAGATGATATAACTAGATAATATGAAAAAAATATTTAATTTAATCAAATTACTTTGCCACGAGTAAAGACAGTAACGCGCATTCCTTCACCCACTGATTGGATGCAGTGTTGCCAGATTGGGCGGGTTCCTGCCCAATTGGGCGGTTTTGAATTTGATTGTGCAGGTAAAAAAGGGTTTGGGCGGGTGGACAAAATTTGGGCTGGTTTGGGGTCAGTTCGGCGGTTTTCAAACATCTACTTATTAAAGTCTAATTGGTTAAAAAACTAAACTAAAGTGTGCATGTGCTGTCATCATGACAAACACACATGCAGAGTCAGCTGGCGTTGGTGTTGACCAGGGGCGGATCTACGGGGTGGCAAAGGGTGGCAACTGCCACCCCTGGGATACAGTCTTGCCACCCCTGTTGCCACCCCATTTATGAATCAGATAATATTTTTTAAGTATATTTTATGTTCATAGCCTACACGTTAAGGCCAAGGAGACCCGCACCAATCTCCTCTCAAACAGAAATCGCCGATTTAGAATCCCCTCCCCTCACAATGGTTTCACCCATCACCAGCACGCGACGCGACCCCCGCGAAATTTCATCAGTCAGGCAGTGTGCATCTGTCTGCAGTACGCAGTTTCTCGGAGTCGGAGAAGAGAGGCTGTGACTGAGTTATCAGTGAGTTTTTTTAGATGTAAGTTTGTTTAACACCAAGTCGAATAGCAGACAGTTAACCCTGCAACAACCACAGTGTTACGTTATTTACATCCGCAATACTTTGTTGTCTCATCGAATTGCTCTACGATCGTCAGGTCAGATAAGGGCCTAACATTAGTTTAGCTCGTTGTGTGTGTTTAAACTACTGCTGTCACAAAATTGGCATGCATCCACTTTCCCAGCATCTATGACTATCCAATTTTGAAAAATGGTCGACATGCCAAATTAAACTGAGCTATCTAAGCGGTTTTGTAAGCTGGGGATGCACAAGCACTGCACGTTTGACTCACATGGACACCTGTTATCAACAACGTGACCGTTTTCACTCTGGTTGACCACGCATTTTGCAGTTAGCCCTACGCTACATGACTGAAATTCTACTCAATCACAACAAGTAAAAGTAGACCACTACTTTCAATCCCTACTCGGAGTAGGCTACTAGTCTATTTGAAGCTGATGTCAGCGCATGAGATGTAATTGCTTAGATTCCAGTTAAATATTTCATTGGGTTTGCTGGTAGATGAACCAACATAAAGCTGAGGCCAGCACACCATCTGATGCATGATTAACCACATTTTACAGTTATTGTTATCATTGCAACAATCCTGCATTATAATCTTGTTTCAATCCAGATAACCTAAATCTATCGATGGCTTATGTTGTATGACTAAATCTGCCCAATAATTGTTTTTTTTTTTACAAAGTGATTACACAGAGAAAGGGTCCACAATTCACAAGACCCACACCATCCAAAAACCCAGCTACATCTCTGATTTGACTCCCACTCCGTGTAATGTAGTGTAGAGATTGAGAACAAAACACATTCAATGAAAACCGTAGCATTTTAAATTATGAATAATGTCCATAGTTCAAATTACAGGGGGTACAGGGGGGTACTATACCTATACCCCCCAATGAAGACCCCACAAAGGGACATAAATATCAGTTTTGGGGGGTCAGGTAATTTTTCTGATACTCTGAAAATATATAATTACAGTTACAATACAAATCAACTCCTATTTTCACTGTAGGAACATTTTAATGTGAAGCGATTTCAGACACCCCTATTGTGGACCGTACCGTATTTAACCAGAAGTTAAGAAGCAGCTGAGATAGAGAACGGTTTGCTGCTGACGTGCATGCATAAAAGTAATATTTCATGAAGTAGGCTTCTTGTAAAGATATTACTTTTACTAGTAATTAGAATGGTATTTCAGTGCACTTAACTTCTAACTTTTAGGAGTTGATCAAAACAGTTCTCTTTTGGATATATAATAACAATGAGCAGGGCTGGACTGACCATCGGGCATGCCTAGTATTTTCCCGGTGGGCCGACGTGCTTTTTGGGCCGATACATCTCATACCTTTGAAAAAAAATTTATATATATATATTTTTTGAACAGCCCATAGCAGAACTAGGCTACTTTCAGAACACAGGCTATAAGGAACCCATTACCCAGTTACGCATTATTTCCACATCTGCATATTGGACGATTACGCATTTTACTAGAATTTTAGAGTAGCCTATGAGACCGTTTGTAAACAATGTTTTCCGCCAAAATAAACGCTCAATGCAGTTTCCATCAAAATAAAAGATAATGTGTTTATCTCTTTCAAATATAGAAATTAGTTCTAACTTCTAACCTAATTATGAAAGTTTCTTTTATTTTTCAGTGCATGTGTTTTACAATATATGTTTATTACTGTCATGTTATTAATATTATAACTATGATTAATTATGTAGTAGTGCAATGACAGACACTATATCACACAACTAAAAGAGTTTTGAGTTTTTCTTTGTTCAATTTGCACACTGAATATGGGTTGGAGCTCTTAATTTTGAACTCTTAAAGTGCACCAGATTGATGAATTTAACATTAAAAAGCACAAAATTTTCTTGCGGGGGAGCATGCCCCCGAACCGCCCTAGAGGGACAGAGGTCCGTTCACCACAAATTTACCAAAAATCTTGTGAGAAACACTGGTAGAAAAAGTGAAGGAGCAGCACCCCCCAATTATGGTGAGGTGATTCGCACTCATGGCCCCCCTCCTAAAACTCATGCCACCCGTTTGACACCCCAGGAAAAAATCTCTAGATCCGCCACTGGTGTTGACGTCACCGACGAGCACGCACGCACTTATAGCCAATCAGCGATCAGCAGGCAGACGCGATTTAGCGCGATAACTTGTAGGCAGCTGTATATTCTAGTGATCGATGATGCCAAAGTGACCAGCAAGTTGTATCTACAGTAAAGAGTAAGATAGTGATCAACTCTAAAAACGTATACATGTGGTGGGAGGAGATGATTCGATGGTTAACTGAGAGGAGAGCAAAGTTCAGTTGAAATACTTGAATTGGAATCGAATATGGGACGACTCCTGTCCATGATCCATGTGCACTAGCCTAACCAGACATCTGCAACGTTTACACCGTCCAGACTGCATGAACTGTCCCTGACAGCTGCTGAAAAAGGTTTGATCAACAATGAATCAGTTTTGACTGCTAAATTCGGCATTATGTTCTACAATGTGTAACAGCTACTTCTGAGGGTTAAAGTCATCGGTACATTTCTTGATTGCCGTTTTGACAGTGTCCACCTGGACATTTTAGTCATATTTGCTAATTCTCCTTAATTATTGCACTGTTTTGATCCGTTTTCCTGGGAAATTTATTTATTTTTTATTGTATTTTATCATCGTTATTTTGTTTTAAGGAGATAAAAATGGTGCTTATCAATCTTGCATGACATGGCAATACAATTATATCACATTATTTTGGCAGTAAAATTTTGGGCGGTTTTTTTCTCGGAGTGGGCGGTTTTTGGTGAGCTTTTGGGCTGGAAATCACCGTCCCAATCTGGCAACACTGATTGGATGCTTCCATTGGGCCGATTGAGCCAGGCTTACAAAGTGTAGACCACTTAATTCGGGGACGCTTTCCATAACAAATATATTTTATCAGTAAAGAATCTAGCTTTTTCCAATAACTTACTGGTGGGGAGAGAGGAAGCATAGAGCTAATAAAGTTAATGCAAGGCAGAATATTCATTTTTATTGTTGACATTCAGTCAGATGGTGATGAAAGCAGACACATCCATCTTTGAATATCCGACTCAACTTTCCCATAAATTGACATATAGTTAACTTTTGAAATGAGGGATAAAGTGGGTCTCAGCTAAATCCTTAAGTTTTTGACTTCTGAATATCTGAATATTGTTTGGAATATAAAAATTAAAAACAATCTGAAATGAGTCCACCATAAGAAACCCTGGACATGGGATTAGTGCATAGAGTTTGTATCATTCTAATAAACTGGTCACCAAAATTGAACTTCTTCAACGTATACTATAAAACCGTAAAACTTCGAATAATAGCCGAGACCCAAATAGACGCCTGTCTATTTTACACGCCTGGTGTGGTGACAGGTTTGGGTACATAAAGGCCGGTCTCAAATAGAGGCCTGATCAGCCGTTTCAATTGGGGTTCCTCCAGAGGATAAGATGGCAGCATCGGAGGGTGAGCTGGCCTCTGGAAATGATGACTCGGCTGTGTTATCTCCCTCTGGCAGTGTAACGTTGCCCGAGCCAGATCCAGAAATGTTAGCTATGCTGAAACGGGCCGCCCCGGCTGCCGGGCTCGAGTGGAACCCTCCACCATGTTCCGTTTGGTCTCGGTTGGAGGATTGGTATCTCGGGGCGGGCCGCGCTGGTTCTCAGCTCGCCGCCCCAGTGCTTTTCTTTTCCAAAGTGCATGGAGAGCTCACCAGGTTGTGGACAGCACCTTTTTCTGCCAGAAGCTGCCTGAATAGCTTTTCCACCCTCACTACCCTTGATGGAGGAGCGGTGGAGCGGTCCAGTGGAGCGGTCTGTCGTGACTCGCGACACAGGTGCACCTTCACCAGTTTCACTGTAAGCCCGGTTTGTTGTTTTGGCTTGCTGCGCCATTCCCCTCCTATGGATTGGATACGTGCGCAATGTTTTTGCTCCAGTTGAGTTCCCCTTTTTTAGCAGAACCCTGTCAAGTTCCTCCATACCCTTCGGCAACGGACGTGACGGAATGTCCAAAGCCAGGCCTATCACTCGTATACATTGGTGGAACCCGTGTTAGGCTGGGTACATATGCTGTCATCCCTACGGCGATCCCATATGTGTATTCTTCCACAGTACGGCTCCCTGCGGCCGGTTGAGTCTCCCCCTGTCATAGGATGGAGCCACCCCAGTGAGATTCCATATGTTGTACTGCCGGTTATCCGCCCAGTTCATATGTGTATTCTCCACGTTACCCAGCAGAATGTGGCTTCCGCAGCATCCCTTCCTTCCTTGTACAGGGAACGCTTTCCCAGTGGTCCTGACTTCCCTGGCCTAAGCCCTGTCGCTTCACGCCTTAAATTGCAGGGGGGGGGGGGGGGGGGTGGCATATGGAGGCTATTGTCTTGGCACTGGAAGGGTGGCAGCTTTAGTGGCGTGTTCAATGGTTATCCCCATTCAGTCGATGTCGACTACGTCTGACGTTCTGGACTGAAAGGGAATGTCCTGGTTGTGTATGCAACCCACCATTCCCTGAAGGAGGGAATGCAGGACGTAGTCCCCTTGCCACTACCGCTGGACCACCGCTGACTCCGAGTTACACTCGGCTCCTCAGCGAAAAGCAACTAGTGCGTGCATCCACTTCTGTATTTATACCCGTGATGCGGGGGCGGAGTGTGTGATGTCATCACGCATGCCAATTTCCATTGGCTCGTTCAATAGTACTCGAAGATGATTGACTCCCTGGTGTGATCCCCATTCAGTCGACGTCGACTACGTCCTCTGTTCCCTCCTTCAGGGAACGGTGGGTTGCATATACAACCAAAACGTTCCTTAAAAACCCTTTGATGGACCGCCATAACATTTCCTGATTGGAAACAGAGTCCTGGTTTAAATGATAAATTCAATCAGTCCTGCTCTCAGTTGAGAAAGAAAATCTTCATTTTGCAGCAAAAAAGTATTAAATCTCCATCCGGATGGAGATGCATCCTCCATTACATGATGTATTAATCTGAAGATGTGCTATTGCAGCATTATGATCAGAAACACTCTGAGGTAGAAATTCAATATTGATTAGACCTGAAAGTAGCGAGGATGAAAGTACAATAGAGAGAAATAGGTGCAGTGTTTACTATAGGATTTTTTTCCTGCTGTGGTGGCAGGCCCATTTCCCCATTAGTGATATTCCCATGGGGAATACGCCCCCTTGCCCCAGGTGTTTAAACCTCCCTAAAGTACTATAATGTGAAAGGCTCCAATTTAGAGTGGCAAAGCGATTATGCGCATCCCATGCTCAGAATGATGCACTTGAAGCAACGCGAAGTTACAGCGTGCAGCGTTTCGAATTGTAAAGTTCTAAGTGCTTAGTGTATTATATCTATGCAACAGTTTATTGAGCCTTTTATCTTAACAGTTTTAAATATCAGTTACAGTGCCCACGAAGAACAAATAGTGCTCTCTACTCCAGTGCTGTAATCTAACAGACACCCGGGAGACAGGAAAATGATTTAGAAAGCGCAATATAAAGTCATTTTATGCAAACCATAGACCTTTATCTACAAATAAAGTATAAGAATGGGAACATTGATCTTGAAGAGACAGTCATCATGTTACTGTCGTAACTGACCGCGGCACGCTGTTGGAATGCTGAATGGAGAATGACTGAAAAAATCCGTCCTTCGGATGAGACGTTAAACCGAGGTCCTGACTCTCTGTGGTCACAAAAAATCCCAGGATGTCTTTCGAAAGAGTAGGGGTGTAACCCCGGCATCCTGGCCAAATTTGCCCCTTGGCCTCTGTCCATCACGGCCTCCTAATCATCCCCATATACTGATTGGCTTCATCACTGTCTCCTCTCCACCAGTAAGCTGGTGTGTGGTGAGCGTTCTAGCGCAATATGGCTGCCGTCGCATCATCCAAGTGGATGCTGCACACTGGTGGTGGTTGAGGAGATTCCCCCCTTCTATGTAAAGTGCTTTGAGTGCCTAGAAAAGCACTATATAAATGTAATGAATTATTATTATTATTATTAATTATTAAGAGATGAGTTTCCATTAACTTAACCACTTAAATGTTTATTTTTACCTGACATTATGCTATCGAATGACTTTAGAAGTCTTGGAATATAGTGCACGAAAACTTGATGGTGCTTCACTGAGAAGCTGCAGCTGTGGCTGGATGATTTTTGGTGTGGCAGACCACCACGGCAGAATGAATGTAGCGGAAACACTGAGGTGTATTCCTTGGCTGTTGGATTATGTAGTCGGCAAGCATCACATACATCTAAATCTTTAGTGAACAATCTCAGCGCTGTAGAAGACTGAGATTGCGCTACTGAAACTAAAGGGTTGGAATGGTCCAAAACTGTGTCTAGCATGGCATTCATGTCAGATCCAATGATAATTGAATAGCCCCGGAGAGAGAGTAGGGTTTTAGAAACATTTGGAAAAAAAGAGGTGTCATATGAGTTTGGAGCATAAATATTAACAAATGAAAACCTCTTTCCTTCTATTAACGTACAACAATATGCAACTCTACTAGGGGTGTCACGATTTTGATTTTAAATCGAAATCGACCGAAATTAAGTCACAATCTCGAACTTCGAATTAAAAAACAGAATCGTCGATGCTGCTACGCCCCCATGTCACGCCCATTCGGATCTTTTTACTGAATCTCTTTAGTTCGATCTCGTTCATCAAAATGAACTAGGCCTAATCTTTTTTTTCTAGTCATTTCGTTCATTTCAGGGGCTTTAAATGTTATACTCTTAACAGGCAAATTCCCCGAACACATCCACCTACATAATGCCGTCAAAAATAATTTACAGGGAACAAATAATTACTTTACCTTCTGAGTCTTTTGTTCATTTGTCACGTGACAGAGGCAATGAACAGCTAGTTCATGAACGACTCATCACGGCGCGGAAAAAACACACGTGTTGAAAGGCTGTGAGTCCTCTAACTTAGCTTAGAGCTTAGATTCTCTGCCGAACTTGACCCGACCCCGGGCCGATATTTCCCGTCACTATCATCGGGCTGGGCTCTTGATCTAGACTAGAGACGTGCACTCGCAATAGAGTGCGGCGGGGGACTAGATTTGATGGCCGAGTGCGAGCGCGGGCGGTAATGCACACTCACTCTGTGTGTGCGGGAGTAAAATGATTCACGGGACTCCCGCAAACTAGAAATATCAATGAATAAAACATAAAAACTAATACATTTTTATTTATCTGTTGCAGAAAAGCAACAAGAACAACTAAAACAAAATAGAAACGATTTACAGGCCAGAGTTTCTATTTATAACATGCTTTGCAGCGTTGAGCGATTTAGCCAATCACAAACATATGTGTGTTGATTTCTTGAACGCAATGGCCAATCAGAAGCATTTAAGATAGACTCCCCTCACCGCTCAAAACTGACTTTTTATTCAGTGCTGAATTCTGTATGCGGGCAAATCCTCTAATTATAACAAACAAAGTGTATATTATGAAATATTCATTGTGCAGTCAGCTTCATTGATAATAACAGAGATGTGTGAGATCACGATTAACTGATGTCAGCTTTTTAGGAGCTTTTTAGGATCTAACCGTGACCTTAGAATTGAAAATGTAATCGAATCGAGGATTAGGAGAATCGTGACACCCTTAAACTCTACCATCATCAGAACCTGTGTGTTCAATAATAAAGTTAGAGTTACGTTTAAATAGAATTGTCACCCACTTCTTCTTAGATTTACAACTTGAAGATACTATGGGTGTATAACACCTGTTTTGAAGTCTTTTGGCATCTATTGCGTTCAGGTTGGTTTCTTGAAGAAACGCTACATCAATCTTTTTCCTGTGTAAAAGATCTAAAACCCATGTACGTTTAACCCCCTAACGTTAAAAGACAACATATTTATTCTAACCACATTCTGTAGTTACCGGACTCACACAGAATAACATGTAATGTTTAGAGCAGGTTATTGAGTGTACCATTAAAGTTTCCACAGCTACGTATATGCAAAAACTAAAACAAAAATTGTCCAATGTGCCTTATGTGCCCAAGCGTCCCCTCCCACTCCCATATTCCCCCTTTAGCAAAGGTCTGTGGTGGTTGCGAGGCAATGTTTAAACACTATTCACCTTCTTAGCCCCCTATGATTTTAACAATTGAGGAAATTAAAATTAAAGTTATTAATTAAAGAATATTTTCTTAATCAGAAGAACAGTCAAACATGCACTATTTTCATAACTGGATTTTTACGAAAAAGAGATCTACAAGCAGTAGACGGTTGCGTTAACATCAAGACCCTTGAGATATTTTTCAGCGCCCTCCGGCGATTCAAAGAGTATTTCTGACTCTTATGTGTGTCTCTCAGGAAAGTTTCTGCGCCTTTCTGGTAAATTTCCTGTTACAACTCTGAGTGAGAAACGGCTTCAGACGATTCAGTGCGTGCAGGAAACTGAACAAATCATTCAAATTGATTCGCAAATCAATTTGGACAGTTTTGCCAACTTGTTTGATCAAGTGTTTGAAAAGAATCAACTCAAAAATGTGATTAATTTGTGAATGGAACATCGCTCATGCCACAGAAAAAAAAGACTGTGTGCCTGGAATAAAACGATGCATTTCTTAACATGTATTACATTAAAATAGAATACATAGAAATAGAAACGTCACCCAGTGTAACAAAGTAAGTAAAGTACCTTTTTTTTTTTTTTTAAATGTACTCGAGTTAAAGTAAAAGTACCCAGATTTAAATCTACTCTTAAAGGTAGAAATTTTCCAAAACAATACTCAAGTAAGTGTAACAAAGTAAATGTATTTCATTACTAACCACCTCTGACCGGTATGTACTGGACCGAATCAGAACACAGATTTCGGTGCCTCATTTCGGTGCCAGTTAAATGCCTGAGCTGTCATTACACTGTTCATTCAACTACCATGTTCAAAAACGCTGATTCATTCAAAGATAGATTAATGAAACAAGGTGTTAATTATTTTAACTTTGAGTGCTACTTTACAAGGCTCAGCTGAGCAGCAATGAGGCTCATGGGCAAAGATGAAACTGATGCTTCACTTCATAGAGATCAATGGCATTGATTTAATGCATTAACCAGGTCTGATGCCATTCATGGGAAATACCCTTAAACATTAAAAGGATAATGTGACAAATATTTAGCTTTCCTTGGACATAGCAAACTTTTCACAAACATATGATTTGACCTGAAGGACAGACGCAGATAATCGCACACAGTCAGATCTCTCTGTTTAGGCTTACAAATCCACGGAGCCTCTGTAGTTCTGTAATTGTTATTTAGTGTTAAATTATTGTAGTCGGGTGAGGTCGGTGGCTTTGATTTTATTGTGAATTTGTTGTGTTTCGTATATACTTAAGTATACTTTAAACTTTTAATATATTGTTAAATTTAAATATTTTTTTCAATAAAAAAGCTGTTCTTTAATGTCATCCACTGTCATTTTTTGTGGCTCTTTTTTTTAGTATTGGTTTAGGCACCGGTACCATTTTAAAAGTATCATTTAAAAAATCCCAACGGCAATAACCAAACTTTGATGAACAAACACACAAAAATAGCAGGACCAACAAGACTGACTCAATAAAAGACAAAATGACATCTGCCGGTGCCAACACTGGGAAAAAACTGACTAGACAGAAGTATGCTCCAAATACAACACACACAAAAGACAACAACCAAAACCTAGAATAATAAATCTGGAAACCAAGAAGAATAAACAAAATAAAAGCAAGACATGCGTGTCAGGACCCTGAAACAACCCTGAAACAACATAAGTCTGTCTTGATAAAAGTCTGTCAAATGCATAAACCGAAATGAAGACATCTATAATCAATAAACTAATTAGTACAATGTTTACCTAAACCAATGATCAGTGTGTCCAGTAAAGTTACGTTGAGGATCCATTGACTGGTCACTCATGGACACACAGCTGGGGTCTGGAGGGTCCGGTCTGTGTATTGACATGAACACAAAACTCTTGCAATGATTGATTGTTTTAGGTAAATAAAAATTTCATTAATATACTGTCCTGTTAGAGGCATAACAGAATTATTAACTGTTATAGTCCACATATCAGAGCTGTTAATTTTCTAAAATGCATAGTATACAGACATTGAAGACACTTTACAGTATTAAAATTGAACAATACTTTGAGTACAGTGTTTACCTAAACCCATGATCAGTCTGTCCACTAAAGTTATGTTGAGGATCCATTGACTGGTCACTCTTCATGGACACACAGCTGGGGTCTGGAGGGTCCGGCCTGTACATTGAGATGAACAACAAGCAAAGGCAATTCATAAACTCTTATATTAATCACTTTTGTAATGATTGATTGTTTTAGGTAACTAAAATATTTAATTAATATGTTCTGTCCTGTTAGAAACCTAACAGAACTATTAACTGTTAAAGTCCACATATCAGAGCTGTCATTAAGATCTTTATTTTAAAATGCATAGTATACAGACATTGAAGACACTTTACAGCATTAAATTGGAACAATTCTTTTAGTACAGTGTTTACCTAAACCCATGATCAGTGTGTCCACTAAAGTTATGTTGAGGATCCATTGACTGGTCACTCTTCATGGACACACAGCTGGGTTCTGGAGGGTTCGGTCTGTGCATTGAGATGAACAACAAGCCAAGGCAATTCACAAACTCTTATATTAATCACTTTTGTAATGATTGATTGTTTTAGGTAACTATATTTGGACACACAGAAGGATTCTGGAGGGTCCAGTCTATGCCTTGAAGTTGAACACAACAAGTAAATGTAATTCACATACTCTTATATTCTTCTTACATGACATTTGTAATTAACTGATTTAGGTGACTCAATTATTCCATTAAATATGTATTATACTGTTGGATATTTTATAGCAAGTGCACATCCACATATTGGAGCTGTTGATTAAGATATTTTAATATTTTCTAAAATGCATTGCATACAGACACTGAACAATTTGTTCTTTGTTTCAACACAAATGTATTAAGACAAACTGTTTATTAAAGCTGTTTAGGTGAACAATGCGTGTTTACCGAAACCCATGATAAGTGTGTCCACTAAGCTTAGGTGGAGGATCAACTTTTGACTGGTCACTCCTCATGGACACACAGCTGGGGTCTGATGACTTTGGTCTTTGCATCTGGACTGAACTGGAACAAAACATGAAGGGAAAATAGAATGAGACACTGTGATAATGATTGATTGTTGATTAACTGAATATTTGTGCTAAATAAAATATTTACCAACAGCCAGGAAATGGTGCCATTTGTGAATAAAAACCACACTTTACCAAATTTAAATGATTAAAATAAAAGCGCAAATGTTAAATATAAGGATAAGATTGTATAATATAGCTTAGCTTCTATGTGCCTCTGCAAAAAACACACAATAATAATTTTAATGCTAGTTACATAGATAATTGTGGTTTTGTGAATTCTGGATGACTGCCAAAGAGTTCCTCAAATCCGGCTCTGGAGGGCCACTGTCCTACAGAGTTTAGCTCAAACCCAGATCAAACTCACCTGCCGGTAATCTTCTAGTAACTCTGAAGACTTTGATTAGCTTCTTCAAGTGTTTGATTAGGGCTAGAACTGAACTCTGTCGGGCAGTGGCTCTCCAGTGCCGGATTTGAGGAACCCTGCACTAGTGGATACTCACCGCATCAGCTAGATACAGTAGGTTGAGATAATATACCAACAAAGTCACATAGTGACATAAGCTGAGCCTCAAGTGTCCCTGGTGGTCAGGAGGAATGAAACAAAAGATTTTCAAATAAGTTTGTGCAAACCTTTTTGCATGGCAGGTTTTGAGGTTTATTGTCAGAGCAAATGATGGCCTTTTCTAGTAAATATCCCATTATTTACAAAGAGTATTCCTGTACTTGTGCCAAAAGAACTGCAAAACTGTTTATGTCATTAAAATATTATGTTGGTAAATCTGTAGAAGAAAAGCAACCATATAAACTCCTGTAAATATGATGTCAGAAGCCAAATATCCAAACACAAAAATCGAACTACTGTTATCCCAGCACAACACTCTTAAACCCGTCTGTCTATATCTTGTTCTAATTCAATATCTTGGCGTTCCAAGTGCAAATTCAAACAAAATATGTCTACTTTAAAAAATAAAAAATTGTTTCCACAGTGGGCCTATGGAAAGGTAGAAAACATTGTATCTGTAAGCCTCACCTGTGTGGTAACATATCTGTGCTCAGGTCTTCATAATGCGGACCTCCGTGATTTTCCGTCAATCCAAAATCTAAATGAAGAAAACTCAACACTTTGATAATAGTGTCAAGATGTTTCTGTTTTCATAAAATGCCAACATAGGCGATGGATTGTACTTTGTACTTTGATCTTTGATAACCACCTCAGGTGAACAGAAAAGGGGCGGGCGCAATCTTTTCCCTCAACCACAGCCTCTTAGAGAGTGTTTTTTTTACCTTTTTTTATGATAGGACAGTGCGTAAACAGGAAGCGGAGTGGGAGAGAGAAGGGGGGGCGGGATCAGGAGAGGTCCACAAGCTGAAACTCGACCTCAGGTAAACTGAGCTGCCCACAAGGCTACAAGGGTATTTTAAACTTGACTGCAGTGTTTTATTCTCCATCATTCAATGCATATAGCCTATAAATACACCTGTATGTTATGTCATTGCAGATTAAAATCTAAAAATCAAAATATGTATTGTATTTATGAAGAAAAAGCTCAGCACCCAAGGCTCTATCGCCTATTGCCTCAATGGTGTACAGTGCCTTAGGCCACGTTTACACATAGCCGGGTATTTAGAGAAATGAATATTTCTCCCCCCTCGTTTTCAATAATAACATCGTGCACACACCCGCATAAATACGGCGCGAGCACCATCATAACTATACCAAACCTATGGGTGGCAGTGTAGGGAGAAGGATAAAGCCATGCAAGCCAATCAGAATCGACAAGAGAGAACCTAAAACCCCGTTTCTCCCAGTTGACACGGCAACACATAACCGGTGTTTTCAGACATCTCCATTTTGGCTGGAGTTTTTAGAAATAATCGTTTTCTGTGATAAAAATGGGGTTTTCGTGTAAATGAGAGGCCAAACCGCAGGGAAATATCTGCGTTTTCCCTTTGTGTAAACAGGGCCTTACTGCCTTTGTATAATTGCAGAGGTGGATTGTCAGAAACAGCCAGTTTAACTGTTTGTGATTTGGTCATAGTAACTAAGGCCACATCCACACTAAGCCAGAGCTTTTCCTATCCAGTCTTTTTTTTCTCGTTCTAATTTTTTTTTCGCAAACACGGGGTTGTCTCAAGAAATATATGCGTACACACGAAACCACTGAAACCGAGTGAAAACAATGTGGTATACATGTCAGACCAGTATGTGGCGCTGTAATTCTGCCACATAAATACACTAAACAAGGAGAAGAAGATTCGGATAACCTTGCGCACTCTATACGAACCCAACATGACAGCAAGGTGAAGACCAAGATGGCGAACGCGACAATAATCAAGAGCAAGAGTGGAGTCGTTTGTATGAACTGACGATGAAGTCGAACTTCTACTCAGAGTTACACTCGACTACAATTCCACTAAACTTGAAAACGCTGACTGGGAGTCGTGTCACTCCAAATATTCTGATATAATGGGATGCATTTCAGGCGCAGTGTCCGAGGGAGCCAACCGACATGGATTTCCCTGCCAACTTTTGAGTTTTGCTTGGAGTGAGATTTTTTGACGAGGGGAGGGGGGGCGGGTGGGGATTGTAGGCTACTGTATCGCGTGCCGTTTGAACTGACGCGCTACAGCGATCTGTCACATTTCAAAGGGCCAAAACGTTATTTGTTGTGTGAATCTCATAAAAATATTGACAGAATCTGACAGCTGTGAATATGTTCCATATCAAAAGTAACCTTCTCTGTCTTGTCTGTCGGTCTCAGTGTCCTCTTTGTCCGCGATTTTTCTCTGCGTGAAAAAATGGATGTGTGGCGTGAGAGTGTGTGGAAAGGGTCAATTGCGTGAGTCTCACGCTCAATGCGTGAGAGTTGGCAGCTTTGCCTCATGATGCTAGCATGGTCTCAAAAGCCCAAGTCACCTCAAAGTTAAAAAATATACGTAGCAAATACAGGCATGCGGTGGACACAGGGCGTCGAAGTGGCCAAGGACGGGTAGTACTCATATTTTTTGAGCTTTGCGAGGAGATCTGGGGTGGGTCGCCTGCTACATGCTACATTGATGCCGCCATTGAGACGGGTGACCTGGAAGAGTCGTCTACATCGACGGTGGAGCTGCCTTCCGATTCTCCAAACTCCACTGAATCCCTCGACTGTCTTCCATCTGCGGTTGTAAAGCAGCGCCGGGATTTGCTTCAGGTAGGCTTATGATGTCAAGCTTAGCAAGTTAGACATATGGTACAGTATCGTTTGATGTGGGCATAGTTAGGATGGATGCATGTTTTTTTTTATATGTGTTGCTTTAGTGCATTATTCACAACATAGATTTGGTCTTAACTTGTTTTGGGTAATAATAATGCAATTTTGCTCTCCTATATTCAAGGCAAAGTTGAATAGCTACAGAGGGGACAGGCTGAAGAGGAAGGTTCAGACCGATCAGAGGAGGACCTAAAAATAAAGAGGAGGATGTTGGAGTTGATGGAGGACTCTGCTAGACGCAACTCCGACAACATGCTGCAGATCAATACAAACATTGCTAACACAACCAACACCATTCAGGAGGGTTTTTCCTTCATGAGGGAATTGTTGTTCCAACGCCAATTTACACATATTAAAAAAGTTCTGGAAGTGGTTGCTTTATTGCTTTATTAGCAGGTTGTCCTGTATCCTCAATAAACAAGCTACAGTTAGTGCAAAATGCAGCCGCTAGAGTTCTTACTAGGTCAAAAAAATATGATCATATAACACCAATTTTATCATCTCTACACTGGTTACCTAATAAGTTCCGTATCAATTACAAAGTATTACTATTGACCTATAAAGCTCTAAATGGTTTAGCTCCTGTGTATTTAACAGACCTTCTATCGCCCTACAATCCATCACGCTCTTTAAGATCACTAAATTCGAGGGTTCTGGTCATTCCTAGGATATCTAAGTCTACTAAAGGAGGGAGGGCGTTCTCACATTTATCTCCTAAACTCTGGAATAGCCTTCCTGATATTGTTCGAGACTCAGACTCGCTGTCCCAGTTTAAAACTAGATTAAAGATGCATCTCTTTAGCCAAGCATTCACATAATGCTTACCTTTTATACTACTGTTGAATCAGATCGAATGCATTAATATTAATAACAGCAGCTATGCCAATTATTTCCCATATGCTTTTCTGCTAGGTAAATAGCGTTCGTCAGCTCCAGCCTCTCACGGAGACTTCAGATGCCCCAACACCTGTGATGAGATGACTAAACGCCTGTGAAGAGACTACTTGACGCCTGAAGGGACAACTCAGACGTTTTTTTTTATGCAGACGATTCTCAGCTTTACCTTCCAGTAAGGCTTGACACCACTGCTTCATTCGATGTGTTATTGGAATGTGTAGATGATATCAAGAGGTGGATGACAAATAATTTTCTGAAGTTAAATGAGGATAAAACAGAGGTTTTAATTCTGGGTTGTCCGGCAGATTCCTCTCCTGCTCTGAAAGCCCAGTTAGATTCCTCTCTCAGCAAATGTATGCAAACAAATCAAAAACCTTGGAGTGATCTTTGACTCTTTATTAATTTTTGATAAATAAATTAGTGCTGTTATTAGAGGAAGCTTTTTCCATTTAAGATCTATTGCAAAGTTGAAGAACCTTCTTTCACGCAAAGATTTAGAAGTCGCAATTCATGCATTTATAACATCACGATTAGACTATTGCAATTCTCTTTACTGTGGCATTCCATGGCCTTCATTATCTCGATTACAGATTGTGCAAAATGCAGCTGCAAGACTTTTGACTGGGTCTAGAAAGAGGGATCATATTTCTCCTGTTTTGGCATCCCTTCACTGGCTTCCCATTAAAGGAGTATTTCACCCATTTCAACATTAATCTTTATTAAAAGTGGATCATATATGTAGTCGAAATGTAAAATAATTTTTGAATTTGGTTCCCTCTTGACCGAGAAAAGACGAGAAAAGAAAATAACTTAAGGGCGCATTTGTATGTAAGACAACAACTCCCACAATGCACCACATTGCACAGCTCCGCAAGCCACTCCCACTAATCCAGAACAGCGCAAACATCAGAGAAATCACTCTTTCGTCGACAAAGCTAACGTTAGCTGGCGCCAGAGTTTGAAATTAATTTCACGCAAAATTTCTAGTTAGTTGGCTGTGGCGAGCAGGACGAGGGCGAGGGATGCGAGAGGACGGCGCGAGGCCGGTGGCGTGAGTGATAATGAAAGACACCTGTGGATGCACCGACCGGTCTCGCATCTCTCACGGAGAAGCGGACGCATAAAGGAGGAGCGACGACAGCAGATCGAGAGAGGAACAGGCCTGATTTTATGTTGTGTTTTGTTTATGTTGTGTGTGGACAGCAGTCGTCAATGAAGGGCTGCTGGCTTATAGTTTTGTTTTGTATTTGTCCATGTGATGAGGACGGTTCAGTCAGTGTGTGTGATGGAAGAAGACAGGGGTCGGTAAATGCTGGAACTCGTGCACTTTATTAATTCTCAGGCTGCACAGTGACGTGCTATCGCGTGGTCACAAACAAAAAGAAGACTCAGTATACACTCAACGAGCAGTTCACAATAAACTTGTTGGCTTAGTTTCCAAACAAGATGGCTGATATTGATTTCAGTATCTACAAGTGAAGTCCCACCCACTGATCTGTAATAGGCCTGTAGGGTGAATGGGTCCCACCCCCTGGAATAATGATGAGCTAATGTTTGTAGTCTACACTTTTCAATGAAATGTGACTTCCAGCTTATTATGATGCAAAATTAAGAATTTTGTCATAATAAGCAGGAAGTAAAACACTTAAATCCTTATTTCTCCCATCTCAGGGGAAAATATGGGAATAAACCATGACCATTCAAAAATATGACTGGGTTTCTAAAGATACAAAGCTTAATGCAAATGGGTGAAGTGTCCCTTTAAAGTTGGCCTGAAACGGAAGTTGAGATCGTCATGTTTTCCTTGTTGTGACGTATATCCGAGTGAAACAGCTTCTGAAATTAGAAAAAAATGAACTAGAGCCAAGATGGCGCTTGTCTGAGGAGGCTGTTTTGAACTCTTCTGTCAGAAAAGTGGACGTTTTTGATAACACAACCTAATTACTTTGACTTGAAACCGGTGTAATGATGGCTTGAAAGTAAGGGAAACCATTTTTGGTGTGACGTGGCAGCAGTGTTGTGAAAATATGCTCATATAGCCTACATTAAAAAGAAAGAAGGAGAACCGGCAAAAGGGAAAAGTCACAACTGGCGGTAAGCGTTAGGCTAAAGTTTTGTTAATACAGGAACACACGCCAGAGAGTGAAAGCAATGGAAGACAACTCTAAGGTCAGTACCACAGAAGTTCCAATGGAAGACTCGGGTAAAGAAGATGTATCTAATAAACTTGACTTTGACACAGGTGACATTCTTTCCACCTCACCTCATATCTCTAAGAAACCTGTCACAAAGAAGAAGAAGCGCGAACACAGTAATGGTAACGGTGACAGCGAAGAGAATGGCCATGCGGACATTTTGGCTGCTATCCAAGGTTTAGCCAAAAGTTGTGGTGAACTAGGGCAAAAAATTGACAACTCTTTCCATAAAATTTCGGTCATCGAACTGACAACAACTGAAACCTCTAAGAAAAATGAGAAACTCTCATTTACTGTTCAAGAACTTGTGGTGGACGTTGAGCAACATAAAGAAGTACTGAAAAACACGAAGCAAGAGATTGAACATCTGAAAAAAGAAAACCGAATCCTGAGGGAAGGAGTCGCCGACTGTAAGCGTTATAGCTGGAGATGGGTGCTAGTTAAAAAAGCAAGAGAGGAGGGGAAAAAAGCTTCTTTCCTTGGTCCCCTCGCTCTAATTGATGGGGAAAAGATCAACTACGCAGACATTGATTAATACTTTCTAAACTGACATTTGATGGACGGGAAGTTGTATGATGATTTCTCATCCCCTGTGATCCCAGAGTGAATCTAATAGTCTTACTGTCATCGGAGCTGCAGACCGGCAGAACTAATGATATGTCTAAAAAAAATCCAACAGTCATCGGAGTCTACTGTCTAGAGTCTAGAGTCTACTGTCATCGGAGCTGCATACCGGCAGAATTAATGATGGGTCTTCCTTTGGTTCAAGAAACATTAACGTTGGTATGTATAAAAAAAAGTTTAAAATGTTTTTTTTTTTAAAAGGATAGAAAATAACAAAAGAAAAGTAAAAGAGTATTTTGTTTTTGTCCTGAAACGAATTAAAGGTTCTCACCCAAATATGGGCTAGTGGCTGGCTAATATAGTTATTTGTGATTATTTGGTCCTAATGTTTGGTTCTGAAATTCTCTAATTAACCTTATACAATATGTTCTCCTAAAGGAATTAGTATCTTTAAAAGTAATACCTTAAGTTCATATATATAATTAAACTAAGTTGATAAAAGTATTATATAAATGGCTATGTTAAAGATAGTTTGTAATTCTGTTTATTATTATACCAAAATCAAATATATGCCTTAATATACATGTATTTAGTCGCTATGTGTTCACCGTAATGTTAATGGTTGTGTATCAATCCTTCTTCAATGGTTACTTAAACACTTCTTACATTTCTTGTTACTTGAGAGCTTGTTTTAGTTTGTGCCTTATTGTTTTTTTGTTTTTCTGTTTCTGTTTTTCTAATTTATTTGATGGATGTTAAGTTAAATTCTTACTGTGATGTCATTGAATACCAGGGGTATACGGGACTCTGTAAAAAGGAAAGTTATTTTTTTATTTTGTAAAAGAAGTGAGGCTGATTTGATTCTACTTCAAGAAACACATTCCTGTGAATCGGATATTAAGTTTTGGAAAGTGGAATTTACTGTAGTCATGGCACCAATCACTCAGCTGGGGTCTCTATCTTACTACATAGATTTAAAGGAGATATTCTAGAGGTGGTATCTTCTGATGATGGCAGATGGTTAACTATTGTTATTAGGCAGGATAATGCAATCCTTATTGTGTGCAATGTTTATGGTCACAACTCACGCTCTCGGAACAAAGGGCTTTTCTCCCACATAGTCTCAAAATTAAATGAACTCTTACAGAAGTATTCAAACTCCCTTTTAATTTTAGGTGGTGACTTTAACGAATGTGCTGATGATGCAAAAGACAGGTATCCTCCCAAGATTGGCCAATCTTTACAAAGTAACAATCTTGTCTCTGACTAATGCATGGTGATTTTTGAATCCTGATATGTTGAATTTTACTTGGTCTAACAGAAGTTTATCGTGTAAATCTAGAATTTATCTTTTTTTAATTTCAACAAATGCTCTTCATCTTCTTAAAAATGTGTCTCATTCTTCTGCCCCTTTATCAGATCATAAACAAAATATTGGGTGATTCACTGTAATGTTCTCGTGCAGTGTGTTGAAACTCTGACTAAACACCAAGTTAAACCGTTGCAAATGAAGACAGAGTCGTAGTAAGTTTGATAATTTACTGTCACACTTCCTCATTTACATGTAGGTGAAAACTGTAATTTTTACAGAAAAAAAACAAACTTGCAGCATTGCCTCTATGATGTTTTAAAGAGGATGCAAGTGGATTCAACATCAAGAGCACACCATGTCTGTCTCCTTATTTCCATGCAGTACCAGGGCTGCGTTCCAGTCAAAAATTGACATGCCCTTCACACGCTAACTTCCCTCCGTCTCGTTCACTCGGATGTACGTCATTGTTTACGTTGCACGAGTGCCCACTTCTGGCGGAAACTGCAATGGGCTGAACTGGAACATCCTAAGCCCTTGATCACTTGGAATCAGCTATGGAGTTGATTATTTAAAAAAAAGTTCACTTTAAGAATTTGTTTAATGCAGCATCCAAATGTATATTGGTGTGTTTGGATTGTTTTACATTAAAAAAATATAATTAATATATCATAGAGTTGTTTGTTGTGGTTGTGATTAGACGAGATCTGTGGTGACGTCACAATCGTACTGCATTGTGGGACATATGGTGCCTGAAGTGTACATATGAAGTAGACTCGCTCCCTCGGTCTAAATCGAGGGAACAAGTGTCTGTCTATATAAACTTCCCTCGTCCACTTCACGAAGTGGAACGCACTTCAAAATGGCGGCAGGGATTCCCCGAGGGGAAGTGCTTAGGGAAGTTCGCAAGTGCATGTCTAAAAGTGGACTGGAACGCAGCCCTAGAAGGACAAACAGGAAGTGACTTAATAGGAAATCACATGACACAAATGCTCTAAATTCCTTAAAGGACAACACACTCCCCACTTGACCTATATGAGGTAACTATGGATTTATGAGAGTGCCTTATCTTAGTCTCTAGATCAGTCTTTGGTTAGAAGTAGAACAACTTCTGCAATTGGCCTTAGAAAGGTTTTTACATTGTCTTGGTCACTTGTTATTACCTCAACCTTTCTGACATGTCCATCCTTTCCATGGAATATGGCAGTGAGTCTAGCCATGGGCCAGCAGTTGCGGGCTACCTGCTTATCCCTGAGCAGAACTAGATCTCCAACTTGAAGGTTTCCTGCGCAGCACTGTCCACTTCTGTCTGTGTTGCAAGCAAGTTAAGTATTCACGGCTCCAGCGGATCCAGAACTGGTTTGCAAGAGCCTGAACTTGTCTCCATTGCTTTGTGTACAGGTCCTTATCCGAGAAGTCTCCAGGAGGTGGTGGAACTCCTGTCTTCTGCGTAAGGAGCATTGATGGTGAAAGTATGAAAGGTTGTTCCGGGTCCGCAGACACAGGTAAGAGTGGTCGTGCATTAATAATAGCAGTAACTTCTGCCATTAGTGTGCAAAGAACTTTGTGGGTTAAGCGAGTGTTCAGCTGCAGAAACATTGAATCTAGGATTCTTCTGGCAATGCCAATCATACGCTCCCATGAGCCTCCCATGTGAGAACTGTGTGGTGGATTGAATTCCCAGCTGCATCCTTGCTCACTGAGGTACCTCTGCACCTTTTTGTCCATTCCAAGTTCCTTGCATGCCCCAATGAAATTGCTACCACAGTCGGAACGGAGCTGTTTCGCAGGGCCTCTGAGTGCGAAGAATGACCGAGCTCAAAAGGCCATGACAAAAACTGGGAAAGGACTCAGCGATTGATTTAACAAGGTTTATTGTAACGTAAAATAATCAAAACAATACCTGAATGATGAGATGGGTTAGTCAGCAACCTCAGTTGTGTAAATGTGGATGAGTGATCGTGGTGTAAAGTGTTGAAGTGTTAAAATAAAAACAAACAAGCAAAACCAAAACTACAGGCGACTGCTGGTAACGAGGATCAGAGAGCCCCCGACGATCTTGGAGGTGGAGCTTTTATCTCCTGTGGAGCACTGGGACCAGGTGTTCCCAATCGGGAAGGACCTCTGCAATCAGCTCCTCAAAACAGAAGAACACATCACCCTTGCAGTACTGACAAACATAAACAGTCAAGCCACACAGGGGCGTCACCCCCCCCCCCCCCCCCCCCCCCCTTAAAGTCGGTGTCCCAAAGGGAATCACCGGCCCACTAACTTACTCAAAATCACCTACTACACCATGTACCTTACTTAATTCATCAATTACTTACGATAACAAAAATATGAACATACACCTGACTTCCCTCTGCGCATGGCCTGCTATGACTCCCACCCATTCTTCAGCAACCTGGTACCTAGGAAGCAAATTTAAGAAAAACAGGCAGAGCAAAGCAAATCATCCGGCAGTACAAGTGTCATAGTACATTCAAATAATAGGGGCACGTGATAACGCATCTGCAGGTCTGCGACCTGGCTGGCATCTACATGGAGCATAAAGTTTCTACCAGAACATGGGGCTGCTAGCACGGGAGACAAGCAATAACAGAGACTTGATACTATCAAAAGCTTGCTGACATGCAAAGGACCAAACAAACTTCACCCTGGCCTTCAACAGCTCCGTTAAAGGAAACGCCACAGTGGAAAAGTTCTTACAGAAACTCCGCAAAAAAGAATATTTCCGCACCAAATCAGACAGCTTACCACGTTGGGACTCAGATAACTGGGATAACAGTTTGTCGAAATTTTTGAGTGAGTCTGAATTATTCAACCGGCCATATAATAAACTATCATCAGGATCCGGCACCCCATCTTCCTCCTGCGACCCCGAAACTGTGTTGACCACGAGAGCCGGACGTACCTCATCTTTATCTGCCTGGCTGACCTCAGCATTCCGACTATAATAGGACTTCAGCAGACTGACATGACACAGTTGTGTCAATTTTCTCCGTCCTGGGGTTGCAATGACATAGTTCAAATCAGACATTTTTTCAGCGACTGTGTAAGGACCGGTGTACTTGGCTTGAAATGGAGAACCCACAATCGGCATAAGAGCGAGAACCTGATCTCCAGGACTGAACTCATGGCGTTCCGTACGGCGACGTTTTCATTCTGCTCTGTGACATCAGTAACTTTTCCCTTGCCATCCCACCTGCTACCCACAACCGATGTCTAAACCCATTTACATAGTCAATCAAATTCTTAGGTGGTTCAGTGTCCACCCAGCCATCTTTCAACACTGCCAAGGGCCCCCGCACTGTATGTGCAAAAACCAGCTCATTGGGACTAAACCCTGTACTCTCCTGCACTGCCTCTCTAGCCGCCAACATTAACCATGGAAGACCTTCCTCCCAGTCTTTATCCAGCTCGGTGCAATACGCCCGCAGGAGTGCTTTCAGAGTCTGGTGGAACCTCTCCAGGGCACCCTGGCTCTGTGCATGGTACGCAGATGACTGGTTATGCTGCACACGTAACATTTTTAACACCTGTTCAAACATGTGTGACGAAAAATTGGACCCTTGGTCACTCTGGATTACTTTCGGTATACCAAACACTGAAATAAACTGAGTTAAAGCTTTCATCACTGCTTTAGTTGTTATCGACCTCAGCGCATAAGCAACAGGATACCGAGTGCTCTGACACATCACCGTCAGGAGATACTTACATCCAGACTTAGAACACGGCAATGGGCCCACACAATCCACAATGAGATACTCAAAAGGTTCATTTACAGCAGGAATCGGCTGCAGTGGAGCAGGCTTAATGGACTGGTTCGGCTTCCCCGTTAACTGGCACACATGACAGGTTTTAACATATGCTGCGACATCTCTTTTTACCCTCGGCCAAAAAAAATGTTTCAAGATGTTAAGATACGTTTTTTTAACTCCAAAGTGCCCACTCTCATCATGAGCCACTTTTACGACCAGCGAACGAAATTTAGCCGGCACCACTAACTGAAACACTGGATCTCCCACAAAGTCATTACCAAGAGTAACCCATTTCCTAAATAACACTCCATTCCGCACAAAGTAGCCACTGCCTGCACTACTTATCACTGTAGCAGAAACAACACGATCAAACATCTCTTTCAGGGAGAGATCACTTTGCTGTTCCTGCAACAACTCACTCAATGACACGGACAGAGGAAAATCAGAAACAGACGGAGCCACCAACTCATCACCACCTCTCTCCTCAGATGATGCCTCCACATCAGACTTAGCCATTGCTCGTGTGACCACACAGGCAGAAACACCCTCAAATGAGTAATTTACCTTCTGATCCAAAACAGGACTAGGAGTAACCACAGGTGATGGCGCAGTGTCAGCCCAAACCCGACTACCAGTCAGGCCATTGCCCAAAATAAAGTGAATCCCCTCAATGGGCAACGCCGGTCGCACCCCTACGCATACTTCACCCTGCACCAGCTCACAGTCTAGGACTATTCTGTGTAAGGGAGTAGGCAAAACAGTTAACCCCATCCCACGACTCAATATTCGGTCACCAGTGTCACTGGCCTCCGACAGCGGTAATACCGAACCCACTATAAACGAATCATAGGCCCCTGTATCTCTTAGAATTTTCACTCGGACTTTAGTGTCATCTCCAACCAGTGACACAAAACCACTTCTTATAAAAGGACCATATGCAGCCAAAACGTCAGATTTACAATCAGAAGCCAACAATTCAGAGATTTCACCAGTATCACAGGTGCAGCCGCTGCAGCAGGCTTAACCTGGTGTTTGCTAAACTTATTTCTGGACTGCAACACCGGACATTCAGCTTTCCAATGTCCTCTGTCATGACAATAGTTGCAACTTGTATCGTGATCAGCATTCCCTCGGGACATAGTATCTGCTTTAAACTACCCAATTTTGCCAGGACGCATCCTGTCACCTGAAGCCGCACCCATACTCTTGCCTCTCCATCCAAAATCATCACGCGCCGCCGTGCGCTCTCTAAAACTGCCCTTATGGAGTAGTACATACTCATCTGCTGACTCAGCCGCCTCCGCAGCATTAGTGAACTTTCTCTCTGTAACGTATGTGGCAATTTGCACTGGAAGCGTATTTCTAAGCTGTTCTAAAATAACCAAATCACACAAGTCATCAAACGTACAAATTTCCAGGGCCATCAACCACCTTTTAAAATGGTTAGTCATATCCCTAGCAAACTCCATGTATGTCTGGCCATTCCTTCTCCCATGACCTAAACCGCTGACGATATGCCTCTGGCACCAGCTCATAAGCCTTAAGAACGGCCAATTTGATTTTAGCATAGTTAGAACTATCTTCCACACTCAAGGACGAATAAGCTTCCTGCGCTTTCCCTGTAAGAGCGCACTGAAGCATTAGAGCACAATCTGCATCAGGCCACTCCCTCGCCTTAGCCACACGTTCAAACATCACAAAAAAAAAACATCTGGGTCTCTCTCATTAAACTGCGGTAACAATAGTAAATTACTAATATCAAAGGGACGCACCCCAGCAGGCCGATCTTCCCTGGACCACCTGCGCTCTTTACCCAAAGACAGACGATATTCCTCCAGATCTAACTTGGATTTCTCGGTCTGCTGACGAATTCTCTCTACCTCAATTTGTTTTTTTTAATTTCCAATTCGTGTTTAAGTTTCTCATGATCCATTTGAATCAACAATAGCTCCTTCTGTTGCTCAAAAGTGAGGCCCTGTGCCTCTACAGGTCTAATAGTGGAAACTAGAGAGGGTTCCTCTAATTCTACCATTATAATTCCCCTTTCAATTAATTCAGATTTCACCATCATTTTAATATTTTCTTTAATACGTTTATCCCCAGCCACCACTATAGAATAATGCTCAGCTATTTTAAGCAACTGGGCTTAAAAATAGCTTTAAGCTATTTTTAAGCTCTTTTGTGCATTCATCCAAAGCCTCTTCAGACGGAGCCGCAATGAACGTTTCACAGTCAACCATTTCTGCTACCAATTACAATCAGCCAAAATCCCAACAACTTACTATTCCAACAGGCCCAGCTAGACAGTAGCGTTTCCCTGTGAGCACTGAGAGGACTAATCCTCAATACGGTTTGGAGTTTCCCCACTACCTAAAGATCACCCAACTAACTAAGCTCCCCTCTAGTCTTCATGTGGTTACTTGTGGTGGGTATTTATGCACTGAAGACCGCTGGACCAGGAGAGCGACTAGCAAGCCAGCAACCCCCCCAGAGCCACGGACATGCTCCCAAGCAAAGCTTCACCCACGTTCTCCACAACACTAACCCAGATCTGCTCAACGAGCCCCAAAAGGGGATCGTCGCTACAGCCTACCAGAGAAAACTCCGAACCGCTTTTTAAACAATAGCACACAAGGACCCACACCTGTCATCTGACACCTGTAACAACGTTTGGACTAAAATTCTCCTTCCCCAGCCTGAATAATCAAGAGAAAAAACAAAACAAAAAAAAAAACACAAAAAAAACTAAATAATTCCACAACAACGTAATTCCAACCAAACCTAACGCTTACCCTGCTAAATCAGCAACATAACACTGCACCCTATCCTTTAAACATCCCTACTCAAACCATTACCACCGAAAAAAAACGGGGAAAAACAAAATCATTTTTCGTACTTGAGCTACCCTGCTCACAATCAAACCGGATTTGATAGTCAAACAAAGCAACATGCGCAACTAACTATCAACTGTTCAAGCACTCCACAAACCTATTTCAAACAAATTTACACATCGATCGTGCTACTCAAACAGTTCAAAAACAGATGAGCCCCCATTTTGTCATGACCGGGCTCAAAAAGCCAAAACAAAAACTGGGAAAGGACTCAGCGATTGATTTAACAAGGTTTATTGTAACGTAAAATAATCAAAACAATACCTGATTGATGAGATGGGTTAGTCAGCAACCTCAGTTGTGTAAATGTGGATGAGTGATCGTGGTGTAAAGTGTTGAAGTGTTAAAATAAAAACAAACAAGCAAAACCAAAACTACAGGCGACTGCTGGTAACGAGGATCAGAGAGCCCCCGACGATCTTGGAGGTGGAGCTTTTATCTCCTGTGGAGCACTGGGACCAGGTGTTCCCAATCGGGAAGGACCTCTGCAATCAGCTCCTCAAAACAGAAGAACACATCACCCTTGCAGTACTGACAAACATAAACAGTCAAGCCACACAGGGGCGTCACACCTGAGAGCATTTATGCAGCTTGACGTGTCCATAGACTCGATAACCTCGACATGCACAGCTCTCGAACTCATACAGCAGAACATGATCGCCCATCTCTTGCTCTCTGCCTGTTCTCCTCTGGTGCGTCTGGTTGTAACGCACCAGGGTCCAAAAACATCAAGTCCCCCATATGTAAAGGGAGGGCAGGTTCTGAGGCGTTCAGATGGCAAGTCCGCCATGCGTTGTTCTTCTTGCTTTCCACATAGCTCACGACAGATTATGCATTTGTGGAGTACTAAATTCATTAGAGCTTTGCCTCCCAAGATCCACAGTCCTGCTGCCCTGATCGCTCCTTCCTTCAAGTGATGGCCTTGATGTTTCACTTGCTCATGGTGATGTCGAGTGAGCAGTAGGGAGATGTGGCTATCTTTGGGCAGAATTATTGGGTTCTTTTCAGCAGCTGCAACCTGAGAGTGCTTTAGACGTCCACCAATACAAATTAAATTTCCGCAAGCGGCTAATTTTGGATACTACCTGGTTAGCTTGGAAGGCTAACAGTTCTTTTGAAAACATAGATTTTTGTGTTGCTTGAAGGATAACATTCCTCACTTGGTCCATTTCATCCGGAGTACGAGGAAAGTCACATCTGTGCCAACCTTTGCATTGTCTGTTTTGGTTTGTGTGTTTGCAGGATTTTTCATGTGAACTAGAAATGCTACTCCTCTTACTAGAGATGTGAAGGTGGAGAACCGTTGGAATCGGTCAGAGGTAAGCTCTGGCTCTTCCAGGTTAGTAGCACAGCTTTGTACTTGAGTCTTTTTCAGATTCAATTAGCTGAAATGTCTCACTTGTTTTTATTTTCTCTGCATGTGGCTGATGCAGGAAGGAAGGACCGGTGAACCAAGAAGTCTGCACCAGACCAGATGCAGGTAAGGATCTCGACACATAATCTGCAGGATTTTCTTCTGTACATACATAATGCCACTGCTCAGGTCTTGAGGACTGACCGATACGTTGGACTCTATTGTGAACATACACGTACAATCGTTTTTGACTCGTTATAAATGTAGCCGAGCACCACTTTGCTATCGGTGAAGAACTTTATGTCATCCAACTTTAGATCCAGCTCATCCTTAATGAGATCTGCTATCTCTACTGCTAAGACAGCAGCGCACAGCTCTAGCCTTGGGATGGTAGGTTCAGACAGAGGTGCGAGCTTTGCCTTGCCCATAACTAATCCTACTTCAACTTTCCCATTTTTCTGAAGTGCTTTCAGATACGCCACAGCACCTATGGCCCTGGTTGATGCATCCGAGAATACACACAATTCTGTGTGCACTGCTTCAGTGAGTGAGGTTGTTGTATACATACGGCAAACATGAAGCTGTTTTAAATCTTGGAGTGAATCTCTCCAGGCTTCCCATCTGCTTAGCTTATCTTCTGGGAGAGTTGTGTCCCAGTCTGACATTTCAGAGGTAAGTTCTCTGAGAAGGGCTCTTCCTTGGATTGTGACAGGTGCCAATAAACCCAGAGGAAACTGCAAACTTAAGAGGTTACTGGAAATTCAATTAATGAAATTCTCTTCTCCAGGACGTCAACTTCAATGATAGTATTAAAAAAATAATTGAAGAAATATTTAATGATAATAAAAATAGCAAATTCAAGCAAAAATGGGAATACTTTTAATATATGGCTAGATGTGCTGCTATTAAAAGAAGTAAAGAACTTAAATTCCTTAGAAATCAAAAAGAATCAGAACTATTTAATATAATTAACATCATTTTAACTAAAAGTACTGTTTCTTCTGAGGAAGAAATGGAGTTAAAGGAGATACAACTAAAAATAGATCAAATGTATAAGGATTTAGATAAAGGCGCATTTATAAGATCTAGAGCTAAATGGCTGGAGGAAGGAGAAACAAACTCCAGTTACTTTTTTGCTCTGGACAAAAGAAATGGAAGGAGGAAATCACTGGATGTTCTTGATATTAAAGGTTGTGTAGGTAAGAAATTTATAAAAAAAAAAAAAATTTAAAAATTTGTTTAGACTTTCTATATATATCAATGCATAATTAAAATCTAAGTACTCTGAAAAAGAAAGTATAAAAATCGAGTGTCTGTAGACCTCTCACGACTGTTTTAAAGACAGCTCATTATTTCCATTCACTTCACCCCCTCCCTTCTGGTCTCCTTCCAAAGCCACGCCCCCAAAACACATGAACGAGCAACTCTGAAAGCTGAGCTGAAGACGCATTATTTACCTGAGACGAGCGAAGAGTAGAGGAACGAGTGCATGTAGTGACATCATGTCAGACACACATGTAAATAAAAAATCTAACTTTATCATTATGAAGTTAAACAAATAAGTTGTATTTTATTACTCACTATCAAACTAGCATATTGATATTGGTAAACTTTACAATATATATTTATTGATTCGCTAACGAGCTAGTTATCTATAAGGCAAAGCTAAACACAGGTTGCGTGATACACGTTGTTCCATTGCCATCATTTACACTGTGATGTAGATGAATTTCGTGTAAGATTTATAACATATATATGATGTTCTGCATGTAAGAGTTTGCTTGATGAAAGCATAGTTGATTCTGATGAGGACTACACTCCCGAGACAAGTACCACATCGTCAGCTCAAGGACAGAACCGTGGTCGAGGGCGAAGCAGAGGAGGTCGTGCAAGAGGTCGTGCTACTAGGGTATTCGCCGATATTCACCCGAGTTTTATTTCTTTGTTTATCCAACAACTTTTTGTTCATTACCTTTTCTTGTAATGTAAATGACTTCCTTTTTTTGACTGGGTTGCCTTCGTGAACTGCAAATGTGGACTTAGATTGGTCTTTCTCTGCCATTGTTTTGGTAATCCTAGGTTCCGTGGCTCTTGAATTACACAAACCAAACGAGTGCGCGCAAAAGGGCAGGTCCTGTGTGGCGAAGGGGTGGTTGCCATGGTTGCGAGAGAGTGACAGTCGCCTAGGCCAATCCGTTGTTTCGTCCCGGTTCGAAATAATGAGCTGTGTTTAATGCAGATTAAACGGTCTAGAGTCAATCGATTTTTATACTCTTTTTTTCAGAGTACTTAGATTTTAATTATGCATTGATATATATAAAAAAGTTTAAACAAATTTGGAAAAAAGTTTTTTATAAATTTCTTACCTACACAACCTTTAATAGAACTCACTGTTCAGATACAACAGAGATTTCCAACTTTGTCTCCTCATTTTACAGTGCCCTTTACACTTCCAAATATGATGATTGCAAATGTGAAAATTTCATCTCTAAATTAATGAAGGATGTGCCTGCTATTAAGGATGACTTTAAAACATTTTGTGACTCAGAGATTACGTTAAATGAAATTAAAACAGCACTTTTTTCTATGAAAAAAGTGAAAGCACCCGGTATAGATGGCCTTTCAGTTGAATTTTATATTAATTTCTGGGACTTTGAAGTGGATTAAACTTTTCTGTAAATAACTTCGCAGAGATCTTTGATTCAGAAACAATTAGACTTTATTCTGGAACGCCGCTCCGTTCCATAGAACGGCGCTCCAACAAAGCCGAGCGCTCTGGCCATCCGGCCCACTGGCGCTCCCGAGTCTTTTTGGGTTCAGAGTTAAATACATACATCATCTTCCATAGAAGGTAACACATCCTATAGATGGGTGAAGGTCCTGTACCATGTGACATCTTAGAATAGAGTTGACTGCTGCCTCAACCTTTAAGGTCTTGTTACAGGCACACAGAGGAAATCCAAAGTCAAACACAGAGAAATAAATAATTGTGTATTCTTATAAGGCTAAATTACTTGTTTTGTAAATAATAAAATCTTCAACATTCCCTCCTCTGGGGCTTACAAGCCCCACTTTCACTATCCTTTTCCCCGAGTGTAGTTTCAAAATCCAGCTCCTTCAGTTATGCTACCTAGTGACTCAATTTGAGTCACCCATTCTTCTTTCCAATTACTGGATTAAGCCACTACACTCCAGAGGAGCATGAGAACCAAACATCTTTCTCCATACATTTTTCTTTCTTTCAGTTATTTTGCTTTTCTTTTCATAGAGAAAGTAAAAGATTCTCTGCTCCTTAATTAAAATTAAAATTAAACAAAGAATAAGACATTGTTATAAGTGTGTGTATACACTTGTTCCAGCATTGCATGTTATTGACACAGTTATGTAGAGTATGTCACACATAAAGCCTCTTATACTGTTAAAAGTGTTCTTGCAGTGTAGACTTTTTCGACCCAGACACTTTACGCATCATCATCTTCTTCGTCCTCCTTCTCGAGGTACTTGAATCAACATCCAGGGGTTGTAGATATCAATTTGTTAATCAAACACCTCTCAAATTAGTTTTCATTATCCTTTTTTCTGCATTTCCATTCGTTTAACCGTGGTTTTCCAATAATATACAAGTACCCAACAGAACAATAACCCACTTTCAATATTGCATTATCAAAAAACATTTCTATTTGAGCCTAATTATGTCCAAGCTTTACATTAAGTTTTCCTTAACTTCTGATCTTAAGTTTTCTTTAACTTAAAATATGGGTAAAAATAACTCATTTTTATCACTTATTATCAAAGAATATCAATTCTTAAATTCAAAGAATCCATCTTTTAGTCAGTTCTTTTTTTAGCTGATGAACGAACAGAACATTGTAGTGTACCTTTCTATTCAATAAATCACACTATGTTTTGCGTTTTGTCAAAGTTTTACATTTCACATTCTGTTTATTTTTATTACCAAATTTAAACTTTGACTTTTTAACCTCACGTGTTGCTTCCTATTCTCTTATGTAGCTCTTCAGTTCAAGACTCCCTTAACTCTTTTCTACTAATTTCTAAATAAACTATCATGAATAAACTAATTATCGGTATGTCTCATAAACTCTAACTAAGCTTCAGAGCAATGTTACATTTGCCTCATAACAGTCATTCAATAAACTCTTTAGACAATTAGAAAAATAACTCTAGAGAACAACTTTTTGCACTCTTACATATTCATTTCTTTTTCTGTATATCTAACAATCTAAAAGTTTTTATATCAACCATTTAAACCATTAGCATTATAACTTAATTATTATTAAAACTTTTCTTTATTATCAAAACTTCCTTGTGTTCTTATGCAACTTATTTTTAATCTTCAATACTTCTGTTTAGCTGACTCTTTATCTGACGTTATTTCTGATAGACTTCCAATCTAAGGATTACTTCTCTGTTAGAGATTTAATTTCTGTTCCTGTCCCTCCTCTGTTGATTTCATTGCTTTTACCCATCTATATCATGATACATATTCCTTACCAAATATTTACTAGTTCTTCTGATACTGACATATGGACTATTTTTGTCGCTGTTCTTCTCTTATCTTTGTTTTTGCCACAATATTTCACAAAACTTTGCAAAAATAACTTCATTTTAATTTAATTTCCTTATTTTTAATTAATTTTGCTTTTATTTTAATTTCTCTTAATTTTAATTTTTAATTTTAATATTATACCTCCCCCCTCTGCGTACTGGTTTAATACCATTACACATCTGGATTAAGCCTATTCAAAAGTATTGTTGGTTCAATAATCTATGCTTCATGTGAATGCCAAATATTTATTTTTTGGACCCCCCTCTGGTGCAATTTAAATTGTTTAGAAGGTCCTCCTCGTTATTGTTTCAATTTCTTCCTGTAAGTCTATAAACGTTCTATAAACACTACTTGATTTAATTTTATAATTAGTCAATAGCATATTGAATCAATTCATAATCTTATCAATTAAAATCTTGAAAATCTGTTAATACCCAATGTTAATACTTGCTTCAATTTCAACTGTAGCCTTAAATTTGTATACCCTTATATTGTCCAATTGCATCAGAGTATCCATTAAGATTTACTTAAAAGTTCTTTTTAGTTCTAATTTTTTCCTTCACGAATTTATTATTCCCACTATGCTATATCAATTTCTTAAATTAATTGTTATCATTATTTTAGTTTATTTTCTTAACTTGTCATTATCATTGTTTTTACGTTGCTTTGATATATTTTTCTCTTTAATCATTTTATTCTGGTGGGGTTATTATTAAGTTGTTACTGACTTTATTCAAGGGCTTAACATTCATAGAAAAGTTTGGTTGATGTTGACTTTTGTTTGAGGTTTTTACTCATCTCTGGTGCAGCTTCTCCTCTGCACAGCTCTTCTGGTCAAGTTTGTCTTCTTTTTCCCATTCATGATTTGATAATTCTGTTAGCTTTCTCATCTTTCATCTTTACATCTTTGGCCAGGTGATGGTGCCTTTGCAATGGACTTTTGGTCATTGTCAGCTTGTCCTTGCCCATGCCCTCACTCCCTGTTTGGGGGGTTGCTGAAGTCGGTTGGTGTATTTTAAGTCGAGAGGTCAAGTGTCACCTGTTGATCTATGCTCAAGCTTCTTCTGAAACACAAAACACAGTCAATGGTTCTTTTTATTTATTTATTATTCAGCCTTGTCCCAGAACCCGGCCTGGAATTGAGTTGCTGCTATCTGTAAATTAAAGCTTAATTATTTTTGTTAGTGACAACAACATGTAATTTCAATCTTTTGCTCATCTGTTCCATTGTCCTTCTGGTGTTCCCTGTAAGAAGGTCATGTGGGCTGAGTGGTGTCCTTTCTGCTTTCATTAACAGCAGTGCTTTACTCCATATATTCCTATTGTTTTTCATATAGTTCAGCTTTTTATCATTATAATTGCAATATCTTTACATTTTTCTCATAATAATCTTCCCATATACTTTTACAATTAGTCAATTCAACTTCAGTTATCTCTTTATCTTGAGTTCCACTATCAGCACACTGTTTATTATGCATCTGGATACACTCAACCCACTTTGATAAAAGACAAAAGTTATCAGACAATATTTCATACTTTTTTACAAAGATCAGCTCCTCTTGATATGCTGTAAAGAAGTCAGTTATTATGCTTCAAAGAAAGTCAAATCTGTTATGCGCTGCGCAGTTGTGGCACTGGTTTTCAATTTTTTTTTTCCTTTTTCATCTTTCTTTTTTATTCTTTCTTTGTTTTTTCATATTGCCATTATAGTTCCAACCAGGACATTTAACCAAATTCATCCATGGTCATTATTTTATTGGGCATTTTGCCCTGTGGGCCCACATGTTATAGTTTCAATACAGCTGTATTGGCAAAATAATGGATTTGCCTTGGTGTTTCTTTCATACCATCTCTCATTCCATCACACATTCTCACACACACTGTCATACGAGCTGGCCAGCATTCTTGCAGGTTGTGGTCTAAATTTTGCCACAAGGTCCAGTCAGGTCAACACAGCTATGTCATCCACAAAAATGTCAGCGCTGAGAAGTGTCTTTGGGTTTAGTTAAAACATTTTTCCTTTTACAAATTCTAATAGCCTAAGTACTTTAGAATAGTAGGCCTGTCAATTGTATTTTTTCAAATGCATTTGTTCTTTTCTCATTTGTTGGTCTAATTTTTTCATATTCTTTTTGATTTTTTGCTCATGAGCTGTTTTAAGAAGAAAATAGGAGATCTCTGCCTAATCTCGGATCCATGGCCAATAACATTTCTATCTCATTATCCCAGTTTTTTCCAGTATTTATGATTTAATAATTTTGGACCTTTGGAGTAACTTTTTCTCCAATCTATCTCTAGAATATTACCAAACAAAATGGAGTGACCAGTATCATTGTTTTGCCAACAATAAGTATCGTTCTTTGACATTTTCCCCTATTTTTTCTCTTTGCTATATAATAATTATATCATGCTTTTTGCCCTATATTTGTTTCATAACTAGTCCTCACTATACCAAATCCAGCCTCCGTTTTAATTGTTCGATAATTTTGGCACACACTTTTCTCTTTCAGAAAGCTTTCTTTTCTTTTTTATAGGGCTGGATTTAACCTACTGAGAAAGGAGCAGAGAGGGTTAGTTAGCAGAGAATAAAGAAGTGCTTATGAGACCAGTGAATAATCAGAATGAATAAAGTTAATCTAATAATTAACTAAATTTGAAGCAGTCTCTATTGAGTGATCTTTGGAGTTTGACACACCTGTGTTGTTCGTATGGCAAGGGTGTCAGTCAGTTTCTCTGTTTTTAGATATCTCAGTCTCTTAAAGTTGCATGGCTCTCGCTCTGCATGTGTCATCAACTGTCACTCAAAGTTCTTGGTGTTGCAGACTGGAATTTAGACTCTGCTGTTTCTCTGCCTCTTCTGAGTTTAGACGTTGATAGAGATTTGCCACAGCTTTGCATCTCAGGATTTTCCTCTTTGTCCTGAGGAAAAAGTCTTTAGTGAAATAGTGAAAGTTTCACCTTTTCCAGCTTTACTCAGTCTTTCTTCACGTTGAGTTTGCAGAAAGTTTCTTCAGGAGGGAACCCCTCACCCACTCTTCTTCTCTCTGCAGTCGTCACTTTGACCTTTCACCTCTTCCACTGACACTGAAGCCATCTGTAATTTGAACACTCAGAGAACTGCATGAATCAAATTGAACTTTTACAAATAATAATTCAAACTGTCCTTGAACTATTAGCTCTTTACCTATATTCCCAAAAATTATCCAAAGATTTAACTATCTTTTTCACTACACTGTAAAAAATTATTTTCATGATTTGTTATCACAACTTTTTATATTTTGTCAAATCAACTTAGATAATTAATGTAGTTCAGATAACATAATATTTTGAGTTTCTATTTATTAAACTAATCTCCTTTGTTGTATTAACTCAAAGTTTTAATTTCAATTAACTCAAAATTTTAAGGCAACCAGGTAACTTACTTTTTTAAGTTCATCCAACTTTTTTTTTTTTTCCAGTGTAGTTATTTATAAAAATCACTGGTTGACAACTGCAGTTCTTCCATTCTGTTTTTTAGTAAAGCAATTCTTCTTTGCAGGAAAGCAAGCTATTTCAATAATCTAACTTTAATTATCTTAGTATAATCCAATTAAATAATTTTTCCTATCATAAATTCAGCCTTTAATCTTTCTCCTATGCATGCTGCTTAAAATAATCTCTCATGGTGAACAAACTTTTTCCTCACCCATTTTCAACAATTCTCATTTACTACAGTTCTAAGATTGCTGTAAATTATTTATGACTTTTGAAACTTGGTCACCCAATCCTGTTCACTTTTAGCACACAAGTTATTTTTTCTTCTTAGCACAAACTTAATCTTACAATGGGGACTTTTTCTCACTTTGTCTTCAGGGATAATGAGATACAAATTTTAGACGTCTTCAGATATAAGATATAAGATATTAAGCATGTGCATTTTTATCTTTCTTTTATCTATTAATATCTTTCATTATATTTATTCATTAAATATATATATTTTATAACTTTAATGTATTTCATACTAAAATAATCTGCCAGATTAATATCTTGAAACAATTGTTTTCTTTTTACTATTTCCTTTACTTTTAATACTTATCTTTCATGCTTGTCCCTCAAGCTCACACACATTCCTTGTCTATTTTTACCCACAGACACAATCAGACACACACACAACACAGGATCCTACAGACAGAGCTATGTTCTACTTACAGTGTTTCTCACTGTTTTTACAAACAATACTTCACTGATGCACTTCCCCAACACAGTGAAAAACAACTTTAAACTATCACAGACCTCTGCGATTCAATTCAGCTCTCCTGAGCAGCCCATTGGGATACCTATGACAACGCCTTATCTGTGTACATGCTATCCTATTATCCTTAATAAGAAACACAGATAAACAACTGATAACCTTATGAGTAATGACATCCTTGTCATTAAACTTGCTAGCCTTAACAAGTAAACATAAATAACTGATCATCCTTAATCAGTAATGACATCCTTGTCATTAAACCTGTTAGCCTTAACAAGTTCTAAACATAAACACTGATTATCCTTAATCAGAAAATGATAGCCTTATATCATTAAACTCACATCCGTACGTACGTATGACAAAACCTTTTGCAGCAGCACCAGTGATAATACAATTCACCCAGAATTATATGAGCACTCGCAAATACTAATGGGAGCTCCCCAACACATTTACTCACATCACATCACATTACTCGACATCATCAACAACAATGCATGCACTTGTTTCTGGAAATCAAAGATCCCTGTATTCAATTTTTTAGTTCTTTAAATTTGGAGAAGCTTTTAAAGGGGCTTACCGCAAGGAGCAAATGTCTGGGCGAAAAACACAAACCCCCAAGCAAAACTGCTTACCTTTAGTTTGTGTTCCTCGTCCAGCAAAGCCCCGCAGTTCAGCATCATCAGCTCCTGAACCAGTCCCATCTGGGGTGCCATTTGAAGTGGATTAAACTTTTCTGTAAATAACTTCGCAGAGATCTTTGATTCAGAAACAATTAGACTTTATTCTGGAACGCCGCTCCGTTCCATAGAACGGCGCTCCAACAAAGCCGAGCGCTCTGGCCATCCGGCCCACTGGCGCTCCCGAGTCTTTTTGGGTTCAGAGTTAAATACATACATCATCTTCCATAGAAGGTAACACATCCTATAGATGGGTGAAGGTCCTGTACCATGTGACATCTTAGAATAGAGTTGACTGCTGCCTCAACCTTTAAGGTCTTGTTACAGGCACACAGAGGAAATCCAAAGTCAAACACAGAGAAATAAATAATTGTGTATTCTTATAAGGCTAAATTACTTGTTTTGTAAATAATAAAATCTTCAACAGGACCTTATTCAAAATCTTTTATTCTACATGATAAAGAAAGCATCAGTCCGAGAGAAATGAGCACAACGATGAAACAGGGGGTTATCTCCTTAATACCAAAACCTGATAAAGATGTTTTACTAATAGATAATTGGCGGGCCCATTACTCTATTGACTATTGATTATAAAATCTTGGCCTTAGTTTTTGCAAGCAGATTAAAGACCGGACTTGATCATATTGTTGCTGTACCTCAGTCAGGTTTTATTAAGGGACGGCATATTAGTAACAATGTTAGACTTGTATTAGATCTATTGGACTATGCAGACTCAATACACTCTAAAGCTTTCATCCTTTTTTTTAGACTTTTATAAAGCCTCCGACACCATTGAACATGGTTTTCTTATAAAATGTCTCAAGTTGTTTGGTTTTGGAACGTCATTTGTAGAGATGATTGATATGTTTTATAAAGGAATTAATAGCTCTGTGATAGTAAATTTCAACACATCTCCTAGATTTGATATAAAGCGGGGTGTTAGACAAGGTTGCCCTATTTCGCCCTTTCTTTTTATTTTAGTTGTTGAGTTGTTATCCAGGAACATTGTATGCAATCCTGATTTTAAAGGCATCTCCATATTTGATAGGGAAATTAAAATTTCACTACAGGCGGATGACACAACACTTTTCCTTAAAGGTAAAGATCAGCTACCAAATTGAGCTAGTCGAACAGTTTTCTGCAGCCTCAGGTTTAAAGCGTAATATATCTAAATGTGAATTATTGCCTGTGCATGATTGTGAAGATATTTCGATATGTATTCCTGTAAAGAATGTAATGAAATATTTAGGTATTTATATATCCAGGAATCTTTCAGCCAGATAACATTTGAACTTTAATGAGAATTAAAAAAACTAAGAATATATTTAACCTCTGGCTTCAAAGAGACATAACGATGTATGGTAGAGTGCTTTTATCAAAAGCCGAGGGTCTGTCTCGTTTTGTTTACCCTTCACTTTCTCTTTTTGTTAACGAATCCATGGCCAAATGACATTAATAAGTTATTCCTTGATTTTATTTGGAGAAATAAAACCCACAAACTTAAAAATGCTGTGCTATCTAATAGCAGAGCGGAAGGAGGACTTGAAGTTTTAAACTTCATTGATACTGTTAATACTTTTAAAATTAACTGGCTTAAAAAATGCCTGGCAAACCCTAATTCTGTATGGTTTCTTATCCCCAACTACATTTTTGAAAAAATTGGTGGCCTCGCTTTTGTCATGATATATAATTACCATCCAAACAAACTTCCTGTTGCATTATCTAAGTTTCATCAGCAGTCACTTCTTGCATGGAAGCTATGTTTTGTCCACAATTTTTCTCCTCACAGAACTTTCTTATGGAATAATATTGATATAACTATTAGAAATTCCTCTCTCTTCTATCCAAAGTGGTTCCAAAGAAATATTGTAAATATCTTGTCGTTGGTTGATGAACATGGCTCCATACTATCATATGATAAAGCACAGTTTTCCTATTCCTTTTATGGAATACAATGCGGTCGTTAAAGCCATCCCTTCTGGTTTGATCCATCTAATTAGGCGTCATGTTCTTTTTAATAAAGTAAATACCTCATATGCTCAACCTACATTGTCTTTGAACAGCATTCAATTACTTGATAAAAAATGTAACAATAAATACATTCGTCGAATTTTGCAAAGTAAAAACAAAGTTGTTCCAAGAGGAAAATTTTACTGGAATTCACAGCTGGATGATATAAACTGGAAAAAAACATGGCTTTTACCTCATAAATTTTGCATTTCCAACAAGGTAAAAGAAGTTCATTTTAAAATCTTACATAAAATTTATCCTATAAACTCTATAATATCCAAATATATGGATGTTGATAGCTGCTGTTCCTTTTGTGGACGCGCTGATGAAACTTTTACTCATCTTTTTTTTCATTGTGATTCTACAAATAAGTTTTGGTCTGATTTGAATCATTTCATATTCCACCCTCCCATGATAATTTATAAACGTTCTCTCAAGGATGTAATATGTTACTATGATAATAGTAAGGATCAATCTCTTACTCATGTGGTTAATTTTTGTATTTTATTGGGGAAATTTTTCATTCATAAACAGAAATTCTTAGGGTCTCAACGCTCATTCCCTTTATTTTTAGTGGAATTTAAATTTCTTCTTAATTCTCTTAGCCTGATAGATAATAAGAAAAGTAATAGATTTATAGAGTGTTATAAACGTATATTTGGTAAGCTTCCCTAGCTGATATTATTGTGATTAACTTACCCTCTATGTATTGTTTGTGTAAGATGAATTTTCTGCTTTCTGTGGTTGATATTTTCATTTGTATCCTTTTAACTTACTTGTATGGAATAACTGTATTATATATGTATGTATATGTTTGTGTGTGTAGATTTATGTAATTTACGTTTTTTTATACTTATATATTTGTGATATAAGAAATGTGTTAATTCCTTTGATTTTGTTTTTGTGTAAGTATCTGACTTATTTTTGTAAATTATAATAAATTTCAATAAAAAATAAAATAAATTGTAGGGCGGGGCTTGATTTCATCCTTCGGGAATTGACTGGGTCGTTGGAGGTTTGAGGCAGATTTGAATGCCAGTTTTCATTCAGTCTGAGAAGGCGGTGCACCGATAGCCAGTAGCCACACCCTCATCGGCTCTGGCCGCACCCTTTCACCATGGCCCGTGACCGAAAGAGAAGAGAGGTCGTTTCGAAGGGTAATGTATTATAAGGGTACATGAATTTTAAAAAAATAATGAAGTGCACAGATAAATCATTTATAATAAACACTACAATATTACATATAAAAAGAGTCAAATTTGATTTCATGCCGACTTTAAATCTCCTGGTAGTCCCACCAACGCATGTACAGGAAAATGAGAGGAGACCGGTGGCCCCCAGGCTGTGGAATAGTCTACCCCATTATATTAGGGAATGTTCTTCTATTACTGAGTTTAAAGGACATTTTAAAACTTACTTATTCACTTTGGCGTTTGATAATTCATGAGTGCTGTGCTGGTGTAATGGGTTATTATTGACGTCGCTTAGATGTTGAGGTGTCCATGGCAATGCTTAGAATTTAACTGTTATTTTATTCTATGTACAGCACTGTGGTCAACTTTTGTTGTATTAATATGTGCTCTATAAATAAATTGAACGTTCTGCTATTGTTGCAAGCTGAAGAACTCTAATCTGACACTGTTAAACGGTAAACTCTTAAGAAACGTTTTAATTCTGAATAAAGTATGATTACCTGAATGTTTGATTTGAAAAAACAACACAACAGAGACTATTTAGAAACATACCAAAAACTTATTACATTTCTTCCAAAACTGAGAATTTGTTGTACCAAAACAGTTATTGTTGTTGTTTTTTGTTATAGAGATTCTTTATGCGGTTTCTTCCAGAAGCATTTCTTGTGGTTTCAGTCAAAAGTAGGCTTCATTCTACAGTCTGTTGAGTTCACGGGACATTTTCAATCGCTGGTAAGAACCGAAACCTCCTCCAGATGCTGACGCACAACGCCGTCCAGCACTTTACTGAGGCCTTTGCATGCGGTGATGGCGGCCTCCATCAGCGCGTCCAGGTGGTCCTGGTGGAGCCGGGCGTCCATCTGCAGCAGGGCGATGTTCCCGCTGCGGGGCAGCAGCGCCAGGGCCAGAGACGTGCCGCCCCCGCTCTCCTCCGCGTGACACAGGTCAGCCAGGGCCGTGTCCTCCACGAAGCCAGCGCTGCAGGCGCACACGTAATCCCGCATGGGGATGCCAGCGTCCACCAGCGCCAGAGTCGCAGCGTTCACACACGCGCTGTAGTTTCCTCCGTCCGCCTGCAGGATCTACACAATCACCAGAGACAAACAGACTTTATCAGCTAATGGACCCTTTTTACAGGTTTTCATTTTGTTAGTGCTTTTTATAATACAGAGTGTTTCAAAGCAGCTCTACAGAGATAATAGGAAAATAATGCAACAAAGTTTGTTTCCAGAAGAAAATAGCATCACAGTCCAGTTTAAGTAAGTTCAGTATGTTACATTTGTTTTAAAAAAGTTATTAATTTAGTTCATTTATATATATATATATATATATATATATATATATATATATATATATATATATATATATATATATCCGCTCTGGAGTAAATCGTGATGTCATCGTCCAGCTCAGTTCAGTTCTTGTATAATAGTGTCAATGCAGGCAGATCAATATTATTGTTGGATATTAAATTAAATGTTAAATTTAATGTCCCCAACTAAGCAAGCCAAGCCAAACAAAGTTGGAAAAGGCGACAGAGAAAAGGAACCAAAACTCCATCATTGACAGAATGGAGGAAAAACCTTTGGAGAACTCAGTCGCTCAGCTCTCCTCTGGCCACCGAACCAACAGGGTATGATTATGATAATACACATTTATAATGTTATATTTTGTTAACCTTGGCAGTAAATGCTTTGAGGGTGTTTCTAATACAGTGCCTGAGGGAGTGACGACAACTTTCTCCCGACATATTTCTCCCTATATATATTAGAGCTGTAACAATATATCGCAATGCAGGAAATATGTATCGTTGACACTGACAATATGTGTTAATAATATGTATAGTTTATAGTAAAATACTGTGTGAGAAAAAAAGTTGAGTTTTAGTGTCAGTACTACATTAAACTACAAATATATTATATATATATATATATATATATATATATAATATATATATATATATATATATATATATATATATATATATATATATATATATATATATATATATATAATATATATAATAAAAGTTGAATATAATATATTATAATGCTATAAAGAAATGTGTAAAAAGTGTCCTACATTGCTTTAAATATATGTAGTCAGTGAAAGAACACAATTATATCGACTTAAGTAATTCTGTATTTTCAGCTTCAGAATCATGAATATTGTTATTCTGGTGTCTCTATTGTCCTGTGCGTTGGGTTTCAGCACCGAGTCCAGGACTATTCATTTACACACACAGTGTAACTCCAAAGTTAGCATTTTAATCAACGGTACATTTTTTGTTCACCTTTTATCATATGTCCTGGAGAATCACAGTAATATCCTCTAGTGAGTTCAGCATCGTGATATGTATTGAATCGTGACACAAGAGTATCGTTACACCCCCAATATAATGTGATCTACTACTGTAATAAACTCACGTTTCTGACTAATTTGATACGGTCGCCTCTTGCATTCACCTTTTGAACAAATAACTGCATCAAAAGAAGGGATTTGCTTCTGTGATTAGTGGAAGATGAGGCCAAGATGAGCGCAAACTCAGGGATATTCATGAGGCCAGTGCTGTTTAAAGGGATAGTTCACTTTGAAATTAATTTTTGATATGTTTTAGCTTACCTCAAGGGCATCCAAGATGTAGGTGTCTTTGTGTCCACAGTATTTTCAATTTTAATATTTTTAGGTCAAACCGTTCTTGTCTGTCAGTCATATAATGCAGGTCTATTGTCCCCACCTCAAAGAGCATACACAGAGAAGTCCAAATAGACCCCTTATCAGCCACAGTTACGTCACGGCGCTAGCTGGAGGCAAAACAAACGGAAAACTGCAGGCGGCTAATACAAACCAGCACAGATTTGGCTACATAATAAGGAGCTTAAATTATTATTATTATTATTAAATGTCATCTTGATGTGTTGTTGGGTGCAAGAATCAATGAAAAATGAGTATGCTGTATCTGGAATTTTTATTTCTAGAAAATATTCACATCATTAACATTGCACGTACTGTCACTGTTTACATTGTGGTCTTCTCGGCGCTGGCTCGGCAGAACTGCGGATCGTACACACAAGTCTTGTACATGACAGGGACGGACTGGGACTAAAAAACGGCCCTGGACTTTGACTAGGCCCGGCCCAAAGCAATCGACGCGCGGAAACTCAACAACAACAATAACGCCTGCCGCCTGGCATGAGTGTCACAAGACTTTAATTGTGGCTCATGATACTATACCATCCAAATTATAGCTAACAGCATATTATACAATCTATTCCATGCTGTCTTGAAATGAATTTATTACTTAACCCCTTAAGTGTCACCGGCCCACCGGTGGGCCCAAATTCATTACATTTTTAAAACACTAATATCCTATATTAAACCTAAACTAATATTGACGAACTATATATCATTTGAAAGCTTACAATCTCTAGTTTCCATATTTGGTGATTGATTTTCAAAATAAATTACAGAGGAGCCATAATTTATCAATTTGCAACAAGAATACTTTCATACTCCAAAGGTGTTTAGACCTTTATTTTGAAATAGTGATGAACATGAAAAATTATGAAAGAAGGGTAGAAACCTCAGTTTGATTTCATGCCAAGAGTTCAAAAGATAGCATCCATTCAATTATTTTAGAAAAAAAGACCAAGTTTTAAATATAAAGAAAAAAAATATAGATTCACCATTTGTGGCAGGAAGCTATAACGCACATGCGTGTTCTTTTTATGTGTTTCTTAGAGGTGGAATTCATATCAAAATCTGCCAAACTTCTCATATTACTTCTGAATAGGATGTCTACTTCATAAATTTATTGAAAATTGTGGAAATAATGGCTCAGATCACTCAAAAAATATATGGAAATGGAGGCGCCCTTATATGGGCAGTAATGGAGTCATCTAGTGAAAAAGTTGGGTACTGCGCCCAAACAAAATCTTACTGAAAGCTCATTTTTTGAGATATCAACCTAAAATTTGAAACACAACTTGTTCAGATTTTTGGCTTTGATTTTTTTGCAGTTTTAGAGTCGCCCAGGTTTTGAAAATACATATTTTATATAAAATATGAATAATTAAATTTTTTACATTGTACATTTTCATAAACTCAAACTTCTATAACTTTTTTTCTGTTTCACTTTCTCAATTTATTTCACTTCTACAAAAATCTGCCAAATGTCTTCTTTAAAACGAGACCAATCTTATGTCTATATTCCAAAGCATTCTTGAATTACAACCATTTAAGTTCGAAATGTGCATTTTCATGTATATTCAAAAAAAGGGGGGTGACACTTAAAGGGTTAATAATCTTAATTCATTTATGCAGTAATTAATATTAGCTAACTGCACAAATAATAGTACCACATCTAAATGAAAATGTAACTTCTGTATTCAAAATCTTCAATGTTTGTAAACATTAACTGTAACGTTACCAAAAATTTTAAAAGTAAAATCACAACATATTTATTAATATTAGCTGCTGCATGTGGTATTTTACAGCTAAAATTTTGAAGTTTAGCTGTTGTAACCACTGTAATCATTAAAAATGTAGCACGCTGAATATCACTTCCTAACATCTTTCCTAGCAAGTAACTTGCAAAGTAATTTCTGATTAATTTGATTCGGGAGTAGTAGAGATAAAAGCCCGTCCGCACTGACAATTGATTGGTTGGGTCCTTACATGCGCTTCGTGAGGCACACTCTCACACTAGCACACACACGCAAGGTCTCTCGCTCGCTCCCTCTCTCTGCCGTGCGCGCACTACGCATGCGCGCTCTTGCTCGCTCTATATCCGGGAGATTTTAACTAATTTGCGGGACTCAGGGAGCCGCTATCAATATGCGGGAGACTCCCGAAACTTGCGGGAGACTTGGGATGTCTGTGACTGCGTGTGTGGCGGGTGGTGGGCCGTCCTGGAGCACCGGCCGTTCTGTGATTCTCCAGATCACACAGATTGCCAGTCCGCCCCTGGTACATGACCATTCAGCACATAGTTATAGGCATCTAAAGATGTATATGCCCTCAGTTTCTCTTTACGCTGGGTTTCTCTATCAGGTAGGTGTAGAAGTCAGGCCACTCAACCGGAGGTAGCGTTAATCCTGTCAGATCGTCCATTGAGTGAGCGTGTACGGGTCAGCCGTAAAACGTTTTTTACGTCTGGGTCCGTCCGTTAAAATTAACTTTTGCAAATAAAAATCGCGGTCCTGGACACTGAGTGACCTTGCACATTAAGATAAAATCTGATTTTCTCCAGTCATTGTTAAAAAACAAGCTAACAAAAACTTGCAAATTAACGTTGGGCGAAGCGGCCAGAGGGATGGTTCTGCAGCCACCTAAGCTCCGCCCACAGAAAAACGTCACCATGTTTACCAACTGATAAGGGGTCTATTAAACATGATTTAATGACTCGAAATGTAAGTACACATTGATGGCCTAAGACACGAAACGAGCGGTTTGTGTGAGAAAACGAACAGTATTTATATCGTTTTTACCTCTTGTAAACACAGCCACGTCCAAGTGATCTCTCGCGCGTGTACGTCACTCATACAATTGTTTTATTTATTTTTTTAATTGTTTTCTTTTACGACGGTTTAAACATCCCGGATAAGCGCAAATTAGTACCATTTTAATTAGCCGTCTTACCTATAATCTCTGTTCTGTGTAAACAATGAGTGACGTACACGCACGAGAGATCACTTCCGGCGCTTTCCGATATAAATACTGTTCGTTTTCTCACACAAACCGCTCGTTTTGTGTCTTAGGCCATCAAGTCATTAAATCATGTTTAATTTGGACTTCTCTGTGTATGCTCTTTGAGGTGGACCCCATAGACCTGCATTATATGACTGACAGACATGAACGGTTTGACCTAAAAATATCAAAATTGAAAATACTGTTGAAATAAAGACACCTACATCTTGGATGCCCTTGAGGTAAGCTAAAACATACCAAAAATTAATTTCAAAGTGAACTATCCCTTTAATGGGTCCTTGAGGGGAACACATCAGAATAATCTTCATTTCAGATTGCACATTTCTTTCCCAGCGCAGGTTAGTAAAGTGTGACACCAACAGCACTGCCGGATGCGCACACACACACACACCTTGACGTAGATGTCGATCTGCGAGCGCGGGTAGAGCTCGGTCAGCACCGCGGCCTCGAAGGTCTGCTTGAGGTGCAGGCTCATCTCGCTGGACTTGCGGTCCCCGTGTGGACGCCTCTTCCTCTCCGCCGTGCTGAACGTGGCCATGCTGTACTGGCAGTTGATGACCGCTCGATCGTGCAGGGACTTACTGCGAGAGCCTCGCGTCTGCAGAGCAACAACACTCGCGTCATTATACATCATTACACGGCTCTGTGGAAGACTCGATTCTGATTGGTCAATATTCCCAGATAACAGCCGCTGAAACACAGGCTCATCCGGGTCACTGAAGACATCAGCGCTATACGCTCACTAGGAACGGGTTTTCTTCATGGAAGTTTTGCGTTGAGTTATTAAAACTCAAATCAATAATTTGTGTAGTTATTTATGCCATCCAGTATCATGGACTCACTCTCTCTCGTTTCACACAAACGCTGCTGACACTTTGTGACTATTGTTTTGTACACTGTTGAATTATAAGAAACAAACAGGTATGATATTAAAACAGTTTAATCTGAAACCAATATCTCATCCCCATAATTATTAATGTGGTGAAATGCTGTGTAATAAGTGTGTGACTGTTTACCGTATCTCTTAAATGTCCGTCGAGTTGATCTCGCCGCTGAAACTGCTCTCTCCGCGGAAGCTTTGCGTTTAAAGAGCTAATCAAATATTTCAACTCGGATCAATATTTCATGTCTAATTATTTACTTATCTGGCAAGTAGCGGTGTAATAAGCGGGATAATGTACATCCAGCCGGCTGTTATCGCAGAATAAACCCCTTCAGTGTGAAGACAGACCTGACCCTGATCACCCTGTCGGGGTTACTCTGCGATAACAACCGGCTACATTTACATTATCCCTTATTTAACAGCAGAGGATCATGTACATTCATGACACATAACGGCAGGTAACGGTCTTACATTTGCCTCAGATTTTTTACAGCAATGTCAAAATGACTGAGATGGACAATCAAATCAAAGGCGGCGGGTTTTTCTGACCTCACAAAGATGCGAGATTAGAACGAGAACAGAAACATTTTGCAAAATAAATTCTTTTAAAAGATATGTTAATATGTTCTCTAAATGGCTCGGGAGAAACACGGTGACCATTTACAATAAGGTTCATTAGTTAACAGTTACTACCTTAGTTAACATAGACTAAGAATGAACAATACTTCTATAGCATTTATTAATCTTAGTTACTAATTTCAACATTTACTAATACATTATTGAAATCAAAGGTTGTATTTCTTAACATTAATTAATGCAATGTGAACTAACATGAACAAACAATAAACAGCTGTATTTATATTAACTAATATTAACAAAGATTAATAAATACCTTAAAAAATGTATTGCTCAATCAATGTTAGTAAATGCATTTATGTTAACTAATTAACCTTTTTGTAAAGTGTAACCAGAAACACAATGAGTTTTATTAGCAGCACTTCAGAGTTTTAAAACACAACTTCCAACAGATATCCATATTTTTTTTGTATTCATTTTACAGATAAAGTAGCTTGAAAACCTGCTTACAACCTCCTGAATATGGAAATAACTTTTACTGTATCTTCTGTCAGTGTTTTTGCCTTGTTTTCCAGTGCAAATGTCAAAATGACTGAGATGACCAATCAAATCAAAGCCAGTGGGTTTTTCTGACCTCACAGGAATAGAAACATTTTGCTAAATTAATTCCTTTAAAATATCTAACATGTTCTATAAATGTAAACACAAACACGAGTTGTATTAGCAACTTCCAATATATATCCATTACTTTTAAATTCATTTTACAAAGATGTAGCTTAAAGGGATACTCCACTTTTTTTGGAAATAGGCTAATTTTACAACCCCCCAGAGTTAAACAGTTGGGTTTTACCGTTTTCCAATCCATTCAGCTGATTTTCTGATATTTAGAAGAATATCAGTAAGCAGACAGTTTCTGGTCTCATTGATTTCCATATTAGGAAAAAAATATACTATGGAAGTCAATGAGACCAGAAACTGTCTGCTTACTGATATTCTTCTAAATATCACAAAATCGGCTGAATGGATTTGAAAACGGTAAAACCCAACTGTTTAACTCTGGGAGAGTTGTAAAATGAGCCTATTTACAAAAAAAGTGGAGTATCCCTTTAAAAACCTCCTGAATATGGAAATCACTTTTACTGCATCTTCTGATCACACTGCACAAGTCTTCCTCAGTGTTTTAGTTTTCCAGTGCAAATGTCTAGAGATTCTTAAATCAAAATGAGTTTACTTGAACCACAAAATTACATAAAATATGAAGTCTTGTTTTCTGTGAAATTGATCAAAATTAAGTGAGTTTATGATTAAAACAAGAACAAATATCTGCCAATGGGCTCAGAAGACTTCAGACATTACATTTTCGACTCACGTAACCGTATATCTTGCTTTAAAGTTGTTTACATATTTGTATATTGACTAACAGGACAAAAATACCGAGGAAGATATTATTTTTTTTGCAGTGCATGAAACATTTAATATCATGACGACGATTTTACGAATTTAAAACGTTCTGCTCTGATTTAATACTTTTGTAAAGGCCGTCCCTGCTGAAAAACAACAACTACTAAAACCAGTCAAATCTGGTTGGTGGGTCTTGCCTGGTTTCAGTTTCTTTTTAGGTGGCCATTCTGGTCAAGCTGGGAGACCATCTAAAACCAGCTTGACCAGCCAGGAAGACCAGCTTACACCTGGTGACCGTAACCAGCTGGTTTTGTTCGGCAGGGTTAGTTTGTGCCAAGGCGAATTAAGACTTTCAAGAGCCGCAGAAGCTCTGCTTATATCAGTACTGTATCGTAAAGGCTGAATGAAAACACTGACAGTATCTCTCTCTCTCTCTCTCTCTCTCTCTCTCTCTCTCTCTCCTCTCTCTCTCTCTCTCTTCTCTCTCTCTCTCTCCTCACACACACACACACACACACACACACACACACACACACACACACACACACACACACACACACACACACACACACACCTCGTGTGGACCGTACACCACCGCCAGGGCTTTGGTGTTGCCCTGCTCCAGGTAAGCGGACCCGTCGGCCTGGGCGAACACACTCATGCGGGCCTGCACTTTGCGCAGCTCGGGCGCTTTCCGTCCGTCCAGCCGGTATCCCTGATCCGACAGCAACTCGAGACCCGCCATCGTTCAGCAACAACACGCGTGGGTCTTCTTCTGCTGCTGACTTCAGTCTCCGAGAGTGAATAACTCCGCCTGCTGGACTAATAATAACACTACAGTCTTCTTCTTCTATGGATTTATTGACGGGTTGCATACCGCCACCACCTGTGCTGGAGTGTGAAGTGATTTCAGTCTAGATGTATGTTAAAAGATGTCTATATTCTATTCTATTCCTAAGACCACTATGCTTAATGAATTTTAAAACTGACCTTACAATTTCCCCGGATCGTTGTTTTGTGTTTAATATGTTATTGATTGTAAATTCTTTGCACCCCATTTCCTGTAGCTCACTTATTAACTCCTTCCTTTCCTGGTCATAAATAACAACACATGCTCAACTGTTTCCTTTACTTGGCATATTTTGCATAAGCCTGTACCATGTTTCCCTATAATATAAAGTGTAGAATTAAGTTTTGTATGCCCCATCCTTAGTCTTGTTAAAATAACCTAATCGTCTCTATGTAAATTTTGTGTCAATATACTTTGTCTTACAGTATTATAAAAATGTTTTCATGTTTTACATTCACTCCAGTTTCTTCCATTTCTGGTTGCAAGCTTCTTTAATGATACTTTATCCTTCCATCCTACTTAATGCAACTGTAATAGTAGGGATGTTTAGTTCAAGTGACTCTTATAGCCATTTTATCAGATCTTTCATTTCCTGCGTCATTAATTTCATATCAGCATGTGCTGGTACCCAAACACATTTTATTATTGTTCCAGTTTGCCTTAATCTATACAAAATATTCAATATTTCTATATAGATCATATCTAACTGTTTGACATGTTTGTAGGCTTATAAGTGATGCCATTGAATCTGAACATATCACAACTTTATTTGGCATCACTTCTTCAACCCAACTAAGAGCCATCTGAATCGCCACCAGTTCTGCTGTATACACAGAAGTCCCATCTGGTAATCTACCATATCTTCCTATTTTAAATTCTGGAACATAAAATGCTGATCCAGTACGACCTATCTCTGGATTTCTTGATCCATCTGTGTATATTGGAAGAAATGCATAATAAACTGTTCTGATATATTCAATTGTATAGCTCTTAATATCAATTTGTCCTTTTTTAACACTCTCGTGAATTTGTAAATCAACTTCAGGCTGGCTAAAAAAACAGGGGGGTATTGGAGAAATGGTAGTCGTTAATGAAAATAATATATTATTTAGCGACATTTCTGTAGCCCATTCCTTTGCATTCAATGCAAATCCTGTTCCTGTTAAGTTTATTGTTTCCCAACTCCCCTCTATTATTGTGTTTGTAAAATGTTCCTGTTTATGCTCTAGTAAATTGATCCAATAAGCAACAGATAGTTTTTGATGTCTTATTTCTAATGGGGACTCTCCTGTTTCCACTTGCATTGCTAAAATTGTTTTAATTGCTCCTGTGATACATCACAAAGCTCGTGCTTGAATTAAATCTAACCTTTTTTGCATAGTTGATGCAGATCCACATATAATGCATCCATAACCCAAAACGGATCGTAAGAGAGCACAATATATGTTGATAATAGATTGTTTATCAGTCCCCCATTCTTGGCCTACTATACATCTCATTAGATTTAGTAATTTGCTGCATTTCACTTCAATATATTTGACATGAATTTTCCAAGTTAATTTGGAAACCTAAATATTTAAAATTTGATACCCTTTTTAGTGGCTGTTTATAAAAATAAAGTTGAATATTTTCTGAAATCCTCTTTTTAGTAAAAAACTGACAACACGTTTTGGAAATAGAGAGTCTAAATCCCCATTCCACTGACCATTTCTCTACATTCTCAATTGCTTCTTGTATTTTTTTCACTATAAATTTAACATTTCTTCCACATTGTTTCATCATCTGCATATAATGCTGTTTTAATTCCTGGAAGAATTCCCTCATATATATCATTGATCATTATGTTAAATAATACAGGACGTATGACCCTTCCCTGTGGTTTTGTGTTTTCTACATTCACCATCTGAGATAATGTATTGCCTACCTTGACTTGAATCGAACGTCCAAATAAGAAAGTTAAAACCCAATTATAAAATCTTCCTTCAATTCCAATTCTTTGCAACTTTAATAGCAATCCTTCTCCACATCCTATCATATGCTTTTTCAATGTCAAAGTATACTGCCACTAACACCTCTTTCATTGCTAGAGCCTTTTTAACATCCGTTTCTAATCTTATTAGTGCGTCTGAGGTGGATCTACCTGGTCGAAAACCATACTGATAAGGAGCTGTTAATCCTTTACTTTCTAATACGTAATAAAGTCGATTAACGATCATTTATTCTATTACTTTACAAAGGTTAGACGTCAGACCTATCAGCCTATAATTTCCAGCTATTGCAGAATCTTTCCCTGGTTTGTTGAAATTTTGTTGAAAAGATCCAATATTACTTTAAAGGTACAATATGTAAGATTTTTGCATTAAAATATCTTTTCCAAATTTAGCATTCGGTAATAGTTATGTTTATTTAAGGAAAGTATTATTGCTTTAGATTTGTGTTTAACGTTAGTTTATTGACATTGTTTATCTGGTTATGGCAATGTAAATAAATATAGCATGTGTTATCCATACAGATTAATCAGTATGTGTGGGTACAACTACAATATACATGTGGGTACAATGTACAAATGATGTGGGTATGTTCGAATGTACTTTTACAACAATTGTTTAGAACACGTAAAACTGCGCCGCGTTATCACAACAATGAATTCGACATATAGGCTACAGTAACATCTATGATAACCAGTATTAAACCTTACTTTTCATGCGGTTAATTCATTTTAATCAGATAAAAGTGTGATGAGGTTCAAGAGTCAGGAAGGAAGAAGACAGGGATAGGCACAACACGTCATCAAGCTACACCGTTGTTGTTGTTTGGAATGTAACGCCCTCTAGCGGCAAAACAATTTTGCATATTGTACCTTTAAGCTGCATTGCGCAACTTTTCATGTTAAAAATACCCGTTTTCTATCCTATACATGCTTAGAGAACTCCCTGATGGGATGAATGAGCCCTTCTCTGCTCACTGAGATTGCCTCTATAATCCTGTACAGTAAAATATATAAGAGGGATTCGGGCTCGAATCTGAGACTGGGCGTGACGTCATGCGCGTTCACGCTCACCAGGCGATGTCTCGCAGGTTTGTTATTGTTAGCCGCCATTCTTGTATCAGCGAAGACAACTCGAGCGACAAAACTTTAGTCAACTTTAAACTACTTCAAAAGTAGAAGATGGATTCAAAGAGACCGGCTTCCCAGCTAACAAAAAAAGGTCCCCAGAACGTCCTCTAAATGGCCTGTGCGAACGTCCCCGTGTAGGGTCCGCTTGATGTCCCGCGGACCTTCGCGAAGACGTCCTCAGGACGTTCAAGAGGACGTTCCCAGGACCACCAGCGGCCATTCGGGACGTTTATAGGACTTACGCGTTTAGTCCCCTTAATATCGTTTTATTTTATTTTACTTCTGGCTAAACAAAGAAAACAGACACGGAGTAAGGAACAAAGTAAATTATTTATTTAAACAATTGTAAAGGTGTTGTGCTATTTCCGTGTGAGTGTCTTCAAATGCGCTGGCAGCCGTGTGTGTGTGTTTGTCGGTCAGCTGTGGGGTTAATCCGATGGCAATTCTTCCCCTTTGTAAAACAACAAAATGAACATATTCAGTAGTGTTATGATTTTATATGTCTATATATCCATATGTGAAATATAACGTCTCATTTCAGCTTATCATATAACGTTAGCTTCGTAGTGTTACTGTTAGCATAATAACGGTTATCAGCGGTACATTGCGGACAACTTCAGCAAAAGTTTTAAAAGGTAACATTTTCATATAAATTAAAGACGGACAGTGGTTATGGTAACCAATATATAATAATCTAAAAATTAAAAATACCTTTAACAGACGAAAGAGAAAACACAAGGCTGCGTCTGAGGAGGACCGTTAACTGTCACTACCCTATGGTCACTACGCAGCTGAGCGTTGCCATGGATACGGATACAAACCGCATATCATAAGGAATGACGTCACTCGCTTATTTGATCCTATGATTTGATCGTCACTTGCTTGCATTTTTTTATTTTTTATTTTTTATTTGAACAAATGTGAAGCATGTGCTATCAGTCTTAAGTGCAATAATTAGAACAATATTTTTCCTAAAATAAATTATTTTTAATAAAATCAGTCACCTTCGCCTGACCAACAGTTTGAAAGGTCATGTTTAGGATACTTTTATTTGTCTTACCGGTGTTATTTTCCACTTTCTTTACAGCAATTTTTCCATTCTTCACGTTTTCCTTGGCTGCATTCATCATTTGAAGTCGATGCATTCTTTTAGAGCTCCTGGGATTCAACCTCTTCGTGCATGTATAGCTTTATAAATTCTAGCTCATTTTTAATTGAATCAATTATCATGTTTTTTATGTTTAAATTATAATTGATTTTATTACATCTTTAGGCTAATTAGTGATAGAATTTAAATGAAGTAACATGAAAGTTATTATCCTAACATTAAAACACTAACATTTTTAGCACAAACTTAATTTTACAATCAATGCAAATATTTGCATTTATATTTTAGTTTAAATATTCGTGTAGGAGCCAAATGTAATTTGTTCCACCACTAGATGGCGGTGGCATCAGTGGTGCAGGTGACCCATACAAAAATGTAATATATGGCCATATATGTACTTATATTTTAAATAGTATGACATATATCTATACATATATTTGACTTATCTGAGAACACAATATATGCCTATAACATATATCTATACATATATTTGACTTATCTGAGAACACAATATATGCCTATAACATATATCTATACATTATTTGACTTATCTGAGAACACAATATATGCCTATAACATATCTATACATATATTTGACTTATCTGAGAACACAATATATGCCTGCAACATATATGAACATTTATGTGTCCAAACATGTGGAGAAAATATTTGAGTTCATCCATATATGATACCATATATCTGCATATATTACAGTATAGTATTGGTTTCTCACATATATGGACAACATTAAGTATAAATATGTGACATACATATTTGTTTTACACATATTTAATAAATGTATGTAAACATACATGGATGTGATACTGATGCATTTTTAAAGCTGTGGCATATGGTTATGGTACTTTGTGGATTTTGTCAAAAATGACAAAGAAAAACTGCATTATTGTATTAAAAATACTATATTTGGTATATACAGACACAGCATCTCCAACTATATAGGCATTTAATTACAAAGTATTCAAATACACTCTCAGAAAAATTTTTTACACAGTACAAATAATGTTCCTCAAAGAACAGTTTTGTACCTTTTCAATAATAGTACCTTTAATGGTACAAAAACATCTGACTGTCTGTTTGGTACCTTTTAGGAAATTAAGGTACTTTTCTTCTCACATCACAGTGATGGCCAAATTACTGTTTCATTCATGATTGGTTGATGTGTTGAGTATTTGGCATAGCAACAAGACGCTGATTGGCTGAAATCGCTTCAGCTACCGAATTTCCAAACTGACAACGGGAAGCAGACTAAACACACGACTGCAGCAGCGCGGTCGAGTTTATTTTAATTATCAAACTTATCAAACTTGTAGAATATGACATTTAAAGGTGAGTTCTGACCATTTATGTTTATATTTAGCTCACAAGTCGAAAATAAAAAGGTTTCAGTCACTTATTTAGCGAGTTAAATTAGCTTTGCACCAAATGATTTTTAGCCATTTGATATGTATAAAGTTAACGTTAAACTTTTTTATATTTTTAATATAATTATTGACTAGTATAAGTCATCGCGTGTACATTATGACGTTTTTTCTCCATTATCCACTATAAATGTTAACTTTGCTATTAGGCACAACAACATATGAACTGATTGGCGCTGCAGCCGTTATTGCATTTTCAAATAGACCGGAGAGCGGGAAGCCGATTAGCAGCACGAGCGCGGACCACCACAACCATGGCTGCCCTCTTTATCGTCAGAAGAACTTTAGAGACTGGACTCGAAATACAAGACAAAGATAAGAGGACACGCAAAGGTGGGTTTTATGTTTATGTTTAACCAATTAAAAAAATGTATAAAACGTTACAGCTACTCAACATGACAATAGCGAGTGTAAATAGCTTAATGTACGAATCCAGTCGGTGATATTAGCCGTCTGCAAATATATTTAAAATCAATTGAGTTTCTGTGTCGTCGTAAGTTAAACATTTAATACGTAATTGTTGTAAATGAATGCTCAACCAGAGGTGCCATGTTGGTGTATTTTACATTAGTCCACAATACTTTATGCCGTTGTTGAACAACGTGATTGAATGCCACCGAACAGTGCACAGATAGTTTATCACTTTGTGTTTAAATGAATGCGATTACCTGATTCTGCCCTAAGTCACATGTCATTAATTTTATCATAGAACTTTGTTGAAACTCAGCAAATGTGTCTTTGATTTTTAGATCATGAAGATGCTGGGAAAAACTGCCTGGTCTCACTGATCATCACGCATGACATGAGAGTCTGACTTCATCCTCAGCTGTGAGGCAAGTATCAGTACAATGGGTTATTTGTTAAGATTATTAAGCTTAATCTTGTGACATTCTTTTTTCTGATGAGGTTGAATTTTTATTCCTAAGACAAAATGTTTGCCATAATGACAGTGATGTCAATCTTGATAAAGCACAGTAAAACTGCACTTCAAATGAAATCTGAAAGATTTCTGTCACTTAATTGAAAGTATATTCACAAAAAATGAAATGTAACATGCAAAATGGCAAAGCAATGTGTAAAATGGCAATGTATTTCTGTTTTTATATTTACATATTATACATGTGCAACATCTGGAGCAAAACAGTTATTCTAAATCAATAATATAATAAATTGGCACTACACTAGCTTTAACATAAAATTAAAACATACATTTGAACATTTTATAAGTTTAAAAATTACAATTAAAATGTATTCCAGAAATTAGATGTTTAACATGTTCAAGCAAATATTATAGCAAAATGATAATTTAAGTTATTTTTCCTAGTTGCATTTACACTCAAAGTTAAGGCACTTTATGCAATGATTGACAGGGCGGGGCTTTGATCGGCTCGGAATCCTTTTTTTAAATCCACATTGAATTTTGCTACGTTAATTGCGGGTATTTAATAAAAATGCAGTCGTAAGTGTCTTAACTGTGAGTGTGAATGCGGTTAAGAAAAATAGCATTTAAAATTATAATTTTGCTACAATTTTAGCTTGAACATGTTAAAGGGCAAAATTGTTCACCCAACAATTTTAATTCTTTCATTAATTACTCAGCCTCATGTCGTTTCAAACCCGTAAGACTTTCGTTCATCTTTGGAACACAAATGAAGATCTTAATAATGAAATCTGAGAGCTTTCTGACCCCCCATAGACAGCTAAGCAACTACAACTTTGACGCTTTAAAAAGTTCATAAAGTGATCGTAAAACTAATCCATAAGTATGGTTTAGTCAAAATTTTGTGAAGACATGATCACTTCCTTTATGATGAACAGGTTGAATTTAGGCTTTTATTCACATATAAGTATTCATCATTTCACACATCAGATACGGTAAACAGAAGCTCAAGCATGTTCGCTTGACATGCGAGAACAAATGAGGTTCACTCTCGTGTGTTGCGCAGCACGTTTGAGAAAGAGGTTTGTTCTCACGTGTCAAGCATGTTCGGTTGAGCTTCTGTTTATGTTCGCTAATCAATGTTTAAATGTGAAGAAAAGACTAAGGCTACGTCCACATTAATCCGGATACATTTGAAAACGGAGTTTTCGTTTAAAAACGCTCTCCGTCCACACTAGCGTTTTCAGGCGTTTTCAGACGTTTCAGTGTGGATGAGAAACTTATAAATTCACCTTACTGCGCATGCGTGAAACCTCACAAAAGCTCACTGACAGATAGAAAAATAAAGAAAGGTATCGCGCAATTCTTCTAACATGATAATTTTATTTAGCAAAATATCTCACCATTCACTGATGCGTCCAGGTCGCACTCAGTCACCATATGTTTGGTCTAAAACGCGACTGCTCTCCTGTATTGCCGCAGGACAGCAAATGTGAGTACATTTTCTGTCATCTGTGCAGTACTGTGATATGAAGAGTGTGCAAAGTAACATATTTTAGCAACAGTGTGAAAGTGAATAGCACATAACAGGCACAATACCGGTAAACATCAGGTAAACATCTATTGGTACAACATGGATCACATGACTAAACTTGCATCATCGTTTTCAAATACCTCCGGCTTCACAGTCCACACTACAACGCAAAAACGGAGTTTTCAAATTTATCCACTTTGGAGAGCGTTTTCCAAAAGCTACGTTTTCGTTGACTTAAAACGCCGTTTCAGTGTGGACGGAAGGCCAAAACGGAGAAAAAAATATACGTTTTCAAACGAAAACGTATTAGTGTGGACATGGCCTAAATTAAATCTGTTCATCATATAAAGCAATCATGTCTCTTCCGAAAATTTGAACTAAACTGCTCAATTTAAATGGATTGGTCTTACTATCTCTTTATGAACTTTTTGAAGCATCAAAGTTTTATTTGCTTTGACTGTCAGTGGAGGGACAGAAAGCTCTCGATTTCATTAAAAAGATCTTCATTTGTGTTCTGAAGATGAACGAAAGTCTTACAGGTTTGGAAAGACATGAGGGTGAATAATTAATGAAAGAGTTTTTATTTTTGGGTGAATTATCTCTAATCATTTTTGTAATACATTTTAATTTTAATTGTGCAACTTGTACAAATTTTAAATGTATATGTTTAAATTATATGTTAAACAAGTGTAAGAAATGGCTAATTTAATTTATAGTATTGAATTTGAATTGTCACCCAAACATTGCACATATGGTATGGAAAATGTCAATTTAAATAAGAAATAAATTGCCATTTTATATATTACATAGCTTTTTTCCATATTACATTTCTGTATGCTACCATACTAAAAAGATCGTAAAATAATTTGAATCAAACTGTTTAGCCCAAATTTAGGGTCAGAGCAGTAGTTGCATAGCTGTCAATGGAAGGACAGAAAACTTTCCCATTTCATTAAAAGATCTTCATTTGTGTTCCAAAGATAAACTAAAGTCTTACAGGTTTGAAACTACATGAAGGTGAATAATTAATGACAGAATTTCCATTTTTGGGTGAACTAACCCTTTATTTACTAAAAATATTGTCCATGTGACTTGTTTGTCTTATTTTTTTTAGTGAACATCTTGTCTTTCACCATACAGTAGCCCTAGCTCTACTTTGCACATTCAAGAGTGCATTAAAAATCCTGTTCACAATGGCCGTTCTGAAATTATTCTAAAGTTAAAGCAATATTTTTGTGTAAACACAATTTCTCAAATTTGGGAACAAGCTTATATAGAAGTGCAAAGTATGAAGAGGAAAACTGTAAAATAGGGCTGCAGCTAACATTTTACTCTTCTGGGTATTTTAAATGAAGCTTTAAGTGAATAATTTAAAACTTTTTTTTTTGTGGAAAATGTAAAAATGCAGAAAGTTTTTTTTTTTTTTGGTAAAACTGTTGTTTTCTTATCTGCATTTCAGTTCTTCCAGAAATGGGTCGAATGCATGCTGTGGTTGATTAAATCTGTTTCCAGGATTCCTTAAAGGTATAGTTCAGCTAAAAAATTTAATTCTGTCATTAATTATGCACCTTCATGTCGTTCCAAACCCGTAAGACCATCGTTTATCTTCAGAACACAAATAAAGATATTTTTTATAAACTCCAAGAGCTTTCTGTTCCTCCACTTGTAGCCCGCGCAACTAATACATCCAAGCCCCAGAAAGGTAGTAAAGACACCAGTAAAGTAATCCATGTGACTCCAGTGGTTTAACCTCAATTTTATGAAGCGATGCAAGTGCTTTGTTTTGCGATAATTAAAAAAAACATAATTTACCTCTATATTTACAAAATTATATTATCTAAAGCACATTCACGGAACAACACCCGGTCCTGAGTCAACACAATACGCATGTGTTGTAGTGCTCTCCCTAATGGATTGCATTGCTACTGGTTAGCAGTGTTGTGCCTGAACGCGTTCAATGAACGATAGTTCATGAACTCGTTCATATTTTGGGCGAGCGTGAACTGAACGTACTGAATTACTGCCTGATGAACGTTACTGTGAACGCGTTCATTCTGGTGTCTGTGAACGGGGTGCCAGATTTCTATAAAGCCTTCCAGGCGAAAACGCCTTAATATGTAGCGAAAAAAAACACCCAATCTGGCAACATCAGCCACCAGTGTCGCACGCACTGCCGCATGCGTCATCAAAACAAAAAGCAGCATGTAGTCGACAAAGCAGCGAGCGAGGCGTCGTATGATCATTTAAACGAGTTTTATGACAAGGTCGGTGAGGATGGGAAAATCTTACATTTCTGTGCAAACTTTGCCAGTCGATAAAATAATTGCTGTCTGTGGTTGTATATGGGCTGTGGCAATAAAAAAAAGAAGCTCGCAGCAACATATGGACTATGAACTAGAAAAAAAGAACTATGAACTAGTTCATTTTTTGAAGTATGAACTATGAACTGAACTAGTTCATTTTAAAATGTGTGAACTGAACTTTGAACTAGTTCATGTAGAAAATGAACTTTCCCAACACTGCTGGTTAGTAATTTTGTAAATAAAGTGGTAAGTTGTGGTGGGGTTTTTTTGTGCAAAAAACAAAGCACCTGCATTGCTTCATAAAATGGTTTAAAGCACTGCAGTCACATGGATTACTTCAATGATGTCTTTCCTATCGTTCTGGGCCTTGAATGTGTTAGTTGCATTGCTCCCAATGAAGGCACAGAAAGCTCAGAATTTCATTAAAAATATCTTCATTTGTGTTCCGAAGATAAACAAAGGTCTTATAGGTGTGAAATGACATAAGGGTGAGTAATTAACTAAATAATTTTAATTTTTGGGTGAACTAACCCTTTAAGCAAAATTGTCCAATGTGTTGAGGTTGGCTAAGCTGAAACCTGTTATAGAAGCACAGTACATGGATGCCAAATGAGATGTTGCAGGATTTGTAGTTCACCCAAACAATGAAACAGTTGATGGGCCCCATTGACTTCCATAGTTTGAATAAAATAGAAAATAGCAACAAATTCTATGGAAGTCAATGGGGCACATCAACTGTTTAATTTTTAAAGAACTCAAACAGGTTTAGAACAACTTGAGGGCGAGTAAATGACTGAATTTTCAGTTCTAGGTGAACTATCCCTTTAAGTCTAGAGGCCAAATTTTAGCTCGTCATGGGAGTTTAAATATAATCAATTTACTTCTGTCTTTTCTAATACTGATTCTTCATTTTGTTCAGGAAGAACCGGCTATATCACAATCCACTGTGCAGATTTTGGCACCGTCTTGACTGGACGTGTCTTCAGTGAGAGGAGAATCTTGTGTATTTATGGAGGGTTCTGAAATTGCTGAGCAGTCGGGGTGGAGGATGGTGTTTAGTTAAATAAATGCAGAGGTATTGTGTGAAAAGTGAAAAACAAAACAAAAGTCTAGCTTTGTTGTAGATGAGAAAATATATTTGATGTTCTGTAACATTTTATTGTAATTGCACTTTTAATTCTTTCAAATCTTTTTCAAGTGATATTCTGTTAATTTTGCGAAGTCTTTATTGTATTGTAAAGTCTTTGATGTATTTACACAAAGAAATACTTTACTGTAAGTTGGAAAGAAAGTATTCAAACGTTCATATGTATTTGCAGAACTGATTAAATTGATGCCTTTTGGATTCAGTTGTTGAATGTGCGTTATTCAATAGGAAAATAGCCTTAGTTTTCGAAGGAACAAATTTGACACAGTTAAGGTACAAAGGTGGTACCTTAAATGATCAAATTTGTACCTTTGATAAAAGTACAACATTGTACAAAGAAACAAAAGGTACATTTTGGTTGTACACAAAAAGGTACACAAACCCAGTGACAAGGATTTGTACCTTTGGTACAAAATTGTACCTTTTTTCTGAGAGTGTATATGATATAAAACAGTACATTATATTTGTATCCCTAATATAAGTAAAAGTATGTACTATGGAAATAAGTACATATATGCATGTATACATATATGTATCCCTAATATAAGTGAAAGTATGTACTATGGAAATAAGTACATATATGCATGTATACATATATGCGTCTTACATATATTTAACATTTATGTGCATATACAGGAAAATATATGGCACTTACATGAAAACGGCCATTTTTGCTATATTTTGAAATATATGTTTCATATATGTCTATGTATTTTACATATATGAATTTTACATATATTCTCATATAGGCAGCAGACATACATGGGCACTGACATTATATATGTAATTTACATATATTTACATATATTACATTTCTGTATGGGGAAAGCCACACCTGTTCCATCACATGGTATAAACTGAGTTGGGTTGAATCAGAGGGACACAGGTGGCGGGAATTTATGGTTCTTACCATAGAACCAGCACAATGTAAAGTCTAAAGATCTCATTAAATGGACAAAAACAACTGTCCAAACGAACATCGCTGTGTGCAGTGTTTTAATGTGTGAAGAACACCTTACTAGTGATGGCCAAATGAAGCGTTTCGAAGCATTATTGCTTTCCGATACAATTGTGTCGAAAATGGTTCATTACTCGAAGCTTCATTCAGATAGAAATTGCAGCACCATCTTCTGGTGAAGTAAATGTAATGCTACAAAGCTGACAACCATAAAATGCAAGTAGGCTTATGTTAACGCCCCGTTTATGACGTGTTTACCGAGGCGATCACAGCTGAAACAGTGTTAGTGCTGTGAAACTCATTTCATGTGTTCACCTTGATAATAAAACATTAAGCGTGATGTGTGTGTGTGTAATTATTTCTTTAGACAAGGACAGAAGATCAGACCAGCTTAAAAAAAGTTGGAAAACATCACAGAAATTCTAATGGTTTCTATTAAACTGGCTTTTACCATTTAAACCACGACAGAAATCTTTTTGTAGTGTGTTTGGCACATATTCCATTAGGATTTAATGCCCCCACCAATAGAACCCAACACATAATCAGTAGAGACCCACAGACACCACTATAATTAGGGGCCAAGCACCGAAGGTGCGGAGGCACCTATTGTATCTGTTCCGGTTCTTATTATTATTATTATTAGGGGCCAAGCACCGAAGGTGCGGAGGCACCTATTGTATCTGTTCCGGTTCTTATTATTATTATTATTATTATTATTATTCTTCTTCCGACTGGGGGTCTATGGCAGCCCATAGAACCGTGTCCGGGAAAGTTGTTTTGGTTTGACATTCTGATAGAGGACAGTCCCAACATTAAGTACACCAATTTTGGTGTCTCTAACTTATTCCCTCTAGCGCCACCACCTGTCCAAAGTTTCACTCACATTTATGCTAATAACTTTTGATACGTAAGGCCTATCAACAAAATTCTTTTTTCCTCTGATTCCAGAGCTCATGACGATTCGATTGCACCCTATGACGTCATTTTCCGTCATGCAAATTTTTCCGCCATTTTGAATTTTCAGAAAAACCTACTTTTTCGAACTCCTCCTAGGGCGATGCTCCGATTTTCACCAAAATTGCACCAGATCATCTTCAGACAGTGGGGACAAAAAGTTATGGAATTCAAGTTGATTCGCTTAAAAGTTTTTGAATAACGTGCAAAATAATTTTACGTAGTGCTTGCGAAAACAAACTTAAGGCTGTATCTCCGCAACGCTTTATCGTATTCAGACCAAACTTGGTACAAGTCATCACAAGCATGACCTGAGGCAACATGCAGCGTTTCGGCGCAGCGCCACCTACTGGTCCGGAGATATGAAAAATGGTTATTTTTGCTCATAACTCCTGAACGGTTTGTCCAAAAATCATAAAAGTAGCCTCGTTAGATTCAGGGCGTCATACCGAGTTGACTGATATCCAATTTTCCCAGATCGGCCATTTTGTCTGTCGGCCATTTTGAATTATGTGCTAAAATGCTGTATTTTCTGAACGCATGAACGAATTATTACGAAACTCGGTATGGGTCATCAGTACGATGCCCTGAAGGAGCTTGAGAAGTTTCGAAACAGCACCACCTAGTGGTCAAAAGTTATAACAAAATTTCCAAAAAGGCTAATAACTTTTGAATAAATCTGCCTGTTGAAATGCCACTGGTCTTAATAGATTACTTGGGTCAAGCTGAGAACATAGATACCAGGTTTTCCTTATTTGACCGAACTTCCTGTCCGCCATCTTGATTTTCAGTCAAAACCTACTTTTTTGAACTCCTCCTAGACCGTTTGTCCGATTTCCACCAAAATCGAATCGTATCATCTCCAGACCGTGCCGACTAAAAGTTATGGATTTCGTGTCGATTGACGAAACCGTTTTCGTATAGCGCAGCAGCAAAGTTGAGGCATGCTGCCAAAATGACTATTAAGTCTTTAACAATGCAATGCCTTGACATTTTGACACCAAACTTTGTATGTGTCATTGTCACCTCACTCTGACCACATCACATCAATTTGGTAACTGCGCTACCTATTTGTCGAAAGTTATAAACCATTAAATTATCTTAAAAGTTACTGTATGATTTTTTTAGCCATTTATCCAAAGTTCTCTTAAAATGTCTTTAATTGCTTCTTGCTGCAGTTGGTCGTTTTACGGCTCTGTAATCACGTGGTGTTGCACAAATCCCCATAAAATGCATATCAGTCGATAGATCTCCTCAGGCTGAACAACTTTGCCTCTAGAACCATTGCTGTCAATCAAATTGTTCATTAAATATTCACAAATATGTTAAAAACCTACTTTTGCAAACTAGTCCCTGGTTTTTTGCCCGATCGGAACCAAACCAGTCTAGGACAATTCTCTAGACTCTCTAGATCAATAATTATCGAAAAAAAAGTTGAAATTTGCCCTTTGGTTTACTATAACAGGGTCGTTTAGAAAATGGGCCTGTCAAAATACACTCAAAAGCCTATAAATCATAAATAAAAACTCAGAACTTCACAATAATTGATGAGCATATGTGTTATAACATGGTGAAGAATGCATGCAAAGTTTCATGGAGATCGACTCATAGATGGCCTGTAACTGTTAAAAAGCTTAAAAACCATGTATTTCCTATGGTAAATTGCCTGTATTGGCTGTAAATGGTCTTTTCCATGTATGATCGTATAATTTTTCATATCACAATGCTCAAAATCATTGCAGTACAATTCTCTGGACTCTCTAGATCAATGATTATCAGAAACTGAGGCTATAACTTATTCATTTGGATGGCTATAATAGGGTCACTTCAATATATAGCCTTATGTGTCCCCGAAAGCCTATATCTCTTCAATGAATGCTCAGATCTTCTTAAAAACATGTCAGAACATGTGACTCTAAATGAGATAATAATAATTAATGCCTCTATAACAGTTAAACAGGTGAAAATTCTAAAAACATAATTGAATATTAAGTCAATAAGTGGTATTCTACTGCCCCCTGCTGTTTAAAATAGTCATTTTTCATGCAATATAACTAATATTATTCTATGATTCTTATTTAGACTTTATAATATAACTATTTGAACATTTACACTCACATTTTGTAAGACTATTGACTATTGCACTAATGAATATTGTCACATTTTAAAAATGAGAATCCTAAAGTGAAAGTAACGTTTGTCCGCCATTTAGGCCACGCCCCCTCAGTACAAATTCATTCATAACTCGAGAACGGAAAGTCGCTGCACGCTCAAATTTTGATGGTAAGGTCCTTGGTAAGATCTTTATCTAAATCTATCGTCGCTAAATCTACCCCCCCGCGGATCGCTATTCCGTGAGACCCCGGTCTTGGAACAGCTGTATCTCCCTGAATAGACCAGCTAGATCCTTGTGGGAGAGCTTGTTGGAAAGAGCCCGTCCTCATCTAGCTTCGATTCAAGTATGGTGCGATTTGGGCCGGGCATTCCCGAGATATAAGCCCACAAAGATATGCATTTCAACAGACATTACTCCCGGTAAATAAGAGTAAAAACTCAATCACCCAGCAACACAGAAATGGTCTTGTTCAACAGGACTCCTCAAACACTATCTAAGTTCTGAGTTTCACATTTTTTCATTTTCTCATTCCCGAGATAAGTGAAAAAACAATTCATTCTATTAATTCATTTCAACTGAATATGATGTAATACCAATGTTGTCCAATAGATGGAGCAACAGCATTAGTCATTTTTAATCATTTTTGTCAGCTTTCAGTATTGGCTAACAAACAAATGCTTAAAGCTATTTTTTATTATTATAATGGATGTATAATAATTACATCACAAAAAAATATGTGAAATGCTTATATGCATTAAAAGGTATTTTGACACTAACATTCCGTGTGTGTGTGTGTGTGTGTGTGTGTGTGTGTGTGTGTGTGTGTGTGTGTGTGTGTGTGGTGTGTGTGTAAGCATGCACACAATTGTGTGTATCAAGTATTATTGTTTAAGCTTCTTCTTTCTCTGTGCTTTAGCGTATTCTTTTCCAGGCACATTTCAACAGAATATTTCAGAAATGGCATAATGGTGTTTTACAGTCCTCAAGGAAAGATCAGATTTTCTTAAAAATAAACAAATGACATGACTCTAAACAAGCATGCAAAATTTCATGGCCATTAGGCAATAGGTGCTTAAATGAGATAATAATAATTAATGCCTCTATAACAGTTAAACAGGTGAAAATTCTAAGAACAAATTAAATATTAAGCCAATAAGTGGTATTCTACTGCCCCCTGCTGTTTAAAATAGTCATTTTGTCATGCAATATAACTAATATTATTCTATGATTCTTATTTAGACTTTATAATATAACTATTTGAACATTTACACTCACATTTTGTGAGACTATTGACTATTACACACTAATGAATATTGTGTCACATTTAAAAATGAGAATCCTAAAGTGAAAGTAACGTTTGTCCGCCATTTAAGCCACGCCCCCTCAGTACAAATTCATTCATAACTCGAGAACGGAAAGTCGCTGCGCGCTCAAATTTTGATGGTAAGGTCCTTGGTAAGGTCTTTATCTAAATCTATCGTCGCGGGGCTCGGGAGCACCCCCTCCCCGCAAATCGCTAATCCGTGAGACCCCGGTCTTGGAACGGCTGTAACTCCCTGAATATACCAGCTAGATCCTTGTGGGAGAGCTTGTTGGAAAGAGCATGTCCTCATCTAGCTTCGATTCGAGTATGGTGCGATTTGGCCTGGGCATTCCCGAGATATAAGCCCACAAAGATATGCATTTCAACAGACATTACTCCCAGTAAATAAGAGTAAAAACTCAATCACCCAGCAACACAGGAATGGTATTCTTCAACAGGACTCCTCAAACACTATCTAAGTTCTGAGTTTCACATTTTTTCCATTTTCTCGTTCCCGAGATAGAAGTGAAAAACCAATTCATTCTATCAATTCATTTCAACTGAATAGTATGTAATACCACTGTTGTCCAATAGATGGAGCAGCAGCATTAGACATTTTTAATCATTTTTATCAGCTTTCAGTATTGGCTAACAAACAAATGCTTAAAGCTATTTTTTATTATTATAATGGATGTATAATAATTACATCACCAAAAAATATGTGAAATGCTTATATACCATTAAGAGATTTTCACGCTAACATATTCTGTGTGTGTGTGTGTGTGTGTGTGTGTGTGTGTGTGTGTGTGTGTGTGTGTGTGTGTGTGTGTGTGTGTGTAAGCATGCACACAATTGTTTGTATCAAGTATTATTGTTTAAGCTTCTCCTTTCTCTGTGTTTTAGCATATTCTTTTCCAGGCACATTTCAACAGAACATTTCAGAAATGGCATAAGGGTGTTTTACAGTCCTCAAGGAAAGATCAGATTTTCTTAAAAATAAGCAAATGACATGACTCTAAACAAGCATGCAAAATTTCATGGCCATTAGGCAATAGGTGCTTCTGTAGAAATTAAAAAGGAAGTTAAAAATCATTTATTTCAAATATATATCCAACAATGTCAGATACAACTGTGATAAGCATTTCAGAATGGTCAGCATTTCAGTATGTGCCTGAACTGAGTCACACAGATGTAGTCCACAATGGTGATGGTGGTGTGATGATCTGGACATTGTTTTTCTGCAGTCAAACTGATTCCTTGATTTGCATTGAATAGAATCTTCAGCTGGTTCTGGAGTTGAATATTGTCCTATAATGAAAATGATTTTGTCATCAGAGCAGCGTAAGACATTTGATGTACCTAAAGACAATGAGGATTTGATTAGGATTTTTTATTTTAGTTACACTTTACAAGTGAATTATGTACTTCTAAAACATTGTGTTTAAAGCAACTATTTATTTAACAGAATATCCTTATAACAGAAACAAATATTACAGAGTATTCTAGGCATAGTATGTCAATGTAATAACAGTTATAACTAATTTAAAAGATAAAAATAGTCTTACCTGTTTATCAATACTTGAAGTGTTGGAATATGATGAGAATGAAGCAGCAAAGATAGTCTAATATATCTCAAAGTTCATTGTCTTTCCTTTCTTTTTTCTCTTTCTGCTGCAAAGAGTTTGTTTAATTTCTTACATCACCTTTTGTTGTAAGTACTTCATTATAAACCTGACAACTGTATGATGCAAGTCTCCATACAAATTTATTATAAAAGGACATTACGCAGACATTTTAAACAATAAAACACATCAAAGAAATAAATAAAAAGAATGACTAAATAAATGAATAAATGAAAATTAATAAATAATTATTGTGTGTTAAAAAGGTTTAAAACCATACATTTCCTATGGTAAATTGCCTGTATTGGCTGTAAATGGTGTTTTCCATCTATGATTATATAATCTCTATATCATAATTCTCAAAATCAGTGCAGTACAATTCTCTGGACTCTCTAGATCAATGATTATCAGAAAAGGTCTAACTTCTTCATTTGGATGGCTATAATAGGGTCACTTCAATATGTAGCCTTATGTGTCCCCGAAAGCCTATATCTCTTTAATGAATCTCTAACTCTAATGTATCTCTAACTCATTCCCTCTAGCGCCACCACCTGTCCAAAAGTTCACTCATATTTATGCTAATAACTTTTGAACCATAAGGCCTATCAACAAAATTCTTTTTTCCTCTGATTCCTGAGCTCACGACGATTCGATTGCACCCTATGACGTCATTTTCCGTCATGCAAATTTTTCCGCCATTTTGAATTTTCAGAAAAACCTACTTTTTCGAACTCCTCCTAGGCCGATGCTCCAATTTTCACCAAAATTGCACCAGATCATCTTCAGGCAGTGGGGACAAAAAGTTATGGAATTCAAGTTGATTCGTCAAATCGTTTTTGATAAACATGCAAACTAATTTTACGTAGCGCTTGCGAAAACAAATGTACCACATCAGTCAAAACCTACTTTTTTGAACTCCTCCTAGACCGTTTGTCCGATTTTCACCAAAATCGAATCGTATCATCTCCAGACCGTGCCGACTAAAAGTTATGGATTTCGTGTCGATTGACGAAACCGTTTTCGTATAGCGCAGCAGCAAAGTTGAGGCATGCTGCCAAAATGACGATTAAGTCTTTATCTCTGCAATGCCTTGACATTTTGACACCAAACTTTGTATGTGTCATTGTCACCTCACTCTGACCACATCACATCAATTTGGTAACTGCGCCACCTATTTGTCAAAAGTGATAAACCATTAAATCATCTTAAAAGTTACTGTATATATGATTTTTTTTAGCCATTTATCCAAGTTCTCTTAAAATGTCTTTAATTGCTCCTTGCTGCAGTTGGTCTGCCACTCCCACCCATGATGGTCTCTGTTGCTGCTTCTTGCGCTTGGCCCCGGTAATGGCTGCTTGCAGCTATATTTATTATTCTTTTAGGGGCCAAGCACCGAAGGTGCGGTGGCACCTATTGTATCTGTTCCGGTTCTTATTAGGGGCCAAGCACCGAAGGTGCGGTGGCACCTATTGTATCTGTTCCGGTTCTTATTATTCTTCCGTTTCTTCTTCTTCTTCTTCCGACTGGGTGTCTATGGCAGCCCATAGAACCGTTTGCGGGAAAGTTATGAAATTTGGTACACTGATAGAGGACAGTCTGAAAAGTCAACAGAGCAAATTTGGAGTCTCCAACTCAATCCCTCTAGCGCCACCACCTGTCCAAAGTTTCACTTTTATTATGCTAATAACTTTTGAACCGTAAGGCCTATCATCAAAATTCCTTTTTCCCCTTGTTTCTGAGCTAATGCCGATTCGATTGCACCCTATGACGTCATTTTCCGTCACGATATTTTGTCCGCCATTTGTAATTATCTGAAAAAGCTACTTTTTCGAACTCCTCCTAGGCCGTTGTTCTGATTCTCACCAAAATTGAACCAGATCATCTCCAGACCATGCTGACAAAAAGTTATGGATTTCATAAAAACGCTGCAAGTCGTTCTCGAATACCACGCAAATAAATTTTACATAGAGCTTGCGAAAACACACATAAGGCTGTATCTCCGCGACGCTTTTTCAGATTCAGACCAAACTTGGTCCATGTCATCACAAGCATGACCTGAGGCTACATGCTGCGTTTCGGCGCAGCGCCACCTACTGGTCCAGAGATACGAAAAAGTGCTATTTTCCCCCATAACTACTGTACTCTTTGTCCAAAAATCATAAAAGTGGTCTCGTTAGATTCAGGGCGTCATGCCGAGTCGTCTGGTATCCAATTTTCCTAGATCGGCCATTTTGTCTGTCGGCCATTTTGAATTATGTGCTAAAATGCTGTATTTTCTGAACGCATGAACGAATTGTTACGAAACTCGGTATGGGTCATCAGTACGATGCCCTGAAAGAGCCTGAGAATTTTCGAAACAGCGCCACCTAGTGGTGAATTTTTTTTTTCAAATGCTTATAACTTTGGGTGTGGTTGACTTATTTTCACGAGAGTCATCTTTTGAGTTCCTGAATCGTTGCCGAGTCCAACGATGCCAAACATGCTGGGTTTCGTCTTACGGTTTGTGTAGCGTTGCGATTTAGCGCGAAAAAAACATTTGGCTATATCTTCGAAACCGCTTGTCCGATCGAGACAAAACCACCGTCAGAAGTTTGGAAACATAGGTCGATAGGCTATACGCTAATGCCCAAATGCGAAAATATTGATAGTAAGGGGTAGTAAAATCCAATCAAAGTCACGTGTCAGTCATTTTTTATGTGTTTATACACATAAATGTATATAACTCCAAAACTAAATGAGATATTTTCACCAAATTTTACACACACTTGTATGGGCTCACTATGAGGTCACATAAAAAAAATGGTGGGATTGAGCCTATTGGTGGCGCTATAATAGAACGTAACATGCTATTCTTAACGAATGCATTGGTGCAACATTACAAAACTCAGCATGTGCCATCAGCACCATGCCCTGAAGGTACTCAACACATTTCGAGACAGCGCCACCTTTTGGTCAAAAGTTATAACATAATTTCTAAAAAACTTTTGAATAAATCTGCGTATTTTAATGCCACTGGTCTTAAGGTTTGTCATTGTCACCAGACTCTGACCACATCACATCGTTTTTGTAACTACGCCACCTATTGGTCAAAAGTGATAATCCATTAAATCACATTTTTAGTTAATTAGTGTGATTTTTAAGCCATTTTGCCTAAATTAATCTTTAAATGTCTTAAATTGCTCCTTGCTGCAGTTGGTCTGACACATGTTGGCATGTCTTGTCGTCTTCTTTGCGCTTGGCCCCGGTTATTGCTGCTTGCAGCTATATTTATTATTATTCTTCTTCTTCCGACTGGGGGTCTATGGCAGCCCATAGAACCGTGTCCGGGAAAGTTGTTTTGGTTTGACATTCTGATAGAGGACAGTCCCAACATTAAGTACACCAATTTTGGTGTCTCTAACTCATTCCCTCTAGCGCCACCACCTGTCCAAAAGTTCACTCATATTTATGCTAATAACTTTTGAACCATAAGGCCTATCAACAAAATTCTTTTTTCCTCTGATTCCTGAGCTCACGACGATTCGATTGCACCCTATGACGTCATTTTTCGTCATGCAAATTTTTCCGCCATTTTGAATTTTCAGAAAAACCTACTTTTTCGAACTCCTCCTAGGGCGATGCTCCGATTTTCACCAAAATTGCACCAGATCATCTTCAGACAGTGGGGACAAAAAGTTATGGAATTCAAGTTGATTCGCTTAAAAGTTTTTGAATAACGTGCAAAATAATTTTACGTAGTGCTTGCGAAAACAAACTTAAGCCTGTATCTCCGCAACGCTTTATCGTATTCAGACCAAACTTGGTACAAGTCATCACAAGCATGACCTGAGGCAACATGCAGCGTTTCGGCGCAGCGCCACCTACTGGTCCGGAGATATGAAAAATGGTTATTTTTGCTCATAACTCCTGAACGGTTTGTCCAAAAATCATAAAAGTGGCCTCGTTAGATTCAGGGCGTCATACCGAGTCGACTGATATCCAATTTTCCCAGATCGGCCATTTTGTCTGTCGGCCATTTTGAATTATGTGCTAAAATGCTGTATTTTCTGAACGCATGAACGAATTGTTGCGAAACTCAGTATGGGTCATCAGTACGATGCCCTGAAGGAGCTTGAGAAGTTTCGAAACAGCACCACCTAGTGGTCAAAAGTTATAACAAAATTTCCAAAAAGGCTAATAACTTTTGAATAAATCTGCCTGTTGAAATGCCACTGGTCTTAATAGATTCCTTGGGTCAAGCTGAGAACATAGATACCAGGTTTTCCTTATTTGACCGAACTTCCTGTCCGCCATCTTGATTTTCAGTCAAAACCTACTTTTTCGAACTCCTCCTAGACCGTTTGTCTGATATTCACCAAAATCGAATCGTATCATCTCCAGACCATGCCGACTAAAAGTTATGGATTTCTTGTCGATTGACGAAACCGTTTTCGTATAGCGCAGCAGCAAAGTTGAGGCATGCTGCCAAAATGACTATTAAGTCTTTAACAATGCAATGCCTTGACATTTTGACACCAAACTTTGTATGTATCATTGTCACCTCACTCTGACCACATCACATCAATTTGGTAACTGTGCCACCTATTTGTCGAAAGTTATAAACCATTAAATTATCTTAAAAGTTACTGTATGATTTTTTTAGCCATTTATCCAAAGTTCTCTTAAAATGTCTTTAATTGCTTCTTGCTGCAGTTGGTCGTTTTACGGCTCTGTAATCACGTGGTGTTGCACAAATCCCCATAAAATGCATATCAGTCGATAGATCTCCTCAGGCTGAACAACTTTGCCTCTAGAACCATTGCTGTCAATCAAATTGTTCATTAAATATTCACAAATATGTTAAAAACCTACTTTTGCAAACTAGTCCCTGGTTTTTTGCCCGATCGGAACCAAACCAGTCTAGGACAATTCTCTAGACTCTCTAGATCAATAATTATCGAAAAAAAGTTGAAATTTGCCCTTTGGTTTACTATAACAGGGTCGTTTAGAAAATGGGCCTGTCAAAATACACTCAAAAGCCTATAAATCATAAATAAAAACTCAGAACTTCACAATAATTGATGAGCATATGTGTTATAACATGGTGAAGAAGCATGCAAAGTTTCATGGACATCGGACCATAGATGGGGCTGTAACTGTTAAAAAGCTTAAAAACCATGTATTTCCTATGGTAAATTGCCTGTATTGGCTGTAAATGGTCTTTTCCATGTATGATCGTATAATTTTTCATATCACAATGCTCAAAATCATTGCAGTACAATTCTCTGGACTCTCTAGATCAATGATTATCAGAAACTGAGGCTATAACTTATTCATTTGGATGGCTATAATAGGGTCACTTCAATAGCCTTATGTGTCCCCGAAAGCCTATATCTCTTCAATGAATGCTCAGATCTTCTTAAAAACATGTCAGAACATGTGACTCTAAATGAGATAATAATAATTAATGCCTCTATAACAGTTAAACAGGTGAAAATTCTAAAAACATAATTGAATATTAAGTCAATAAGTGGTATTCTACTGCCCCCTGCTGTTTAAAATAGTCATTTTGTCATGCAATATAACTAATATTATTCTATGATTCTTATTTAGACTTTATAATATAACTATTTGAACATTTACACTCACATTTTGTAAGACTATTGACTATTGCACTAATGAATATTGTGTCACATTTTAAAAATGAGAATCCTAAAGTGAAAGTAACGTTTGTCCGCCATTTAGGCCACGCCCCCTCAGTACAAATTCATTCATAACTCGAGAACGGAAAGTCGCTGCCGCTCAAATTTTGATGGTAAGGTCCTTGGTAAGATCTTTATCTAAATCTATCATCGCTAAATCTACCCCCCGCGGATCGCTATTCCGTGAGACCCCGGTCTTGGAACAGCTGTAACTCCCTGAATAGACCAGCTAGATCCTTGTGGGAGAGCTTGTTGGAAAGAGCCCGTCCTCATCTAGCTTCGATTCGACTATGGTGCGATTTGGGCCGGGCATTCCCGAGATATAAGCCCACAAAGATATGCATTTCAACAGACATTACTCCCGGTAAATAAGAGTAAAAACTCAATCACCCAGCAACACAGAAATGGTCTTGTTCAACAGGACTTCTCAAACACTATCTAAGTTCTGAGTTTCACATTTTTTCATTTTCTCATTCCCGAGATAAGTGAAAAAACAATTCATTCTATTAATTCATTTCAACTGAATATGATGTAATACCAATGTTGTCCAATAGATGGAGCAACAGCATTAGTCATTTTTAATCATTTTTGTCAGCTTTCAGTATTGGCTAACAAACAAATGCTTAAAGCTATTTTTTATTATTATAATGGATGTATAATAATTACATCACAAAAAAATATGTGAAATGCTTATATACATTAAAAGGTATTTTGACACTAACATTCCGTGTGTGTGTGTGTGTGTGTGTGTGTGTGTGTGTGTGTGTGTGTGTGTGTGTGTGTGTGTGTGTGTGTGTGTGTGTGTGTGTGTGTGTGTGTGTGTGTAAGCATGCACACAATTGTGTGTATCAAGTATTATTGTTTAAGCTTCTTCTTTCTCTGTGCTTTAGCATATTCTTTTCCAGGCACATTTCAACAGAATATTTCAGAAATGGCATAATGGTGTTTTACAGTCCTCAAGGAAAGATCAGATTTTCTTAAAAATAAACAAATGACATGACTCTAAACAAGCATGCAAAATTTCATGGCCATTAGGCAATAGGTGCTTAAATGAGATAATAATAATTAATGCCTCTATAACAGTTAAACAGGTGAAAATTCTAAGAGCATAATTAAATATTAAGCCAATAAGTGGTATTCTACTGCCCCCTGCTGTTTAAAATAGTCATTTTGTCATGCAATATAACTAATATTATTCTATGATTCTTATTTAGACTTTATAATATAACTATTTGAACATTTACACTCACATTTTGTGAGACTATTGACTATTACACACTAATGAATATTGTGTCACATTTAAAAATGAGAATCCTAAAGTGAAAGTAACGTTTGTCCGCCATTTAAGCCACGCCCCCTCAGTACAAATTCATTCATAACTCGAGAACGGAAAGTCGCTGCGCGCTCAAATTTTGATGGTAAGGTCCTTGGTAAGGTCTTTATCTAAATCTATCGTCGCGGGGCTCGGGAGCACCCCCCCCCCCCCCCCCCCCCCCCCCCGCAAATAGCTAATCCGTGAGACCCCGGTCTTGGAACGGCTGTAACTCCCTGAATATACCAGCTAGCTTGTTGGAAAGAGCCTGTCCTCATCTAGCTTCGATTCGAGTATGGTGCGATTTGGCCTGGGCATTCCCGAGATATAAGCCCACAAAGATATGCATTTCAACAGACATTACTCCCAGTAAATAAGAGTAAAAACTCAATTACCCAGCAACACAGGAATGGTATTCTTCAACAGGACTCCTCAAACACTATCTAAGTTCTGAGTTTCACATTTTTCCATTTTCTCGTTCCCGAGATAGAAGTGAAAAACCAATTCATTCTATTAATTCATTTCAACTGAATAGTATGTAATACCACTGTTGTCCAATAGATGGAGCAGCAGCATTAGACATTTTTAATCATTTTTATCAGCTTTCAGTATTGGCTGACAAACAAATGCTTAAAGCTATTTTTATTATTATAATGGATGTATAATAATTACATCACAAAAAAATATGTGAAATGCTTATATACCATTAAGAGATTTTCACGCTAACATATTCCGTGTGTGTGTGTGTGTGTGTGTGTGTGTGTGTGTGTGTGTTGTGTGTGTGTGTGTGTGTGTGTGTGTGTGTGTGTGTGTGTGTGTGTGTGTGTGTGTGTGTGTGTGTGTGTGTGTGTGTGTGTGTGTGTGTGTGTGTAAGCATGCACACAATTGTTTGTATCAAGTATTATTGTTTAAGCTTCTCCTTTCTCTGTGTTTTAGCATATTCTTTTCCAGGCACATTTCAACAGAACTTTTCAGAAATGGCATAAGGGTGTTTTACAGTCCTCAAGGAAAGATCAGATTTTCTTAAAAATAAGCAAATGACATGACTCTAAACAAGCATGCAAAATTTCATGGCCATTAGGCAATAGGTGCTTCTGTAGAAATTAAAAAGGAAGTTAAAAATCATTTATTTCAAATATATATCCAACAATGTCAGATACAACTGTGATAAGCATTTCAGAATGGTCAGCATTTCAGTATGTGCTGAACTGAGTCACACAGATGTAGTCCACAATGGTGATGGTGATGTGATGATCTGAATGCTGAACTGAGTCACACAGATGTAGTCCACAATGGTGATGGTGATAATCTGAATGCTGAACTGAGCCACACAGATGTAGTCCACAATGGTGATGGTGGTGTGATGATCTGAATGCTGAACTGAGTCACACAGATGTAGTCCACAATGGTGATGGTGGTGTGATGATCTGAATGCTGAACTGAGCAACACAGATGTAGTCCACAATGGTGATGGTGATAATCTGAATGCTGAACTGAGCCACACAGATGTAGTCCACAATGGTGATGGTGGTGTGATGATCTGGACATTGTTTTTCTGCAGTCAAACTGATTCCTTGATTTGCATTGAATAGAATCTTCAGCTGGTTCTGGAGTTGAATATTGTCCTATAATGAAAATGATCTTGTCATCAGAGCAGCGTAAGACATTTGATGTACCTAAAGACAATGAGGATTTGATTAGGATTTTTTATTTTAGTTACACTTTACAAGTGAATTATGTACTTCTAAAACATTGTGTTTAAAGCAACTATTTATTTAACAGAATATCCTTATAACAGAAACAAATATTACAGAGTATTCTAGGCATATTATGTCAATGTAATAACAGTTATAACTAATTTAAAAGATAAAAATAGTCTTACCTGTTTATCAATACTTGAAGTGTTGGAATATGATGAGAATGAAGCAGCAAAGATAGTCTAATCTATCTCAAAGTTCATTGTCTTTCCTTTCTTTTTTCTCTTTTCTGCTGCAAAGAGTTTGTTTAATTTCTTACATCACCTTTTGTTGTAAGTACTTCATTATAAACCTGACAACTGTATGATGCAAGTCTCCATACAAATTTATTATAAAAGGACATTACGCAGACATTTTAAACAATAAAACACATCAAAGAAATAAATAAAAAGAATGACTAAATAAATGAATAAATGAAAATTAATAAATAATTATTGTGTGTTAAAACTTTGTATGTGTCATTGTCACCTCACTCTGACCACATCACATCAATTTGGTAACTGCGCCACCTATTTGTCAAAAGTGATAAACCATTAAATCATCTTAAAAGTTACTGTATATGTGATTTTTTTTAGCCATTTATCCAAGTTCTCTTAAAATGTCTTTAATTGCTCATTGCTGCAGTTGGTCTGCCACTCCATGGCATCTGTTGCCGCTTCTTGCGCTTGGCCCCGGTAATGGCTGCTTGCAGCTATATTTTCCATTATAACCAATACAATTCCCATGAAAACCATTAAATCCAATAGAATTTCTGTAATGGTGTCTATAGTTTTTTTTTAGCAGGGCAGTATCATGTGTGAAAGCTTTATCTTGTTGAGCTGTGGGAAGCAGAACTCTATAACTTGTTAACTGGTGGGACTGATATTTTTGTATGTTGAAAAGGATGTGCTTGTGTAACTGGTTGTATAATGTAGCAGAGAGTTTTTGAAGTTTCTGTCTTTGATGCATATTTTTATGTAACAATGTTCATATGTTCTCAAATTAATAATAATAATAAAATGTGTCAGAGGGTGTGCTTTAGGTAGGCTACATAATATAGAAGGCTTATACAAAGTGTTCATTAAATGGTATGGTTTTTATTCAGAAATATTATTTTCTCCACAGCCTTCTTTGGTGAAAGGCGATTTCTTTTTTTTTTAAAACAATTTCACCAGCTTTAGAGAATATCCTCTCGCATGGAACAGATGATGCAGGAGTACACAAAAACAGCTTCACTTTTATAAGAAATACAGCCGCGGTTTCAAACCTGTCGACACTGGATTGGCCTGTCAAAGCGATCGGGTGGTTCACTACAGGAGTGAAGCAGTGTGTTTGCTTCAGACGTCATTTTCACGTGACTAGTGACGTAATGATACAAGCTCCGAAGCAGTGGTTCATTGCAAGGACCGTTCGAGTTTGAAGCAAGCTTCGGAGCGTCGGTGTCAGATGTAACATCACTACACCTTACCAACTGTCTTGGGCTTATAGGAAAGCCACTATACAAGTAAGAACCACTCTCGGATTAAGGAGATATCGTTTGGAATTTAGTTTTTGTGCATTGGAATGGACGGAGGAATGGAAAAGGGTTTGACTGGCGCATATGGCAGAGTGAGTGACTACTACTGGAGTGTGGATCGCTTATGCCGAGTTCAGACTGCACGATTTTAGCCACGATTTTGGCTCGCCGACAGGTTTTGAGAAATCGCCGACAAATGCCCGAAATCACAGGCAAATCGGTGCTCGTTCACAGCGAGTGACAATCACGCAGTGTGAATGAGCAAAGACGCTATCTGAGAGAATCGCCGACGAGTCGCCGACGCCCGTGAGATATTTGGCATGCTAAATATCTGGACCTGTCGGCGATTCACAATCCTACTGTGTGAATGTGTTCTGACTGAAAACTACATCGGCGATGACCGACAGCCAATGAGAGAGCATGATACAGGACAGCAGGCTGTTCGAGGAGGAGTTATAGACCAGAATATCAGTATTTTAATAGATAGATAGGCCTATATTTACAATTTTATCAAACAGAAACAAAGCACAAACATTTGCATGACCAGCAGCAACAGCAGGACGTTTGCAAAATTATTTATTTACCCCCAACTCTCTTTCCAAAACACAGTCCTTGCTCCCCTCGTCTTCCCAAACATTTCCTCCTGCATAAACTGAATATTTATTTGTTTCATTTTCGCTACAAATCAGTGCACAGACAATTTGGATCGCAATCTTCTTGTAGGCTATCATTTTTAATAACAAACTCAGTGTCGCGCGAGAACTCCGGTCTCACGCACGCGTGATCTTCCGTTATTTCCGTATCACTTCTCGCGTTTGTTTGGTTGTGGAACGTAGTTTGCGGACCAGGCAGAGGTTGTCGGCGATTCTTTCTTTTGTAAAGTCATGCAGTGTGAAACCTCCTGTCGCCGACCCATCGTGCAGTATGAACACAGAAGCAACTGAATGTTACCCCAGATAGTCATGCAGTGTGAAAACAACAGTGCCCGATTATTTTGAAAATCGTGCAGTCTGAACTCGGCATTACCTGACGTGTTGCAGAGTCTTATCGTCTAAGACTGAACAGAGTGTTTACACAACCCGTACAACATGCGGAGAAATCTCAGAAGCTCTACGAAACGCCGGTGAGTGAACAACTTCTTTGAGCGATATTTATCGCATTATGAGTTCTGATTCAGGAAGAAGTTTGAATCGCGGCCTGAGTTCAAATGATTATGTTCTTCTACAATCAACAATA
>JAZAVI010000204.1:0-222548 GCA_036326025.1 Chrosomus eos
TGCTCATCATTTTTTTCAGCAGGGGTTCCACCATGTGCCCCCAAAATGTTTGCGTTCATCTGTTCAAGAAGACCAGAGGGCCCGGGTTGTTCTTCCTCTTCCTCCTCCTCCTCACCCGTCTCCGTTTCGGATCTGATTCTTGGACTCCAGTGATGGCTGTTTTGCATGGTTCAGACACGATGGCGTTCTCTTCTTTCACCCATTCTTTGGCCTTATTCAGTGTCTCCACTGCAAAGATCTGACCCTTATAGCGAGGATCTCGCAGCGTCACCAGGACCAAACATCTGTTCTCCTCCAACAGGTGTAACGTGGAGTTCCAACGGGTGGGAACAGCCTGAATTATGCTGTGCCGGGGAGGTCAAGTTCTTCTTGAATGTCACTCAGAAGCTGTTTTCCGAGCACAGAGTGGCTGAAGTGTGTAGCACATGTCTTTAATTTGGCGATAACGTCCCCCACAGCTCTCTGACTGCTGATGCCCTCATTTACCACAAGTTATAATGTGTGTGCACTGCAGCTGAGATCTGGTATTTCTGCCAATCTGAGGCCTTTAATCATATTAGCACCACTGTCTCGGAGCACAAGCACAACTCTGTTGTGGGTGATGTCCCAATGTTTCAGCATGCTAAGGAGCACCTTGCTGATGTATTCTCCAGTGTGGGAGCCAGACATGGCCTTAACATTTAGTACCACTTGTTTTCTTTCCCAGTCACTATTAATGAAATGGCATGTTAGACTCATCAGTGATTTCGTCTCCCCAGACCAACAGTCTGTCGTGAACGACAAATGAGGGCAAGCATTCTCTGGGGTGATCAGTGTTTTGATTTTCCTCTCCACACCTTTCATTATGTTTTCCAGCATGTCTGTACGGTAGTATATTTCAGTCTTGAGGCTATACCGGGGTTCCAGTGTTGCATTTAAACGCCGAAAGCCAACATCCGAGACCACTGTAAATGGCTGGTTGTCTGTAGCAATCATTTCAAGTATTTGTGTATCAATCTTTTTTTTTACCTCTGGTCAGAATTGTGCCATTTTCTTTGTGAATCAAACATTTGTGCTACAGTAGGCTGACTGAGAGTGGCAGAGGCAGCAGCCGCTGCATCTTCTTTTTCTTTTACTGCCTCTTTGTAATCCTGTTGGTGGTTTGCCTTCAAGTGGTTCCACATGTTTGTTGTATTTTTACTTTTGCCTTTCTCAGCCCCCATACTTACCAACTTGCTGCATATATTGCATTTGGCCTTTCCTGGTGTTGGCTGGGTGAAGCGCTGCCATAAAGGGTTGGTTTTCTTTTCAGCCATCTGTAAAAAGGGGGAAAATACAAGGTTATGTTAGTATTTTTGTATAGTACCTTGACGTCACCTTCAAGTCATTTTATAGATAGGTATAGATATAAAATCTAACAATTGTTTCATAATTCAGCTAATAATTCAGTGCATTGTAAGTAATATAAGGCTAAAAACGTTTCTATCCTCTTTCTATCGTCTCAAAAAATGTCCTGAAACATGTATTTTTGGTTTGTTTTGTTTGTTGACGGACAAAGACAAATGGACATAACCTAATTATCACAAAAAAAGGATAAAAAAAAACTTTAAATGATTTAATTTTTTATATATAAGATTTATTATATTTTATTTTATTTAACTTATAACAATAACGTATTTCACTAGTAAATTGCCATGGATGACAAAAACAACCACCAGATGGGAAAATGATATTTTACAAAAACTTAAATGCACCACAACGCACCGTCCGTCTGTTGTTCTTGAGACAACGGCATCCCGCTGTTGGATCTTTTAGTCTACAGTGAAATACAGTCACACTTTACACTGTTTGGCCAGCATTTTAACCATGTTTAATCCAGCTACTAACTAACGGTAAGTTAAAGTTCGCTGCTGAGTGCTGACTAGCGCCACGTGCAGTGAAGCGATGTTTCTGTTATTCTAATGTCCGTTTTCTGAGCATCCAAGAGAAGCACTGGCATAACAGTAGCACCGAACTGAAGCACAGAAATCCGCGTTGATATTCGGTGCGGTAGATAACGGTCGTTAAGGTACCAGTGTCATATTAGCACCGGGTCTGTCTGTAGCTAACGTTAGCCGCTAGCAAAGCAAAGCCAGTCTGTCACTAACCTATGTTGGTCTCTTTTTTATCACTTATTTCTCTGCATTGAGTGACAACCCTCTCAAATATAAGACACACAAACAGAACAAATAAAAGTCTCAGATTCTAGGTGCAGATCGCGATCGCAGAGGAGCGGGAGGATTTAAAATGCCAACTTTTGAAGAATTTATGAGAAATCTACAGACACAAACAGACAAAGTGTAGTAAAATAAAGACCTAAATGTGTATTTTGGACTTTTTTTCAGCACAAGTCTGAAAGACATGCTATTGAAGATAAATATCCAAAAATCTCAAAATTGACCAGTAAAAAAAAAAAAAACGATGTTTTTGCCTGCCGTGTCTCGCCTTAAGCTCATTAATATCTTCGAATAAATACACAGCAAAAAGTCGAGTGTTGAATTAACTCTCACAGAGTTGATTTCAACACTTTTTGAGAGTGTATATAGCTCCACACTCTCCAGAGTTAAATTAACACTTTTACAATAGTTAAACTTTTAACACTTTACCAGAGTTCCTTCTTTGACTCTATAAAGGTGTTAAAATAACACTGAACAGTGTTATTTTTCTGTATCCCTTTTAGTGTTATTTTAACAACTTTAGAGTCAAAGGAGGAACTCTGGCATAGTGTTAAAAGTTTAACTATTGTAAAAGTGTTAATTTAACTCCGGGGAGTGTTGTTTTTCTGTATCCCTTTTAGAGTTAAATGTTTTACATAGAATTAGTTTCAATCTGTACAGTGTCAAAAAAAACAACAACCTACAAAACAGTTAAATAAACTCCAGCACACAAAATCATTTCCATCAACTTGTTTATTTTTAATTCTCTTTTGCGGTACAATTTTAAGTTGATTCAAACATTGCAAAAGAAGGTATGATATACAAACTTTCATCTGCAACATTGTATGAACTTTGAATATCAAATGGTTTACAAAATGTAATCTCTGACATTTTTATAACACACCTTTCCTCACTACGCAGTACTCTGAATGCATGAAGATGCTCATCAAAATTCTCTGTAAATAATTTGTTTACCAATAGATAAATGAGGTTGTCAACCAAAAGTACGTCACTTATTTGACAAAAAACTGGCATTTCATTTTCCATTGCACTGCAAATTACAAGTCCAGCTCTATATTCGACACCATCAACTTTAACCCAACTGGTTGAGAAGACATCTTTTGACAAGATCATTTCAAGGATATGATTACTGACTACATTTTGATCTCTAATGGCAAATGATTTAATCGGGCCAAACTCGTTATGTTTGAGGGTAAAGGATTCCCAATGATAAGCAATGGCCATCTGATGCCTTTTAGCCAACGATTTTGTTATGTTTTTGAAATTTAAAAAAAAATCTTTGAACATCTTGTGTTTGGCCTCAAACCTCATAGACCACATAAATAATAAGGGACCAAATTTCCTGATTGAAGAGGGGTAATGGATCATAAAATGATGCTTGGGTATTAAATTTTTATGTGGGTACAAGTACTTAAATAATTTGTGGTGGTCAGTAATCAAGTGCTTCAAATAAACTGTCATGCCTAAAGTGAGACAAGGCGAAAACACAATGTTCATTATTTGAAGTAACAATAACAACAAACTCCAGTGTTTGCTGGAGGAACAATGTCACCAAACAAAAGAGGGAGATTTTTCACGAGACATAATGTCTGAATGGAATTTAAACCAACGTTATTACCAGCACTCTCCAAAATAACCTTTGTGGGGCGGTTTTTACGTTCTAAAAATCCATAGTCAAAAGAATAAATCCTTGAAAGCAAGTCCTCTTCAGAGATAAAGTTTTGTGTGAGATAACCAAAAAGCAATTTAATTTCGTACTGAGCCACACCCTCTAAAAGATCATGCATTATATCGAACGAGTAGTTATCGCAAACATGAAAATACTTAAGTGTATTAAGTGAAGAGTTTTTTTTTCAAACAGTGACCTCAATTGTGGGTTTTCCTGGAGAGACTGGCAATGCATTTCAAAGATTTCTTTTCCACAAAGGATCACCTTAGGATGATTCTCACTGTATACCGTTTGAGAATCCTGCTTTTCAATTAAACAAAGGCGACAGAAATGACGGCTACTAAATGACTCGTTAAAACCAAGAATTGAGTGCATCCCTAAATTATCGCCAGTTATCTGTGCAATGGTGCCATAAATCTGCTCATCTGAAAATGGAAGACTTAATCCTTGGCTTTCCAGTATGTTAATATCATTTATCAACGGTTCCAGTATGACATTAAAACCGTACTTACTGACATCTTGTGTGTGAAAAAGTGCTAACAAATGAATGTTCATCAGTACAGAATTAAATTTGGGGGGCAAGTTTCTTACAATAAAATAAAGACAGCCAATTTTGTGAATTACGCGTTTGGAGCCAAGGGGATTGGCAGTTTCAAAATCATCATAATATATTTGGATTTGTAATGCATGTCTCTTTGTTGTAAACAAAGGGTGAGTTTTAAAATAACTGCAATCGCTAAAATCTGTTATAGTGTCAGTCTCTAATCTACAGTCTTTCCTTAGAAGATCACAAATGTCTGGATTTCTGCACATGAATTCCAAAGTTTTTAAAATTGGCACATAAATAAAAGTATCTTTAACTGGTACTTGGTCATAAGTACCAGATTTCTGATTCAGTCTGCTGACATATCTCAGTCCGAGCGTTATCTCAACTGGTTCAACCACTCCCCATTTTTCTTTAAAGTATTTATTTCGTTTCCATTCGGTATTCAGATTTGTGAATGGGTTTTCTAATTTCTCAAAAGATTCATTTATCACAAATTTGTAGGGGTCACTTGTAGGTAAAGCAGAAAGCATGTTATGCTTTGCTTGTGAATGAAGCGTATCTGTTAGTTCTTCTAAATCTCCCACAATTGAGGTCACTAAACTGTTTGAAATCCCACTTCCTTGTAATTTTGCTACAATGGATTCACACAATTCTTTAGTTGAATCTTTAGGAAGCTCAGAATCATTGTTCTCAGAGGAAACACTAAAAAAAGGAGATTCATGCTGGGGATTCATTTGGTTGTCTAAAGTATCTAATCGAGATGAACTTGCAAGTGGCTCACTCAGGAACATCTAACAGTTGAAGTTGGAGCAATTTTCTGAACATTGCTATGAACATTATTAAGGTGCTTACGAAAACCTGCATATGTTTGAAACTGATGCCTACAACCTTGCTGCGAACAAATCAATTTGAACTTAGATCCAGGATAGTAACTATGTTCACCTCTTAAATGTGAAATCAACTTTTGACTGCTGTGGTGCAGTGTCTGACAAATAAAACAGATCAGCATTCTCTCAACAATGCTCAGACTTTAAGACAAGGTTACTGTCTGGTTAAGCAGTATGGCTCTCAAATCTTTGACTCTGGGTGACTCCTTCATTTTCCCTACATCAATGTTATACACTGTTGTCTGCAGGAATGTGTAAAAGCTCACAAGTGCACTATCATAGGACAAATTAAAAACAAAATGTGCCTTGAAAAGTTCATCAAATGCTCCAAGGAAGCGGTTTGCCTGGCATGGGATGAGATGCTTATCCAAGGTGATGTAGAAGCTGTCAATCTTGCTTTTCTGACGTCCAACTGCAAGGAGGTACGGGTGCTGATGCTGGTTGTTTCGGAGGTGCTCCTCCAAACTGCAGCATGACTAGGGTTAGGATGAACACTGAAAATTAGACAAACATAATGTGCAGTCACAGAGAAAACAGCATTACAAAAGTGATTGTTCAAACACTGACTCATTGAATAGTGAAATATGGGAATGCCAAAGAAGACTTGATTTTAATCTCATTAATGTTTTGAGCAACCAACAACACATTAAAATGCCACTACCTTATGAAAGATTACAAGTCTTTCAACAGCATCACAAGCACTGATTTTTGGAGACTTCGGCCCTCCTGGTGGTGGTGGAAGAAGATGTATCAGTAACAGAAGGGATGCCATTTCCTGGTCGTAGACTGAAGTGAAAGATTCACATGAATTAATTAACTGAAAACGTCAAATGTAATACTTAAGTTTGATTAAGAACAGAGAGCATTTTAAACAATTTGTTTTGTTCATGTTTATTTGTTTTCCAAATTAAACAAATTAATCCGAAAAACAGCCACCTTACAGATGTTGCTCATTTACAATACAAGTAACTATAACCGCAAATTTACCAAATGCTCCAAAACAATTAAATCAAATACAACTTACATCTTGCCTCGTCAAGATCACCTTCTGCTGACAGCAACAACTGACTCAACTCTGCTGTTGATGACAGCCGCGTGGCTTCTTTTATGACATTTGGTCTGAAGAACGTGTCCCACTTTTGAAGCAGCCTGGAAGATATCTCCGCATCAAATAAGAGAGTGAAGTCTTGATCCACCTTTAAGAAAGAAAATATAATACTATAAACAATACTCTCAAATTGCATGGCATTGAAAACATGTTACTGCAAACTTACCAGCCCTTTTGTATCCATGAATCTTGGGAAGGTAGAGAGGATATCAAGACTAGAGCCTGGATCTTTAACAAGCTTCTGGCGATGCTGAAAGGTCTGTCTCATTTTCTGGAAAATTAGTGACTTGTCTGTGGCATGGTTGAGCAAAGACATGGCCTCTTTGCAAGCATCCCCATCAAGCTGATCTTCAAAATTAATAGCCCTTTGGCATTTAGGGCCTCCTGGAGAAACATCAAGAGGGCTGTCAGCTAGCACAGATCCTCGACGAATCTTCCTGTGGACTGTTTTCATACGCCAGGCGATGTATCCGGTGTTGCTTGCAGAATCATAGAAGTGTTCCTGAAATTTTTTTAATCCTTTGTCATGTTAGGATTAAAACATCAAACTTCAATGTCATAGAAACAGCTTGTGTCATAACATTGCAAGTCAAGTATGACATTAAAGTGCCATGCAAACAATAACAATGACTTACGTAGCCTCTCTTAGAATATGGATCTCTGAGGGAAGGGAACAGCATCACGATGCCATGAGCATACTGTTCTCTGATTGCTTTAGTTGGGAGTTGCCTAAGAGAAAGTATAAAATTAGTTATCGTAATTTACAGAATGACAATGCAGTTATTGGTGAAAAAAAAAAAAAAAAAAAAAAAAAACGCTAAAACAAATACCCGTGTGTATCAATCATGTGAGACACCAGAATGTTTATCATGTGTCGTCTTGTGGCATCTGTAAGAGTTTCTGTTTCTTGATACTCCTGTAGTACTGCTTCACCACCAGACTTGAATTTAAGCACATCTTCAACCAACTAATAAAAAAAATGAGAATGGAGATTTACACATTTGTAGAAACTCAGAGGGGGGTGTTAAAAGGGATAGTTCACATAAAAATTTAAATTTTGCCAGTAATAAAACCCCCACTACCACTTTCAAGTCCAAGATATGTAAAGACATCATTAATGTAATCCAAGAGACTGTAGTGGATAAACCTCAATTTTATGAAGTGGCGTGAGTGCGCAAAAAAGCATAATTTACAACTTTATTTACAAAATATTATTCTATAACGCGTTTTTGCAACAACTCATGGAAACACAAAATGTGTCGAGGTGCTCTTCTGGACGTGCGTTGGAGATTAAAATTTTGCAAATAAAGTGGTTAAATTATGGTAAAAAAAAGCACTTTTGGTGCTTCATAAAATTAAGGTTAAACCACTGAAGTCACATTAATGATGACTTTACTACCTTTCTGGAGCTATAAAGTGGTAGTTGTGTGGGTTGTCAACAGATTTGGTATGAAACAAGGGTGACGAAATGAATGACAATTTTCATTTCTGGGTGAACTAACCATTTAAGAGTAGCACAAAAATCAAGCTTTGTTCTAACCTGTTTAGCAGACAGTGCAGATGTATACTCAGTTCTCTGTCTTTTGTTAGCGACCTCATCTAAGATTACAGTTGATGCACTTGAGCTGCTCGAGTCAGATGTCTCAGATATGGAAGAGTAGTCAGAAAATTCTAAAGAATTAGAAAATATTTTAATGACCAGCACAAGGATCAGAAACATGAAATAGTTCATTTATATTATATATTTATTCAGAGTGCTTGATAATACCTTCCTCCTTTCAAATTCAATAAAACTTACCATCGTTTGAGAAAACGATCAGGGCTGAGTTTCCCGAAACCTTCTTAACGCTACGTCGTTCTTAAGTTACACCTTAAGCTGTACCTTATCGTTAATACGTGTTTCCCGAAACGCTCTTAGTTAAGTATACCTTCTGTAAGTCATACTTTCGGAAGGTTGGTCTGGACCACTCTTAGCTTTACCTTATCACTGTTAAATGTCTATATGAATATAATTCTGAAGTTTTAATACACCCAGACAGTGTTCAATTAGGCTAATTCAAGTGTTTTCATGCAAAGAATAAAATTGTCATTACACTGATTGTTGTTAGAATTTTAATTATATTACTATAGGCCTAGGCTATATAATAAAATTTTTATATATTTATTTTAATTAAAGAGCGCTTTTAAAGGCCAGTGAAAGCATAGGCTACTGTCAGTTAAGTCCCATTCGGACGCTAATATTGTTTATCATGGGCTCTTACGGTATTTTAAACATTTACAGGTGTAAGTCGGATATTTTAGTGCCGTCCGAATCCATAATATCAGTGTTTTTTCTCACCCAACCCGCGTAAAAATCTCTGTCCAAATTAGTACCTACTGATTTTTGACAAACAGGTCGTGTGGTAATTTAATTGCCGTCTGAATACACATCTCTGAGTTTACAAGAAGAGATTCAAAATTCACTGTTTAAATCCTTTTTGATCACTGCCGAGCACCGTAGCTACGTGACGTACACTTTTATTACTGAAATGCTTGAAAGTATTTACAAGAACAATATTTCATCGCAGCTCACCTCAGCGAACAAAAATGGGAAAGAGAAGAAAGCACATAAATTTTTTTTAATTATTATGGCAGCAATATATGATACAATATTAAAATATGTAGGCAAGACTATTATAGGCTGTTATAGTTCGGATTATTTTTTATAATATCACATGAGTCCTAGTAAATGCAATTTCAACTATTTCTGAAGTGCTTCTTTTATAAAGAACAGCGCTTTCTCACATAAACAGCCCTGTACGAGAGAATAATTGATTCTCGAGTCATCGATATCAACAGATTCAGCACCATCGCCACGGACAGCACCCGGTAACGTCGCACGTAAGAAGGTATACCTTAAGCAGCTTTCTAAGGTATAGTTCGGGGAACACGCCTAGAAATGGTATACCTTCAGTTAAGTTATACCTTAAGAGTCTTCGTAGCGCGCTAAGAGACAACGTTATCGGGAAACTCAGCCCAGCACCAAATTGCCTTGTCCCACGAGGTCGCTGAATATTTCTGCATCGACTTCAGTCCCTGTTGCATCCTTGTATGAAACTTTTGCATCTGGAGGCAAGCAAAATCTCTCGATGACTGAAAAAGATGAGAAGATAAAACTGAATGTACTTTTTACATGTAAAGAAATCATACAATTATATATAAAATATGTATCATATTTTAATTAAGTAAAATAAAACATACCTTTAAGATGAAATAGCATGAAGTCAAACCGTCCTTCAGTACAATCCAGTTTCACATACTTCTGCTGTTCGCTGTACTTGACCTGGACCAGCATTTTTTTTTAAACTGCAACGGCGTATGACAATGTAAATCAGAGTAAATGAACACTATGGCTGCACGACATATAATTTAAACATCAATATCTCAACGTGTGGATGCACACAAGTCACTTAAGTTATTTGGCAAGTAATATTTTGATCCCTTGTTAGTTAAATCAAAACGAGGGAGCGTATTAGTACATGACCACGATTTAGTAGCCACGATGTAGCCTAAGTTATGCATGATCATAAATGGATATCGTGTATATTCATGCATATATACGGAGAGAGATGATACCGTGGCCACGAATGCATAATTCGTTACCTAATTATAAATAAAATAACTCATTTTAGATTCATGGCAGGTAACGTTAACGTTAGGCTAAATCGTGACCACGTTGTAGGCCTAAATTCATGCCCTCGTTTTGATTTAAATTAAGTTATTAACTACGTGTCCGCATGTTCTAAGGCTAGTATCCTGCTAGCATCCTGTGATACTAATTAAAGCTGAGTGAGATGGCGCCAGTGTCTATGGCTTGCCGTCTGTCTGTACGCACTCTGTTTGTATTTACGTTATTTTTGTCAATCTTTATTGCAAATGTCAACTCTCTACTGGTCTATGACCGCCAAGTACTCTTAGACCTTCGACCCTTGATTAAAAATACGGTGCCATTTGAGCATGATGGCCAAAAAACCTTCTGTCCTCCGTTTTTTACGGGAATACCAGCTCACCTTTGCCGTGTGTCAGTTCCCCCTTTGCGCAGAGCGCGCCGGAGACGTCGGGGAAAACGCGGTGGTTGGCTGGTGAAACTGAGGACCCGGCTGGCGTCTTCCACCAGGGCTTTGCCTGAAATCCGTTTGGAGTTTCGTCGCCTCACGCCGTGGCGCTTTGTGGACCCGATCGACTCCTGTTTGGTTCCAGTGGCTGGCTTGGATGTGGGGCTCCCTGCTCGCCATGTTCAGGCTCCTCACCTCCGCTGGCGCGGGGTGAATCAGCAGAATCTCCGGCCGCTTGCTCGGACTATACTGGCTGAAAAAAAACCCAAATCCAGCTAGGTTTGCCCTGGTGAATGCTAGATCGCTAGCAAACAATACTTTTGTTTTGAAGGACTTCTTCGAGTCGCGTGATCTGGATTTTCTCTGTATAACGGAAACGTGGATTCCGGTGGGTGAGTCGAGTGCTTTTTGTGAACTTTTACCGTTTGACTGTTCGTACTTTAACTCCCCGAGGACGTCAGGTCGTGGAGGGGGACTGGCAACAGTCTATAAAACAAATTTTAAGTGTAAACAGCTCACACTCGCTGTATCCTTCGCCACCTTTGAGGTGAATTTGTTTGAACTGAACGGTGCTTCAGTTTGTCCAGTACTATGCGCACTCGTATATAGGCCACCCAAATACAATAAGGACTTCATCACTGACTTTTCTAATTTTTTGGCCGAGTTTGTGCCAATGTATGACTGTCTCCTTATTGTAGGGGATTTTAACATTCACGTTTGCTGTCCTGAAAAGCCAATGGCAAAAGCCTTTTTAAATGTCATTGAGTGTTTTAATCTTGTACAGTGTGTATCTGGTCCCACACAGGAACGCGGGCACACTCTTGACCTGGTCTTAACCCATGGCTTAACTGTTTCTGATCTTGAAGTATGTGATGCTTTTTTTTCTGATCATATGCCTGTTGTATTTGAAATTTCCCTCCCTGGTGTCGTAGCTAAACCGTGCGCTCCTGTGCGCCGTGGTCGGATAGTTAACCCTTCCACTGCTGATCAGTTTTCCTCTGTTTTTAATTTAAATGTCCCTCGTTGTCCTAATACAACTGTTGAAGATCTGTGCGCTGGTTTTAATGCTGCTTGTAAAGCAGTATTAGATACGGTAGCCCCCGTAAAAACCAGGCTGTCAAAGCCGAGACCTGATCCTTGGCTGAACGCGATGTCACTCACGCAGCCAGACGCGAGTGCAGAAGGGCAGAAAGAATGTGGAAGAGGAATAAACTCCAAGTATCATTTCAGATACTTAGAGAGAGTTGGTGTTCTTATCAAAAAATTGTAAAAGCTGAAAAGACCAAGCATTTTTCTCAAATTATTTCTTTAAATGGTCACAATCCTAGAGTTCTTTTTAATACCCTCAAACCTGTTTTAATGTTCCACAAATTCAGTGCTTGGAAAATCCATCAAAATTGTGTGATGAGTTTCTTCACTTTTTTTATCCATAAGGTGGAGAGTATTAGGGCCCTTATTGGTCCACGTTTGAATAACCCTGGCATTTCTGTAACCTGTTCTGCTGTTTTGAACCAGTTTGAGCCTGTTAGCTTGCCTTTTTTAGAAAAAAAAATTATTGGTAAAATGAAGATCACTGGCTCCCCCAACGATGTGATTCCTCCTCGTCTTTTTAAAGAGGTTTTTCCTACAGTGGCGCACTGTATTCTCGATATTGTTAATGTCAGTTTAATTACTGGAGTCGTACCTATGAGTTTTAAACATGCGGTTGTTCAACCCTTGTTAAAGAAACCTGGTCTGGACCAACTAGAGCTATCAAATTATCGGCCTATCTCTAAGCTGCCTTTGCTTTCCAAAATTATGGAGAAAGTTGTCTATTTGCAGTTAAGCACATTTTTGAACGACAATGGTATTACTGAAATTTTCCAGTCTGGGTTTAAGTCAGCCCACAGCACTGAGACAGCTCTGCTGAGGGTTTTAAATTACATACTTTTGGCCTCAGACTCTGGTGACACCGTTGCTCTGCTGCTACTGGACCTTACGGCTGCGTTTGATACGGTCGACCACAGAATTTTATTGTCTCGGCTGGAGAATTATGTGGGCATTAAGGGGTCGGCCTTAGCCTGGATTACGTCCTATTTGGACGGCAGAAGTTTTTCAGTTCAGGTTGATGATGCTATGTCCTCTTCGGCTCCTTTGTTGTGCGGAGTTCCCCAAGGGTCTGTCCTTGGGCCGCTACTTTTTTCAATATACATGCTGCCTCTTGGGTCAATCCTTAGAAGTTACAATGTCTCGTTCCATTTTTATGCTGACGACTGCCAAATATATGTGCCGCTAAGTCAGTCAAAAATTTTTTTAGAGTGTCTGAATGAAGTGAAAGCATGGATGGCTATGAATTTTTTGTATTTAAATGAGAGTAAAACTGAGTTTGTTTTATTTGCTCCTAGTGACTCAGCTGCTACAGTTCCTGTTGATCTGGGTGGTCTAACCAGTGACAGTAGCCATGTGGTTACAAATCTGGGAGTCAAGTTGGACGGTAGTTTAAAGCTCGATGCACAGATTAATGCAGTCGTAAAGAACCGTTTCTTCCAGCTAAGGCAATTAGCTAAAGTAAAACCGATTTTATCTCAACATGACTTTGAAATATTAATCCATGCTTTTATCACCTCTCGACTAGATTATCGTAATGCACTTTATAGTGGTCTTGGCAAATCACTTACGGCACGATTACAGCTAGTTCAAAATGCAGCTGCTCGACTTTTAACTGGAACTCGAAAGTTTGGCCATATCTCACCCATTCTCCAATCCCTCCACTGGCTCCCTGTGCAGTTTCGTATTGATTTTAAAATTATTTTATTTGTTTTTAAATGTCTGCATGGGCTGGCCCCTCAGTACCTGTCTGATCTGCTTGTGCCCTACACCCCTATTCGTTCGCTCCGGTCAACTAATCAGGCACTGCTGGTCGTTCCTAAGACGAAACGTAAACTTAGAGGTGACCGTGACCGTGCGTTTGCTGTGGCAGCTCCGAGACTATGGAATGAGCTGCCTTTGGACATCAGATTGGCTGAGTCTCTTCCTGTTTTTAAATCTCGTCTTAAAACTTATTTATTTTCTTTGGCTTTTAATACAGTTTGAGGGTTGACTTTTTCAGTTTTGTACCATTGTTTACTGGTATTGTTTATTATTCCTTTGTTCCTTTATTGTAAGTTCTTGTTTATAGATTGTGTTCAGCACTTTGGTCAACAGTGTTGTTTTTAAGGTGCTTTATAAATAAAAGATTGATTGATTGATTGATTGATTGATTGATAGTACTATACGTAATATTGCACATGCTGCTGTTGCATTCACAAGATCAATCATAAATGTTTAAGTAGTTTGATTTAATTTGACTTACCGTTCAAAACCTACACGAGGACATTCATGGCGGCACTTTCTCCAACGAACGAAGAAGTGAAATGCGCCTGCGCGACTGGGCGGAGTGTAATTACATCTTTAAAGGAGTTGGTTTAACACTGATGACCAACTCTGTCAAATAACTCCAACTCCGAACACCATTTTACTCTAAATGTGTTACAATTACTCTTTGGGTGTTGAAATCAACTCGGGAATGTTTAACACTCAAATTCTAACACTCCAGTTTTTGCTGTGTATCCATTAGATTACAGTCCTTTTAAATTTCTGTGTAAAATTTAATTTTACAGCAACACTTTATGACTAAAAGGCTGGAGCATGTAGGCCTGTACACCTGTATAATCTCTGGTTACACACTCCAGTCCAGTTGGTGGCGCTAATGCACCTTTCAGCTAGTTTGCCAACCGCCAATAAAAAAAAAAAAAAAAAAAAAAAAAAAGCCTGACGGCGACGGGCTTATCGAGGACGTTGTGCACTGCCGGAGTAGCCCATCCACATCCACACACGTAGCGGTCACACGACAGCCTCCTTTGTTAGGATATCTGTGGCACTAAATACTCGCCATACACGAATGACGTTCTCCAGAAACACCTTCAACACACCGCACGTCTCTTCATAGATCAGCCCAGAAATAGCGGGTTTAGTGATTCTGTCACAGGTCAGGGGGACCAAGCCAGACTGCACCCACCCCTCAAACCCAGGACCACCTTGAGGAGCGTACCAGAGACCAGACAGACAAGTGGAATTAAAATGAACAATCTTTATTGAATAGTAAAAAGGAAATTAAAAAGTCTTGATGTGAGTTTGTCTCTCTTTCCAGGAAGGGGGACCCGCTTTTGGACCCTAGGAAGCGAGGAGTTCGACTGCCGTTCCAGCAGCAGGTAAGTGTCTGGGTAAGTAGCTTCTTAGGCGTGATGCAGGCGGACAGATGCCCGGGCAGGGCTGGACCGGGACTGAGGACTAGAGGGAGACTCTTCCACCGGGCAGGTGAGTGGCGGGTACGTATAAATCCCAAGAAGGCAAGCAGGTGGAGGGGCCTCACTGAAAGACAGGTGGGTGGTCAGGTACGCATTTCTCCTTCGGGCAGGGCACACTCCCGTGTCGTCGCTGGACAGCAGGTGCGGGGGGGTCCCTTGTGTCTCTTCTCCTTCCGCAGGGTTCAGTCGTTAGCAGAGGTATCCCTTTATTTCAAAGACAGAGACAATTTTTACAAGCTCACTTCCCTTTTCAATGGGGCAAGGATTTACGGCTGGAGCGGATGGCTGTGCTGACACAATGTGGCCAAGGCGAACCTCTGCTTCAGGCAGGCATCACACAGGAAGTCAGCAGCAGAAGAATCATCTATTTGAACAGACAGAGCAATTTATACAGGTGCAGGCACACTCCTCTGTAGGATGGAGAATCGGGCTTACGGCTGGACTGTGTGGCGCTAAGCGGACAGCACTGAGACTAGGGTGGGTCCCTCCTTCAGACGGGCATCACACAAGACGGCAGTGGCAGAGGAATCTTCTATTTAAATAGACAGGACAAGTTATACGGGGCAAACACACTTCACTTCATTATCGGCACGAGGGCTTATAGCCCGAGCGGGACATGCACATTCAACACTGAGGCTTTGTTCAGCAAACACTGGGCCAAATTATGAACTGGGGAATACTGGCAGTTAAGTATACATATACACCCACACACTGCAACTTCACGTCAAATCCAATACTGTGTGACACTTCAATTCGGGCACTGCATATCCACTCTCACTCTCAGTGCAATAAGGCCAGCACTCAACCAATAGTCAATCCTTCCACTGTTATGTTGGATCAGCACTCAGAAGATGAAGAAATGCAGATAACTTCTCACAGCATGGAGAACAGCGTCTTCAATACTCTCTCACTCTCAGATGAAGATATCAGGATTTCAATGATGACTCAGTCCACACTCTTAAGTGACAGTTACACTCGTGATCAATACACTTCACAATTCCTTATTCAGCTCAGAAGATGAAGAGATGCAGATGATTTCTTACAGCATGGAGAACAGCGTCTTCAATACTCTCTCACTCTCAGATGAAGATATCAGGATTTCAATGATGACTCAGTTCACACTCTTAAGTGACAGTTACACTCGTGATCAATACACTTCACAATTCCTTATTCAACTCAGTGCAAGGCATGCATTCACACAGATTCGATGTTTTATTACTTAACTTCCTCTCAGGAATGATGGCGTTCTCCGGTCTTGACTGTATCTCCACACTTTCCATCCATTTCACGTTTCCAGCGTGTATTCACACCAATCCTGTTGCACCCTTATCCAGCCAAATCCTCACAGCCCTCTCCAAAGATCCCAGCGAATTCAAGCCAGTGTCAAATAAACGATTTCTCCCGGGGGAGCACCAGGCTCAATTCTTCTTCTTCTTCGTTTGGTGTTTTATGGCGGTTGGCAAACCAACTTTCGGTGCATTACCGCCACCAACTGGACTGGAGTGTGAAGCACTTAAAAATGAATACAATAATCAACTTAAAAAAAAAAAAAAAAAAAAACTAATCATCCCCTATACTTCAAATTCTCCCGTCTATTCCTATTTCTTTGAGATACTTCATTATCGCACTATATATTTTTTCTTGTTCTTCTTGCTTTCCCAGTAAAGTTTCCATACTGAATACTACCACACCCAATTTCTTTACTATCCCTTTAAGTACTAACCTTTCTTTTCCATATTTTACACATTTTATTAATTTATGTTCAATTGTTTCTGCCTGATCACAGTACTTACATTTTCCCGTATCATGTTTTCCTATCTTAAACAAGTAATGATTTAATCGTGTGTGCCCTATTCTAATACGAGACATAATTGTATCCTCTTTCCTATTCCTAGAAACACTTCTTCTATTTCCTACTTGCTTCTGAATACTATACAACTTTCTACCCTTCCCCTCATTATTCCATTGTTCTTGCCATTTATTTTTTATGAATTCTTTTAACTTCATTTTTGCTCAACGTTACTTGCACATTTACCTCATTATGTTTTACTGCTTGCTTTGCTAATCTATCTACCACTTCATTTGCCTCCAGTCCCACATGAGCAGGAACCCATACAAACACTATTAAGCTTGCACTACTTATTCTTAGCAGACTAGCAAGTATCTCATATATAATGTCTTGCCTTACTAATTTATTTCCACTTTCGAGACTTGTTATTGCTGCAAACGAATCAGAACATATAGCTACTACTCTCGGTTTTACGTCCTCTACCCCAGTGTTTCCCAACCCTGTTCCTCGCGGCACACCAACACTGCGTGTATTCTTTGTCCCCTAATCAAACACACCTGATTCATCTCATTAGCACATAATCACATGGGTTAATGAGCTGATGAGGTGAATCAGGTGTGTTTGATTAGGGAGACAAAGAATACACGCAGTGTTGGTGTGCCGCGAGGAACAGGGTTGGGAAACACTGCTCTACCCAATGGAGTGCAACCATTATGGCAACTAATTCTGCTGCAAATACAGAGACATGGGGCCTGTACCATGAAGGTAGCTGAACAAACTCAGAGTTACAGGATTAGTTTTGAGTTGACAAAACCAAACCGATGCAATCACGCTTTATTGGTACCATGAAGCAGCTCATCAACTTTCTCTGTCAACTCAGGCTTTGATCTTAAGCTATGATTACTCCACGAGCGTGTGCACATACCAAAGTGACGTTGGCACCGAACAACCAATCGCGTTCGATATGGATAGAGCGAGAGCGATACTTTCTTTCCGCGGAGGAGCAAGAGATAATCATTCAGAATTACGATGAATTTAAATATGTATTACAAGCTCGAAACAATACGGTCTCTGCTGCCAAAGCAAGAGAAGACTGTTGGAGAAAGATTGCTGATTGCATTAATGTGTAAGCTAAATAAATACGTTCTTTATTCATGTGAAATGATGTATAGGCTATGAATGTATGTGTGTGTAAAATATAGCCTATATTTTTATAATATAGCTATAAAAAAAATTGCACGTATATATACCTGTAAGGATTAATATTCATTGATTTTAGATGCAACTCCAAACGTTTTTGGCAGCTGATAAAGACAAAATAAAAAATATAATTAAAAGTAGCCTAGTAAGTATTTATTTACACACAACCTTTTATTATTTTTTTATTTGTTTGAGGCAAACCGAAAAAAGAGTGAAATTCAGAAAACCAGTGGAGGGCCACTCCTCCAGAATACACTGAGTTGGCTCTGATGGAATAAGGGACGGCCGATTATGGATGGGATTACAGGTGCTGTACAATCTGACCCTGGTGCTGGCTCCTCTAAGCAAGTAACACTGTGTGTGTTACACTAGTAACACTGTAACACTGTCAGTGTGCGATACATTACTATTTTAAGTTTTAAATATGGCTGACTGTATGTTCTGCAGTAGAGGGAAATGCAGTGTCCCTGTTGAAGCCAGCACACACACACACTCTCCCACACAGAGGTCAGTATGCAGCAGACACAACACCAGAAACATATGGGCCTACTTTTATTTATCAGGGAGGAGGAAATGATGAAGACACTCTGTCTGTGTTCTGGGACAGTTGCTGAGGTGAATGCACTGGGCTTTTTATTAAGGCAAACATTTGAATGTGTGGTATAAAACAGGGACTGGCCCAAGTTACACATCTCTTTTATTGTAGGATTTTTCACAACCTGTCCCAGAAACTAAAGCCTCTACCTCAACAGGCTTCAAAAGAAATGTGAACAAAGGATTTAAAACCCTTGACATACATTACAGGTGTTTGTCAAGGACCTTTTTGTGAGTTGATTAGCCTCCCAAAAACTTATAATGATCATGTTTGTGGTGGAATTATGTTTCAGGTGGAAACAGACTCAGTCAGGGCCCTTTACAAAAGGAGCCTATAGGGCTAGACTGCACACAAAAGGAGCCTATAGAGCTAGACTGCACACTAAAGGAGCCTATAGAGCTAGACTGCACACTAAAGGAGCCTATGGAGCTAGTCTGCACACTAAAGGAGCCTATAGAGCTAGACTGCACACTAAATGAGCCTATAGAGCTAGACTGTACACTAAAGGAGCCTATAGAGCTAGACTGCACACTAAAGGAGCCTATAGAGCTAGACTGCACACTAAAGGAGCCTATAGAGCTAGACTGCACACTAAAGGAGCCTATAGAGCTAGACTGCACACTAAAGGAGCCTATGGAGCTAGACTGCACACTAAAGGAGCCTATAGAGCTAGACTGCACACTAAAGGAGCCTATAGAGCTAGACTGCACACTAAAGGAGCCTATAGAGCTAGACTGCACACTAAAGGAGCCTATAGAGCTAGACTGTACACTAAAGGAGCCTATAGAGCTAGACTGCACACTAAAGGAGCCTATAGAGCTAGACTGCACACTAAAGGAGCCTATAGAGCTAGACTGCACACTAAAGGAGCCTATAGAGCTAGACTGCACACTAAAGGAGCCTATAGAGCTAGACTGCACACTAAAGGAGCCTATAGAGCTAGACTGCACACTAAAGGAGCTATAGAGCTAGACTGCACACTAAAGGAGCCTATGGAGCTAGACTGCACACTAAAGGAGCCTATAGAGCTAGACTGCACACTAAAGGAGCCTATAGAGCTAGACTGCACACTAAAGGAGCCTATAGAGCTAGACTGCACACTAAAGGAGCCTATAGAGCTAGACTGCACACTAAAGGAGCCTATAGAGCTAGACTGCACACTAAAGAAGCCTATGGAGCTAGACTGCACACTAAAGAAGCCTATGGAGCTAGACTGCACACTAAAGAAGCCTATGGAGCTAGACTGCACACTAAAGAGCCTATGAGCTAGACTGCACACTAAAGAAGCCTAGGGGCTAGACTGCACACTAAAGGAGCCTATGAGCTAGACTGCACACTAAAGAGCCATAGTAACTGCCACTAAAAGAGTCAAGAGCTAGACTGCACACTAAAGGAGCCTATAGAGCTAGACTGCACACTAAAGGAGCCTATAGAGCTAGACTGCACACTAAAGGAGCCTATAGAGCTAGACTGCACACTAAAGGAGCCTATAGAGCTAGACTGCACACTAAAGGAGCCTATAGAGCTAGACTGCACACTAAAGGAGCCTATAGAGCTAGACTGCACACTAATGAGCCGACTGTGAGCTGAGGAGGCTCCACATTTAAAAAATAAATGCAACAGCTAGATTAAACTGATCTCAGTGAACTTATTAAACCAAGTAACACTTTAGCATGAATATTTATTAATGCAACTTTCTATTGCTTTCTTTCTCTCTCACCCATCCCACAAAACCAATAAAACACTTTGAGACCTATCTGCAGTTTCAATGTGCTTTTATTAAGTGTAATATTGTATGGTGATTGCAACTACATTTGCACCAGCTGGGTGGTCAAGTGTGTTCGGGTCAGTTTCATCGGGAGAAGCTTTCTGTGGTGGTTCTGGCTCCTTTCTATGGTGGCTATATTGTGCAGAATGGCACATGCAGACACTATCTGTGATGCCCACTCTGGTGACTCTTAAGCACCGAAGACAGTTGAAACGTGCCTTTAGGATGCCAAAGATCATCTCTAACTTTTACTATGGTTTTACTGACACATGAGGGTCATGATAGGGGTTATTGTGTAGGTTTTGCTGTCCCAATTCAAATTAACAGTGTTTTGTACTGTACCAAATTTAACTAGCTTTCCTCAAAGCGCTGACACAACATACTCACGGAAAGTAGATTGTTATCTGTTAATTTGACTATTAATTTAAAGATTCATCTCACAGAAAATAATAATTTCACATGTTCACATAATCTCTACCTGAACATTAAGGCTGTGAAAGGACTTTCTATTAATATAATCTGCCTCATGTTCTCCTAGAGAAGTGGACATTGCAACATGTGTGCAGTATATTGCTTCAATGACTCTATAGGGAATCCTATCATAAGATTAACCGAATAAAAAAATATTAAAATAATGCTTAACAAGTACTGTATTGTATAGTACATTTGTGAAATTTGCTTTTTGGAAGAAAAAAAAAATGTGATGTCACCCTATCAATATTACCGACAATTTTATAAAAAGCCTCTCTTATGGACATGGTCAATAAATGAACACTATTAAACTATTAATGTACTCCTGCAGAGCGAGGACCACCTTGCGAATGGTTCGACAAACCGTGTTTTCTCCTAGATTCTGTGCATCACCGCAAGTATGTTTGCGTGTTGCGATTGCGTGCAAGTATGCAAGCACTTGCAAAAAAACGCAACGCAATCCCATTTATGGTACAGTAAGTGCATGAATTCGACGTGTTAAATTATTTATGAGCGGCTCAATAAGTTCGCAAAGATAAGATATTCCTTCCGCAGAAAATCTGTATCTTTGATACCTAACTATCAGGAAAGGCAAGGGGATTTTGTCCGGCTAAAAACTCTTTCTCTACGATGTGCTCGTCTTATAGTTTGCGCTGAGATGTCCACAGGATTTGAAAGAAAATGTAAAGCAATTGCAACCAACACTGGGAATTAGTTACGTCACCTATATGTTTCTTTGCTCACAGCTGATTGGTCAAACTTCAGTCTGAGATCTCGAATCCAGAACTTAACCTGCCCCGGAGCAGGTTAACCGTGCAGCGTAAGATACCATGGCAACGAACACCGATTAAAGCCGAGCTACTTTCATAGTACCTAAAACCCAGGGTTGGCGGAAACTAAGCTGAAACATAGCTAGCCACCTAAACCGGCTTCATGGTACAGGCCCATGGTCAGTTATTCTTTTCTTGATACTTATTTGAAACCTAGGAATATATACAGCAGCTGCTGTCCTTCCAGAGATCGGATCCTTAGACCCATCCGTAAATATTTGCACCCATGATGAGTACTTCTGATCTAAATACTGCTGTGCTATAATATTCTTTAGAATGTCTTTCTTATTTTTAATTTTCATTTGAATTTGAAGGTCAATTATTGGCCTTGGAAACAACCATGGTGGTATACTGGATAATATCACTGTAGGGCTTACATTACAATCTTCAATACCCGCTTCTTGTGCTTCTCTTTGAACACTCCATCCCAAGCTTTTAATTTTTTTGTTCCCATGTTCCCATCATTCTTCTAGTACCCCCTTCACTGGATGATTCTTTTTATGACCTTTTATGTTAACCCAATAATTCAGTCTTATTTTATGTCTTCGGAGTTTTAACGGAGCAACGCCAACCTCTACCTGTAGTGCTGCTAAGGGAGATGTTCTGACTGCACCACAACATATTCTTAGAGCTTGATTTTGTATTGCTTCAATCTTTTTGAGTGTAGTCTCATTTGCAAATCCATAAACTATACTTCCGTAATCTAAACTTGATCTAATTAAAGTATTATATATTCTTTTCAACGATAACCTACAAGCTCCCCATTCCACCCCTGTTAAACATCTTAATATATTTATTCCTTTTTTACATTTTTAAATCAGATTTTTAGCATGTATAGCAAAAGTCATCCTGGAATCCATCCATACACCAAGATATTTGACTACCGGCACTTGCTCCACTTCCTGCTTAAACAACTTTAATTTAACCTCTGGTATTTTTTTCCTATTAGTAAAACATATAACTTGAGTTTTAACCACAGATAATCTAAAGCCCCAATTATTTGCCCACCCCTCTACTTCATCCACTGCTTTTTGTATACTTTGTGATACACATGAAATATTACGTCCTCTTTTCCATATTGCCCCGTCATCCGCAAATAATGCTCTTCCTACATCACCTTTTATATTACAAAAAACATCATTTATCATAATATTAAATAAAACTGGGCTGCATACACTTCCTTGAGGAGTTCCGTTCTCTATCTTATATATCTCTGAATACTCTACTCCTATCCTAACTTGAATTGTTCTTTCAAGAAGAAAGTCCATAATCCAATTATACATCTTGCCTCCGATTCCCATACATTTAATTTTTATTAAAAGTCCCTCTTTCCAAAGCATATCATAAGCTTTCTCGATGTCGAATAACACCCCAACCATTACTTCTTTATTAGCCTGAGGTTTCCTGATATCTGCTTCCAGGCTTACCACAGCGTCCATAGAATTTCGACCTGCCCTAAATCCACTTTGATATGGTGACATAAGTCCTTTAACTTCCAATATATAATTTAATCATTCAATCATTTTTTCCATCAATTTACATAAATTAGCATTAGTGCAATTGGCCTATAATTAATTGGATTTGATTTATCCTTACCAGTTTTGCCTATGGGTATTATTATTCCATGTTTCCATGAAGAAGGAAGCTTTCCTGCATTCCAGATCTTATTGAATAAATTTAAAACCACTTTCAACGATCTATCTGACAAATGTTGAATCATTACATAACATATATCGTCTCTTCCAGGAGATGTATGTTTGACTCCACCTAAAGCCATCTTTAATTCATAAATACTAAAATCTGCATCTAAGGTGTCTCCAGTAGGGTTCCTTTTCATCAACACGTCTGGATGCTGTTGTGAATTAATTTCTTCTAAAGTTTAGGAACTCAGAAGAGCGAAGACCAGGAGACTCGGGTGTATCTTTTAAAGCAGGATTCTTTATTTGCTTAGTCTGCTTCGTCCAAAATCGTACCCAAGTCTAATCTAAAGCAGACTAACTGTATATACCTTTCAAGGGGAGGGGTTACATTCGGTTCCTGCACTGTGACAGGACAAAAGGCAAGGGGGGAGACATGAGAACAGGATGGGGAAGAATTTCCCCGCACTGGGACAGAAACTCAAAGACAAAGGTGTAACATCAGAGCCTTGAGATGCTAATCCAGTCAGCCTGACTAGATTGGTTAAACCTTTACATTATCATTGAGACAAAGAGTGGGAATATCAGTGGCCATTAAGAGTTTTCAGTAATCTTTAACAATACAGAAAAACAGGATGGGCCGGATATAATGACCATCCTAATCTTAAATGCTAAATTCAATGTCCAGAACTGTCTCAGGTTATACACAGTATAATTTTGGAACCTAAATTATACATTTAATAAATTTGTAATATCACAATGCTGACTCTTATTCTTATTTCTATTCTTTTTAATATCCTCTGTTACATTATCATCACTATGGACTTTAACAAATATTTTAGCCAGCATTTCAGCCTTTTCTTTATCTGTCACAGCCATTTTTCCTACATTTTTTAAAACTGGTATAACTTGATTTCTATATATTCCTCCCATTTTTCTAATTGATCCCCACATTTCACTTATGTCAACATCTCCTCCTATTGAATTACACCAATCTCTCCAGTATTTCTTTTTAGCTATTCTTACTGTTCTTCTCACCTCGGCTATTGCTCTCTTATAATATATAAAATCTACAAATAAATTAGTTTTTTTTATTTTCCTAAATGCTTTATTCCTATTTTTAACAGCGGTACTACATTCTTCTGTCCACCACGGAACTGCTTTTCTTTTTTACATGATCCCTTTTTACCTATTACTTTATCTGTTACCTCAAACAATACTTTACATATTTTCTCATTATACTCCTCTATATCCTCTATCGCATTTAGATCTAATGCTGTTATTTCTACCTCGCTTAAATACTCATACACTTCCCAATTTGCTTTTTTAAATCCCCATCTTGGTGCTAAAAACACATTATGCTCCAATACACTCATCCCTACCTTACTTAAAATTATATAGTGATCACTACCCATAATATTTTCTTCCCACACATCCCCTATACATTTACTTGCTATATCTTCAGAAACCAATGTTAAATCAATTGCTGACCCAACTCCACGAACCAAATCTATTCTCGTGTTTCTCCCTTCATTTAAACATACTAACCCATTACTGTCTAAAATTTCTTCTATTACCCCCCCATTATAATCATCACTACTACTTCCCCATAAAGTGCTATGTGCATTAAAATCTCCACACCAAATTACTTTATGATTTCCTGACCCAATAACCTTCTCTAACTCTTTACTTAGTTTACTACAAGGATTATAATAATTTATTATTCGAATAGTTTGATTCCCTGCAAATACTTCTATCACCACCAACTCATATACTTCGATCTCATTAATGACTCTATATTCTATATCATTTTTAATAAAAGTGGCCACCCCACCTCCATTTCCTGCCCCTCTATCTCTCCTTACTATATTATATCCTTGCAATACAAAATTTAGGTGAGGTTTTAACCACGTTTCTTGAATGCAAATTATATTAGGTTTCTTATCTTGTTGATCTACATACCTCTTAAATTCTGGTCCATTTGCAATAATACTTCTAGCATTCCATTGCAAAACCGTTAAAACCATAATTATTATGTACTTCCACCTGAAGTTTGAACACTTGATTTAGCCATAAGCGTGTCATTTATTTTTTCCGAAGTTACTCCGGCTACATTCAAGTATCTCTCTGCTGCCCTTATTATGATTTTAATTCTTTCTGTTCTACTTTCCGTTTGAGCCGAACAGTTTATCACTTCGACCATAAATGACACGAATTCCATTTTTCCAATCACCAATTTATCCTCATTTGTCTTTACCTGAGCCATATCTACTTCATTGCCCTCCTTACTAACCACCTCTCCCTGTCTCTGTTCATTTCGTTTTGCTTTCTTTGCGGCTTCAGCATAAGTCACCCCCTCCGTAATTCTCACATTCTGGATTTTCACCGCTTGTTTGTGTACCCTGCATCCCCCAAATCCAGCACTATGCTCTTCACCGCAATTGCAGCATTTTGCCTTCGCTCCTACGTCACATTTACCATATTCATGTTCGCCCCCACACCTCGCACATCGTAAATTTCTTCTGCAAACCGCACTAACATGTCCATACTTCTGACACTTGAAGCATCTTAGTGGGGGAGGAACGTAAGGTCTTACTTGATAACTTACATATCCTATTTTAATCCTCTCTGGCACCAGGCTCAATTCCCTCTTCCCTTTCCTTTTAACTGTTTCATCCAGCCCCGGAGCCCTATCGCAGATCGTCACACCAATCGCCTGCACCTGATACTGTTTGCCTCATCAGCTACCGCTGTCATGGAAACCAACAACAAGCGGAACCGGCTTGGTGTTTCACTGATATCGCTCCGGGGGGAACACACTTTCAGCGGACATTGGTTCCGCTTCCTTTGTCACTTGTGACAATTCCCTGGATATTATCGCGAAGAACCTTTCGGTGACGCTTAGCGCCTCCTTTCCCGAGTCCTTTACCGCCTTTTCCTCTTCCTGACATGACAACAGGTTTCTCTTCTCACAACAACAAAATATAGACGTCGAAGTCGAACACTGGAGAAGAGTTTACAGTCAGGCAAACGTACTCGGTTACTAACGTAACCTCGGTTCTCTCTAGAGAGGGAACGAGTACTGCGTAATATCTTACGCTATGGGGGAAAACTCTTTTCCTCGAGATATTGAAGCCAAAAATTATCCATAATTTTTAAAAATGTAAAACGCTTTGCAGCAGCAAGCAGACAAGGGCGAGACAGCTCGCGCGCCCATTGGCTGCCTTGCTGGAAAAGCTGCAGCCTATCGAGTGAGGCACTGCGTGACGTAATGACGAATGGGGGCGCTTTGCGCCCATTTCGTCATGTCCCGCCAGTAGAGGCGTGGTCTCGCCCTATAAATACCCCCTCGATAGCTGTATTTCCTCTGATTTTTCAACGGCGAAGCGAACCAGAGCGTATTCCAAGCACGGCAAGATACGCAGTACTCGTTCCCTCTCTAGAGAGAACCGAGGTTACGTTAGTAACCGAGTACGTTCTCTTACGAGAGTATCTCTCCTACTGCGTAATATCTTACGCTATGGGGAACACCATATAACACGCCGTGCGGACAGGGATCCAACACCAGAGTCCCGGGGCCAAGCCCGGGGTGCATCTAGTGCACAATCACCACAACTCTCACAGAGTAGAGGAGGAGAGGCTAGAAGCATCACTCCTTTATAAAAAGTCCCGTAGGGGTAACAGACCCGTAGGGGTACCACACTCATGGGGCTGCCGCATCGGACTGAGCGATGCACAGGCTAACACTCCACACATAAGCCGCATGGCGGCCGATAAGCCCGAAGTTCAGACCGCCAGAAGCTTAGCTTGTAAGGCGGGCACCTCCAGGTTATAGTACTTGATAAATGTAGACGGCGAGGCCCAGCCCGCAGCCGTACAGATATCCTGCAGGGAGACCCCGCTATACCATGCCCACGACGAGGCCACGCCTCTTGTGGAGTGCGCTTCGACACCCAATGGGCACTGCAGGCCCTTGGAAGTGTAAGCCAGCGCTATGGCATATACTATCCATCTGGATAGGCTCTGTTTTGAAGCGGCAAGTCCCTTAGAACAGCCGCCAAACAACACGAAAAGCTGCTCGGTCTGTCTGAACCCAGCCGAGCGGGACACATAAGCCCTTAACGCCCTGACAGGGCAAAGGAGACTCGCGTCCCTCTCCTCATTGAGAACCGGAAGGGCAGACAGGGAAATTACCTGGGCCCTAAACGGTGTATTGAGGGATTTCGGCACGTAGCCGTGCTTCGGTTTGAGTACGACCTTTGAGTCGTTAGGCCCAAACTCCAGACATGACGCGCTTACAGAAAGCGCCTGTAAGTCCCCTACACGCTTCACTGAAGCGAGAGCCAATAGAAACACCGTCTTAAGGGACAGGTGCTTCATGTCCGACAGCTGGATCGGCTCAAACGGGGCGCCTTTCATGGCCTCCAAGACCGTGGAAAGGTCCCAAGCCGGGACTGAAGGGGGCCTGGGAGGGTTTAACCTCCGAGCTCCTCGTAGGAAACGCACGACTAAGTCGTTTTTCCCCAGTGACTGGCCAGACACCGGTTTAGCAAACGTTGCTATGGCCGCCACATAAACTTTGAGCGTGGATGGGGTCCTACCCTTATCCATCAGCTCCTGAAGGAAGGCAAGCACTTCCGTAACCCCGCAGTCCACAGGTGAAAAGCCACGGGCTCGACACCAAGTAGAGAACACCGACCATTTCGAGGCATAGAGCCGTCTGGTAGACGGAGCTCTAGCCTGCGCGATCGTGTTTAGCACTCCTTCCGGGAGGCTAGCGGGTACCCGTTGATGGCCCATGCGTGCAGGGACCACAGATCCGGGCGAGGATGCCAAATCGAGCCCTCCGCCTGAGAGAGGAGATCTTTCCTCAATGGTACAGGCCACGGGGCAGCGCTGGCTAGCCGCATCAGGACAGGAAACCAAGCCTGGTTCGTCCAGAGCGGAGCTACAAGCAGCACTGGGCATCCAGTTTCCCTGATCCGCTCCAACACCTGAGGCAGGAGCGAGACGGGGGGAAAAGCATACAGGGGACCGCTGGGCCAAGCATGGGCCAGCGCGTCCCTGCTTTTCGAGAAGAATACTGGGCAGTGAGCGTTCTCGCGGGACGCGAACAGGTCCACCTGCGCTCTGCCAAACGTTTCCCACAGCAGCTGGACCGTCTGCGGATGCAGCGACCATTCTCCTGTCGGGACGTTGTCTCTGGACAGCTTGTCTGGACCCGCATTCAGGTGACCAGGCACGTGCGCCGCTTTCAGAGAAAGGAGGTTGCGCTGGGCCCAGACCAAGAAGGGTTCCGTCAGCCTGCAAAGGCTTCTGGACCCGACGCCGCCCTGGCGATTTATGTACGCCACCACTGACGTGTTGTCCGACCGGACCAAGACGTGGTGGCCTTTTATCAGGGGACGGAAGCGCCGTAGCGCTTTGTCGACTGCTATCATCTCCAAGCAGTTTATGTGAAGGAGCTTCTCCCGCTCTGACCATAGGCCAGCCAGCGGTCTGCCCTCGAGCAGCGCTCCCCACCCCGTGGTGGAGGCGTCCGTAGACACCACTTTCACCTTTGAGGCGGTCCCCAGACTCACCCCAGACTGATACCAGCTGGTTACTTTCCAGGGTTCCAGAGCCGAAACGCACCATTGGTCGACCCTGAGGCGACACCGGCCCGTGGTCCATGCCCGGGGCGGGACCCATGCTTTCAGCCACCTCTGCAGTGGGCGCATGCGAAGCAGGCCCAGCTGGAGTACAGGGGATGCTGAGGCCATCAGGCCCAGCATTTTCTGAACCCGTCTGAGCGGGACTATAGAGCCGTGGCGGAAGGATTCCGCGACGCGCTGAATACTTAGTACGCGCTCCGGTGACAGGCGTGCCGTCATGGATAGCGAGTCTAACACTGTTCCCAGGAAAGAAATTCTCTGGCTGGGACACAGCGAGCTCTTTTCCCAGTTGACTGTCAGGCCCAGTTTCTCGAGGTGCTCGAGCAGTGTGGCCCTGTGTTCTATGAGCTCTGACCGTGATCGAGCTAGAATCAGCCAATCGTCCAAGTAGTTCATAACTCGCATGCCCTGAAGTCTCAGGGGTGCGAGAGCCGTGTCCATGCACTTCGTAAATGTACGGGGTGCCAAGGACAGGCCGAACGGCAGGACTGTGTATTGATATGCCTGGCCCTCGAACGCGAATCTCAAGAATCGCCTGTGATGGGACGCTATTTGTATTTGGAAATAGGCGTCTTTCAGATCTATTGACATAAACCAGTCCCCTTGGCGCACTTGCGCGAGGATTCTCCTGGTCGTAAGCATCCTGAACTGGCGCTTCACAAGCGCTTTGTTCAGCTGTCTCAGATCTAGAATGGGTCTGAAGCCCCCATCTTTTTTCGGTACCAGAAAATATCTGCTGTATAAGCCCCCTTCGCTCTGAGCCTGAGAAAGGGGCTCTATGGCCCCTTTGCTCAGCAGTTTCGCTATCTCGGCTCGAAGTAGATGAGATACTTCGTTTCTCACCGTAGTCTCGACGCGCGCCGTATAACGGCGGGGACGTCGTGCGAATTGTAGCGAGTAGCCTCTCTTTATAGTGTTAAGCACCCAGTCTGATACCCCGGGTAGCTTTGACCACGCTTCTGCGTGAATAGCTAGAGGTAGAATGCAGACCGGGCTCTGGCCGTGACCAGGCAACGGCTCGAGAGCCCCGGTACCCTGGGAACACAACGCCGTGTTTACAGCGTTCGAGGCGGGGGGCGCGCTGAACACAGCGGGCAGCCTGGCCGCGCTCAAATTCTCTATGGCGGGACGCACAGCGAGAGTGAGCGGGGCGAATCCCGTAGGATTCGGCGTGCTTGCGGGGGGATGTGGGCGCAAACTTACGGGCACATCTACTGCACTGTACACGCTTTCGGTCGGAGCCGATAGACTGTGTGTTGGTTTCGCTTTTACAGAAACCAAGGGACACGCGGCATGTAGCGTGAGCGGGCATTGTATGGGCGCATTCACTACATTGTCTGCACAATCGACCTGAGTCAGATTTATGTGTGCTAGCCTCGCACCGTGGCGGGCTGTGTCTGGGTGTGGGAATGGGCACTGGGGCGTGGGCATTCTTACAACACTCATAACACCATCGGCCGTGGCCGGTATACCAGAAAATACACTCTTTATTGGATTTATCTGGGTAGCCATAAAAACGGCTTTTGTGTGCAGGCAAGCGGGCTGAGACACCGGCTGCTTCGCTGCTAAATACACTGGCACAGTCACATCGCAAGGAACTGAACGAGCGAATCGTTTCGGTGGGGAACCGGCCGCAGCGGGATCCGAACACCATCGCTTTCCTAGAGTGGCTAGGAAAGCTTCGAGGCCTCGGGCTTGAGCTCAATCTTCGGCCGGGGCCCGCGCTGAGCAGGGCGGCGTCCAGCAGAGCGAGAGCGCGGTCTCTGATCCCGGGCCTGGCGGCGCTGTGTAGCGGCGGCTGCGGGCGATGCAGGCCGAGGCTGCGAGCTGCGAGCAGACGGCTGCTTAGAGCGACCTGCAGCGGAGCTTGAGCGCTTCGGGAGGAAGTGCTTCATGGCCTGCGAAGTCTTCTGCACCTCAGAATATCTGTCCGCGAAATCTTTGACGGCAGATCCGAAGAGGCCCGCAGGGGAGATGGGCGCGTCGAGGAATACAGAGCGCTCAGCTTCCGTCATCTCAGACAGCGTCAACCACAGATGTCTCTCAGCAACGGTGAGAGAGGCCATATTCCGCCCCATGGCCTGAGCAGCGGCTTTAGCGGCGCGTAGAGCAAGGTCCGTAGCGCCTCGTAAATCCGCCACACTGACAGCACCCGGCCCTTCCTCGTCCAATTTAAGGAGAAGGTCAGCCTGGTAAATCTGCAAGACCGCCATAGTATGCAGCGCTGAGACCGCCTGTCCAGCGGCTGTGTAAGCGCGCCCGTGCAGCGATGACGTCACCCGGCAGGCTTTGGAAGGAAGTGTCGTCTGCGCGCGCCGTCCCGCAGAGGGCGGGCAGAGATGCGACGCGACCGCCGCCTCCACAGGAGGAATGGAGAGATATCCTTTATCTCCCGTGCCGACGACAGAGGAAAAAGCCGCAGAGGTGGAAGTGCGCAGCCTGGCGGAGAAAGGGGCGGTCCATGACTTGGCGACTTCGTCGTGGAGCTCAGGGAGGAAGGGGGCGGCCCTAGACCTAGACGGGGCTTCGTCCTTTTTGAGAAAGCGCCCGTCGAGTCTGTTGCGCGGCGGCAACGTAGGCGCCTCCCACTCGAGGCCGATGCACTCCACGGCCTGGGTGAGCAGACGCATCAGCTCAGCCTCAATGCCGGGTCTCTTTCCAGAGGGTTGGCTAGACACGTCAGCGGGGGGGAGGTCCACAGAGCTCGCCCAATCCTCGCTATCAGAAGCCACAAGAGAGCATACCTCAGCAGGTTCGTCCAACTCGGGAGCGGAAGCGGCGGCAGACGGCGGGCGCTGTCCGTCCGGGAGCGACTCAAGTGAAGCCGGCGAAGCAGGCGGGCGAACCGGCGAGCTTTGGCGGGCTGGAGAAGGCTCGGGAGCGCGCTGGGCGCGACGCTTCTTGCGGCGCGGCACAGAAGGCTGGGACGCGGGCTCAGAGAACGACGCCAGGCGAGTCCTCAGAGTCACCATGGGCAGAAGTTCGCAGTGCGGGCATCCACCATCCGCGAGCGCGATAGCCGCGTGCTCATGACCCAGGCAGGACACACAGATGACGTGACGGTCCTCATCACTGAGTTGGGAGCGGCACGAGCCACAGAAAGGCATCTTTAAAAAGACGCAGCTCTTTTAGAACAGTAGAAAATGGGTGTTGCGTCACGTAAGCAAACACACACACTTAGCAGAGTAAAGGATATAGTACGCCGGAAAGCGCAGCAGGTACGGCGGTTGAAGGCGGCTGGGCCAGCGACTTCAGAAGATGGCACGTCCCGCTGAGAAGGCTACAAGTCAACGGCGCGGCTTCTCACTCGGATCCAGCGATGCGTGAGCTTCGCGTGAAGAGTAGAAAAATCAGAGGAAATACAGCTTTTGAGGGGGTATTTATAGGGCGAGACCACGCCTCTACTGGCGGGACATGACGAAATGGGCGCGAAGCGCCCCCATTCGTCATTACGTCACGCAGTGCCTCACTCGATAGGCTGCAGCTTTTCCAGCAAGGCAGCCAATGGGCGCGCGAGCTGTCTCGCCCTTGTCTGCTTGCTGCTGCAAAGCGTTTTACATTTTTAAAAATTATGGATAATTTTTGGCTTCAATATCTCGAGGAAAAGAGTTTTCCCCCATAGCGTAAGATATTACGCAGTACGAGAGATACTCTCGTACTGCGAACGGACCTAGTTGAAAACACATTCATGGGTGGTTCTAGTAAACGTCAGTTGCCAAGTCGAGGTCGGTCTTTTTATGCTTGATACTAGTGGAAATAACTAAATATAAACTATAATAATATAAAATAAAAACATGAAATATAATATAAAAAACATAAAATAATATATCTAAATGTTGTACAATAACACTAAAAAACACTTGAACCATCTTTAATATCCTTTTAGATTTAATATAAATAGCATTCTTCGGACAGTTGGCCAATGGCTGTGCGCCTCCTGATTCTCGCTCAGTCTTCTATTATTTGGATACACGAAGCCAGAAACAGATTATACCGGTTTTATATTTGTGCACCAGAACCCGTAATTGTTCCTTAATGTTGTATGATGTAATATTTTTTTTACATCGAAATACTTTAACGATGCCAAAGTGGTTTATTCATAGTACAATGGGGGGAAAATAACCGTGCAGTGCCATTACATGTAAGTTACATAAATAATAGAGCGTGTTACTTCAATTACAAACGCTCAGAAAACTAGGGTTATTTATTTGATAATATTAACACTGTCGAGTAGGGGAAAAACATTATTTATACTAGGCAGTTAACTTTAATAATAGTGATTGGAATAATGAAATCACACTCATGGAGAAAATGTGTGGCTCTTAAAAGAGCCTTTGGTTTGAAGAGAAGCTTCGGTCAGTTTACTTGCCCTTCGCGGGCTTCTCGGTCTTCTTGGGCAGCAGCACGGCCTGAATGTTGGGCAACACACCACCCTGAGCGATGGTCACGCCACCCAGAAGCTTGTTCAGCTCCTCGTCATTGCGCACCGCCAGCTGCAGATGTCGAGGGATGATGCGGGTCTTCTTGTTGTCCCGAGCGGCGTTTCCAGCCAACTCCAGGATCTCAGCGGTCAGATACTCGAGCACAGCGGCCAAATACACCGGAGCTCCGGCGCCGACGCGCTGGGCATAGTTGCCTTTGCGGAGAAGCCTGTGAACACGGCCGACGGGGAACTGCAGTCCAGCCCTGGAAGAGCGAGTCTTGGCCTTAGCGCGAGCCTTTCCCCCGGTTTTACCTCTACCACTCATTACTGCAGTGGGACGCACTGCTGTGTCCAATTAGCCTAATGCGTTTGGGCGTGAGTTCAATCATAACGATGCGGGACCATATAAAAAAGGATTTCGAGTCACTGTGTACGTGTGAGTGTCGTCTGCGCGGTGCGTCATTGCCCGGGCACCGCCCTTGCGGGTACCTCATCCGTTCTCGCTTGAGCCTTGAGGATAAATCGCGGCTGTGAAGTGGCAGCTGAAGAACTTCACAGGTGGTGTGAAGTTTCCTTTAATTATTAATCTCATGTTCTTTAAATATTCATCATGTCAATTTTAAAACACTTATTATTATGTATGTTTATATACCTACATTTTATTTTTTTTCCTTTTTTATTATTACTATTTCTTTTTTTAAAGGTGCCCTAGAATGGGGTTATTTTATTATTTTATAATGTATCCTGTGTTGCCCTTATAATGTTAGTATGTTTTTTAGATAAAAAATAATCATAATTTAGAAAAAAAGGCATTTTTCCTAGTCTGATTTTAGCCTCTGATTTGAACACTCTGTTTGAAGGGGCGTGTCTGCTGTGGGATTCAGTGTAACCGCCCACTGCTGTGATTGGCTGACATGCTTGCATTTGAAATAGCTACGTATTACATGTGAAAGTCTCTCGAATACTTTTACTACAGCTGTTATACGTTTTAACTATTACAGCTATCGAAATTAACGAATCTTGAGATGTTTTTAAAGTATTTACATCAATTTCCATCACATAAAATGTTGCTGTGATGAGCATTGAGCAAGCAGATGACAGTGTGTTGATCGCGAGACTGAAGATCTTATCATTGCAACGCAGTTTCTCCACTCTCTATAATGCTTTCACCAATGCAAACACTGATTTCATAACGAGATTGGCAAGTGTCAGATAAACTTGCGCTGTGTGGAAAGATTGTTCTTTGATCACTTTCTGTATATATTTTATTCACTGAGAGAAGCTTGACATTGTCCCAGGTATGGTAATGGTATGAAAAGTCCTCACTTCCTCTGCACAGCCTGGAACATAACATTTATCTGCCATTTTCCCTATGATCCTCGCTTGTTTCTGCACCTGCAGAACTTGGTTGAACTTAACGATGGTTCGGCTGCGCAGTGCCTGGCATTGAGGGCTGGCATATGCAAATTTTTGGAGGCGTACATATTAATGATCCCGACAGTTGCGTCACAGTTGGTGTTATGTGGAGATTCGCCTGTTTTTCAGGGGTGTTTTTCAAAAACAAGATTTAAATAAGAAGGAGAAAACAATGGTGTTTGAGACTCACTGTATGTCATGTCCATGTACTGAACTCGTGTTATTTAACTATGCTAACATAAATTCAATTTCACATTCTAGGGCACCTTTAAGGAAAAAACACATGTAGGCTATACTCCAATAAGTTAAAGTGCTCATATCTTAGATATGTGTTGACAAATAAATGAGTTATTCCCAAATATTACATGGCTTGGTAATTGCAATGTAGAATGCGGTCTGTTATTTCTTGATAACAGACGCTGCTTAGTATAACAGAGCGTTGTTGCCATGAACAACAGAGCGTTGTCATGAACGCAGTTCAGAGACGGAACGGACTATTTTCTTTACCGGAAGCAATGCAATCGTTTTTAAATCAATAAATCTCCTTTTTACATCAATATTTTGAGTTAAATTAAAAAATTATTGATTTATTTGGTAGGTAGCCATATAATAAGCAGTATAATGTATAGCGAGGTGGTTGTTATCAGGAATACCACCCCTTCAGGCTGATTAAGATCCCTCCGCTTCGTGTCGGGCTCATAGTCAGCCTGTCGGGGTGGTATTCGTTTTATAACAACCGCCTCGCTATACATTATCCCTTACATATCTACTCACCAAGTCTCTTTCTGAACACCCTGTGTAGGGTTTCAAACTTACCTGGCAATTTACTTAAATGTGATTGTGCTTTCACAGCCAACTCATTTCCTCAGGCCTAATAATAGAGTTGAGCTGATATTGTGGTTTGACTTCTGCTCTGTTTCTGTGGTTTTAACACGAGTAGAGGAAACATTTATGCCTTTCTGCATCTTTAGTTTCATAAACCTCAAAATATCATCACAAGATCAAAGAATCACAGAATGTCTGTGTAATTTTCAATGACTTTCCTTTTTTATAATCCAAAACCATGTTAATTTCTTCTCTAAAAGGAGGGCAGTGAGAAAGGGTTGTTTAGAAGTGAAAGATGTTACTTCTAAACCTTTCACTAAACCTTTCACTACTTTCCTTTTAGAGAATAAATGAACATGGTTTTAACCCTCTAATCGCATGAATTTTTATTTTGTGAGGGAAAAAAAGATCACCCCATTTTTTTGGGAGCTTGGGGACCCCGGATAATATATTCATCATAAAATGTGTCCGACCAATCACAAACATCAAACCATCAAATAAACAAACTAATACTAATTACATCTAATTTGTCATTTAGGCTATAAATGTTTCTTAAATTTCATATATATATGAAATATATATATATATTATACATATATACATATGTATAAATATATTAACCATATACATACTGTATACACATACACATACACACATAACTTTACTGACTGACCTCTGACCTCCCGACTGTCTCTCCTGATTCAGGGATCCTCTCTTCCTGACTCTCCTCAAGCTCACTGTCCTCACTGTCAGAGGGAATGACCCAATCATGTTCCTGCCGCCCGTAACATGTGCTTGTGTCCATTTCCTGTGAGTATCAGTAGATAGTAGAAACATTGGCTATTGGTGCGTTCAAGTCTTAGTCTTACAAGTCTTACTACTGCCATGAGGCAACAATCCAGAAAAACACAGTTTTAGTATATAAATATAGACTTTAACCAATCAAACTACTTTACAGTCTGATGCTCATGCATTTATTTTTTATTTAAAGTTATTTCAATATAAACATGTTAAAAAGTAATATTTTTCTTACCAATTGGTGGCACTGTGTCACATGTGTCTTTGCTTCCTGAAATGAAGCTCCGCCCCCAAAGTAAAGAGCACACCCACTTCAGCCGCTCATCTCACTGAACACACATGCACACATGCAGCTAGATAGGGGCGTAAATTTCATCTAAATGTTGTGGGGGACAGTAAATATAACATTTCTCAAGAACAATTTTTGAAGGGGACACCATATGCCAGCTGACAATTAGACTATATATATTTTTTTTTATTAAAATAAAAAAAATAAAGGAGCAGTGTGAGGTGAGGTCCAAAAATGAAGTTTGTTTCCTGAGATCAACATCATGTCATCTTGTTGTGGCCGACTATCAGTTCATTTACATATGAGTTCATATTGAGTCTCTGATCATTTGAAATGAATATAGCCTAGTAAAAGATGAGTGACATATCGTATTATGAATATCTTTGTTTACTTTCTTAGAAACAATCACACTGGGCTTTAAATGTTGACAAGTTTCTGCAAATCAGATGAAATATGAAAACACTTTCATGATGAAGATTTTTGTCTCACATTACAGAAATAATGTTTTTAATAAAATAAAAAAGGATTTGAATGACATTGGATTACTTGTTTATTCTATCAATCCTCATGTAAAACAATCTTTATTAAACAAACAAGCTATTGTAAAAGCATCAGTTGATCAGCAACAGGGATTGTGATGTCGACTGCAGATCGCTGGTCCACAGCTTGTGTGTTTCAGGGTCCTAATGTTCTCCAGATTCAGGGTCTGTTAACACACATTAAGGAAACTTTTTAAAAGGTCAGGACTCATTTCACAAGAGCCCTGTTCACTTTATTAACTTACTACTAACCCTAACCCTCACTTAAAGAAGATCTGGCCTTCTGTGATTCTGTTTCTCCAACCGTTTCTTCAGTTCATCAAGTCCAGGCTGTTTTACTGAGAGCCGAAGCGCTGAGAACAGAAACACCTTTGACCAGCAACAGTTTAGTTTTTATGGAGCGAAACTTTATGATAAAAAGGCTGTATATTTCATTCACTGATATGTTGTAGAGTTACATTAGACACACATTAGATGTCACATGATGATTTCTCTTTAATCACGGTCTGTCTTCTGTGTGTGACTGTGAACGAACAAAATAACAGTGAGAACAATCTCCATCAGAACTGATCTGGAAATTATGATTTTCTAGATGAACAGCTGTAACAACTTAAGTATAATTAAATAAATGAGTAGTTAAATATCTTGGACTGGATCTCTCTTTTCTTTATCTGTGTATTTCTGTGTGTAGTTTTGTCTCCTCCCTCATCTCTTCTTTCAAACACAGGAAGTGTGTGTTTTATCACTCAGCGCTGTTACAACAGTCTATTAATGTGACAGTATGGGCTCCAGTGCACTGCCTCTCATCTGTGAGTATCTGATCATATTCATAATCCTCTTTTTTCTGTTTCTAATGCAATGTATTCAGCTGAAGATGGGATAAAATAATGATTGTTGTGTAGGAGAGTCTATGAATTCACAGCATCACTGCTTATTGTATTATTTATTGATCAGATTCAATGTGATGTTGTTATGTGTTGATCAGATGAAGAGTTTGATGATGTATTTATCTGTGTGATAATGCATGTGAAAGATGGAGGCAATGCGTGTATTTATGATTAGTTTTGTTGTAATATATTTCTTCCTATTTCAAGTAGTTCATATAAATCAGATGTATTTGTGTTGATATGAGTTATTGTTGAATGATGATTACACACATAATGCTCATTCTTTGAGTTTTCTGAACTCGTAAAAACAAACTTCCCAGGAGGACTTTAATGCACCATATGGTCATGAACATATTAATATTAATATTACATAATGCACGACCGAACACACGAAGCTTCTCTTTCTCTCTGAATGTTTTATTGAGAAATAATTTCAAAAATGATTTGGAAACTGAAATTTCATTGTCAATGGACAAAAGTTTATTAAACAAAGTAGAGCTTTTCTCAGAACTAACTTCTCTTTTCTGAGACGCGTTTCAGTTATTTTTAACCAGTTCGCCTGAACTTCATATTTAGTTGTTGAATGATGTCAGTTCACACGTGTGTCAGAATAACCCAGAATAAGTTCATCATGGCGACATATGAATATGTTCCACCAATGCTTGACAATCAGAAAGTATCTCAGACTTGTGTTGTCCTTTTAAACATATTCATTTATTAATGGTTTGCGAAAATAATTTTTTTAATTTTTAAGAAAAGTCTTGATTGAAAATGTCTCAGGTTACGTCTGTAACCATAGTTCCCTGAGAAAGGGAACGAGACGATGCGTCCAGCGACGCCTTGGGAACGCCCCCAGTGTGAATGCGTCTGAAGCATCTATGTCAACTAGTCCAATTGAAAGAATGAGCGTCACGGGCGGGTGACGTCATGACCAGGAAATGATAAAAGCACATCCGGTGCAACCAAATTAGCCGAAGCAAGCCGATCACAGGGATGCAGGAAGTATGGCAGGGTGACGCATCGTCTCGTTCCCTTTCTCGGGGAACAATGGTTACAGACGTAACCTGAGACGTTCCCTATCGAGGGAACTTAACGATGCGTCCAGCGACGCCTTGGGAACGAGAATACCCAAAGCGCCAGAATTCCAAGTACCTGAGTGTCAGTCTGTTGTAACTAAGCACTAAGCACCTGAGAACCTGGGGCAGCATCCAGGTCTAAACTGTAAAATCTAACGAATGTGAGCGGAGCGGACCAGCCTGCCGCATCACAGATGTCCAGACGTCTCGCACTGGACACAAGAGGTTCAGCCTTTTTCTGGTCTGCAGATGTAAAAGGAGGAGGACAGAAAGCCTGCATCACAATAGGCCTCGGAGTCAAGGTCGGCACCTTAGGGAAGTATCCCTGTTTTGGATATAAGAATGCCTTGACCATCCCCGGTGCAAACTCTAGGCAAGTGGGGGAAACCGAAAGGGCCTGAAGGTCTCCAACTCTCTTAAGGGACGAAATAGCTAGCAGAAAGATAGTCTTAAAGGGATACTCCACCAGTTTTTCTTATTAAACTATGTTATTCCCTTAACTAAGACGAGTTGATACATACCTCTCTCGTCTCAGTGCGTGCACTATATCGCTCTGTATTGCCGCAAAACTTTGTTAGCACTTAGCTTAGCCCATGCATTAAATATGGGCCTTAAAGAGAAGCGACCAAACACTTCCACGTTTTCCCTATTTAAACACAATTACTCGAGTAGTGTAACTTGACCTGGGCTGGTGACACAAAATAAAACGTTGCGCCTTTCTAAGCGTTTAAAATTGATGACTATTGTTGGAGCCAGTGTTAATGTATATGTATTTCGGGTTGTCACCAGGTGGGGGCAGTATGTGCACAGAGGGTTTTTAAAAAGGTGTTTTACACGTAGAAGGAGAGGGGCTTGGTGAGGGAACGCATACAGTTTTTACCACACAAAGTTGGATGTTCACCGTCTAATGTATGTAAATGTTTGAGTAATAAAGTAACAGGAGAGTTATTGATTACAAGACTGTTGATGTGCGTAAATCGTGCGTTGTATAACCAAGCCGTCGGCAGCTATAGGAGCTGCCGTTACAAATAGTAAAAACTTCGTTCCCGTTTGGATCGGTAAGAGGAGTTGAATGGATTATACGTGAAGCGCTATTTGGAGTGGATTTCCGTAAACTCCAAACAAAGGAAGGTGAACGAGGATTAAAGGGATCCTGCTCGCTTTAAGTTTGAAAACGGACACATGACGGACAACAGAAAGGCCGGTGGGTGCTGTTTACTTTGTTCAAAGGCTCATGTGTCGGAATTTGAAGTTTGAATTAAACAGAGACATGCTGTGCTAATATTTCGTGCTGGTTGCGTTGTTGTTCATGGAGGGAAAGGAGAAATCTGACTCTGAAATGGCTACTGGTGTTGATGGTGGAAAGGTTGTTACGGAAAAGGTTGCAAATGATGATGATGGTGCTGTTGAAGAAAATGAGTCGCAAAAAAGAGTGAGAAAAATGACTGCAAAGGGGGTTACTCTTCTCTTTGAAAATTTGCAAAGGACTAGAAAACAGAAATTAAATCAAGTAAACAAAATCAAACAAAAGGTGAATGATCTAATTTCTCTTAAAATCACATGTGAAACCATAACCGATGTGGAAAAGCAAATGAAGAGGTTTGATAAGTATTGTAAAGAGGCCGAAGAACTGCACAATTCAATTGTTGAAATGCCAATACCTCAGGATGAGTCTGACAAGCAAAACAAATGGTTCTGTGGAAAAATGGCTGAAAATCAGGGATTTTATAAAGAGATCAGAGAATGGTTGGCTGATACTGGAAAATCTTTGGATGTGGATAAAACTTGCGATGCTTCATCTATAACAAGCAGTGAAATAGGACCGGATGACAGCATTTCAAATGTGTCCACAAAACAGTCTCATCATAGCAAAGCGTCAAAAGGTTCAACCACTACTTCAAGTTCAACTTCTTCTGCACGGATAAAGGCCATGGCAGAAAAGGCTGCATTATTACAACATGCTGCTGCTATGGAGAAGAGACATGTTTTGGAGGCGGAGGAAGAGAGACTTCGCATACTAAGTGAAAGACTCAAAAAACAAAAGGAACAACTCATGATGAATGCAAAATTAGCAGCCAACGATGCAAAGTTGTCAGTTTTAAAAGGTAGTAGAAGGGCACTGTCTGATGATTCAAAATGTAAAGAATCCTATTCACTGAATCACGAGTCACAAGTACAATTGCCTGAAAATTCTATTCAAATTGCAATGCAGTATTCAACCACACAACAAGCTTCACGTATGCAGGATGGCATAGCTGCTGTTCAAAATAATCCAGAACCTCATTGTCAACCACAAGTTCATTCTTCACAATCTTTTCCGCAAACTGATACTGGACAAGATATTTTGTATAACATCATGCAGCAACAGGCAAATATAAACAGCCCAGCTTGCTCATAGGGGGGACATGGCTTCTTTACCTCCTCGAGTCATTCCAATCTTTGATGGAGATCCATTACAGTATACTGCCTTTATTCAAACTTTTGAGCATGGAATTGAAAAGAAGACCACAAATTCAAGGGATTGCTTGTATTATCTAGAACAGTACACTAGAGGTCAACCAAGAGAATTAGTGAGAAGCTGTCAGCATATGCCAGCAGAACAAGGATTTAAAAAGGCCAAGAATTTGTTGAAGGAACACTTTGGTCATGAGTTAAAAATCACAGCAGCCTACATGGATAAGGCTTTAAATTGGCCTGCAATAAAACCTGATGACATCAGTGGTTTGCAAGCATATGCTTTGTTTCTAAGAGGGTATTGCAATGTGATGATAAACTTACAGTATATGGATGAGATTAATGTTTCATCAAATCTTAAGAACCTCATGATGAAACTGCCTTACCGACTCAGGGAAAAATGGAGAGCCATCGCATGTGAGTTACAAGAACGCAATGGTTGTAGGATCAAGTTTACAGACATGGTGGACTTCATCGAACATCAGGTTAAGATTCTCACAGATCCTCTCTTTGGAGATATTAAAGATACACAATCACCCCAAGCACATAAAGTCAAATCTGTACCTTATAGTGGTAGAGGGCAAAGTTCAGCTACAGTGGCTATAGTCAAAACTGTCGAAGGGTTTCAGCCTAAAGTCCATTTATCACAGCACAGCTCTTCATCTTGCTGCTATGCATGCAAAGAAAATCATGGTTTGGAAAAGTGCCCTTTGATTCAGAAAATGACTCACAGAGAAAAGATTGAATTTCTTAAGAATCATGGATTTTGCTTTGCCTGTCTGAAAATTGGACACCTTAGCAAAGATTGCACAAGTCGCCTGACTTGTAGTGTGTGTAGTCAGAGGCATCCTACCATATTGCATATCTCAGCTAAGAGTAAACCTTTTGAAGAAAAACAAGTGAGTAATGCTCTTGTTACTCTGCAGACTAATGCGCATACTGGGGCCGGAGACCAAGATTGTTCATTGTCTATTGTGCCAGTTCAGGTCAAGTCTAGGCTTGGAGACTTTACAGTAACAACATATGCTTTCTTGGATCCAGGGAGTACAGCCACTTTTTGTACCGAAGGGCTTATGCGGAAGCTGAAAATGAATGGGACAAATAAGTGCATATTGCTGCGAACAATGGGACATGAAAATGTGGTAAACACATCTGTGCTCACTGGACTAGAGATATCTGGATTGTCTGGGGATAAATTCTTGGATTTGCCAGAAGTCTTTACTCAGAAGACAATACCTGTAAGTAAAAACAATGTGGTTAATGAAAAGGATCTAAGAAAATGGAGATATTTGGATGTTGTCAATATTCCCGAATTGGATGCTGAAGTTGAATTGTTAATTGGCACAAATGCTCCAAAGCTCTTGGAGCCATGGGAGATCATCAATAGTGAAGATCAAGGACCCTATGCCGTTAAGACCCTATTGGGGTGGGTCATAAACGGTTTTGTAAAAGAAGCAGATGATGAAAGGAAGACTGGCTTTCAATCAGTCACTGCTAATAGGATCTCGGTTGCCAAGATTGAAGAGTTATTGGTTGCTCAGTACAATCACGATTTCAATGAGAATTCTTTAGAAGATGACTTCAAAATATCTAGAGAGGATCAAAGGTTTATGGAGATAATGGATCAGTCAATTTGCACTGACAATGGTCATTATTGTATCGACATACCATTCAGGAAGGATGATGTCATCATGCCTAATAACAAGTGCCTTGTGGAACATCGTTTAATGAACTTGGAAAGAAAATTCAATAAGAACCAGGAATTTCAAGAAGAATACTCAGCCTTTCTCACTGATGTTATCAACAAAGGGTATGCTGAAGCGATACCCCAAGATCAGTTACTACGGGATGATGGTAAGGTGTGGTATATCCCACATCACGGTGTATACCATCCTAAAAAGAAGTCGATTAGAGTTGTGTTTGACTGTAGCGCAGTTTTCAGGGGAATGTCCTTGAATTCACAATTACTACAAGGCCCAAATCTCACCAACACATTGTTCGGTGTTTTGACCAGGTTCAGGCAAGATCATGTGACTTTGATGGCAGACATCCAAGCTATGTTCCATCAAGTAAAAGTGTCACAGACGAATGTGGATTTTCTTCGTTTTCTGTGGTGGCCAAACGGTGATACTACACAAAGCTTCAAAGAATACCGAATGAAAGTCCATTTGTTTGGAGCCATTTCATCACCAAGCTGTAGCAATTTTGCGTTGAGAAAACTTGCTGAAGATTACAAAGATTGCTTTTCAAACAAAGTCTTGAATACCATCCTGCATAACTTCTATGTAGACGACTGTTTAACATCTGTTCACACTGAAGAAGAGGCACTTCACATGGTTAAAGATTTAACTGAAGTTTGTTCTAAAGGAGGATTCCAGCTATCCAAATGGATGAGTAATAGCCGTAAGGTATTAGCAAGTATTCCAGAAGAACACCTGTCAAAATCAACTAAAAATCTCAACCTGGATAAAGACAACCTACCTGTAGAAAGAGCGCTGGGGTTGCACTGGTGTGTTGAATCTGATGCATTCATGTTCAAGATTGCCGTAAATGAAAGACCACACACAAGACGAGGCATTTTGTCAGTTGTCAGTTCTATTTACGATCCTTTGGGATTTCTCTCACCACTAATACTGCCTTCTAAGTTGCTATTACAGGAATTGTGTAAAAGAAACATTGGATGGGATAATGAAATGCCACAAATCCTATCATGTCAGTGGTCAGAGTGGCTGCAAGATCTTAACAAGGTAGCTATGGTGAAAGTGGATCGATGCATTATGCCAAAGGATTTTGGAAAGATTAAAATGGCTCAACTGCATCACTTTTCAGATGCAAGTGAATGTGGGTATGGAACCGTCTCTTATTTGCGTTTGGAAGACGGAAACAAAAAGGTGAGACTTTCCTTTATGCTTGGAAAATCTAGAGTCACTCCTTTGAAACAGATAACCATACCAAGACTTGAACTTACAGCTGCTGTTTTAGCAGTCAGAATTGACAAGTTGCTCAAGAAAGAACTTCAGCTGGATTTGGACAAGTCAGTGTTTTGGACGGACAGTCAAACTGTCTTAAAATACATTGCCAATGATGCCAAGAGGTTTCATACATTTGTGGCAAACAGAGTGGCAGTCATCAGGGATGCAACAGACGTTGTACAATGGAGATATATTGGAACAAAATTGAATCCTGCTGATGATGCTTCTAGAGGTATGTCCATTGAAAACTTCTTAAAAAGCCAATGGATACAAGGTCCAGACTTTCTGTTGGAAGCCTCAAAGGAATGGCCACAATCCTATTTTGACCAAGTCTTAAAGGATGATCCAGAGGTTAAAAGGGACACAGTGGTAATTGCTGCCATTTCCAAAGGTTCTGACAGTGCTACTAATCAACTTTTCCACTATTTTTCTGATTGGAGAAAATTGAAAATTGCAGTGGCATGGATTTTAAAGTTCAAAGATGTGCTCTCGAAGCTTAAGCAACACAGGAAACATATTCAGTCTTCAGTTACTTCTGGAATGAGCAATTTTATACAGGAACAGGACAGAGTTAAAGAGGAAATGAAAAGGTACCAAACTGGATTCCATTGTCAAAGTCTTACACCAGAGGATCTTTCTCAAGCAGAATCAGCAATTATTGGATTTTCTCAACGTGATTCATTCAAACAGGAAATTTCTTCCCTGCAAAGTGGAACATCTGGAGTTAAAAGGAGTAGTAATATCTACAAGCTTGATCCAGTATTGGTGGATGGTTTACTTAGAGTGGGTGGAAGACTTAGTAGAGCAGCAATGCCTGAAGAGATGAAATGCCCGGTTATCCTGCCAAAGGAACATCATATATCCAAACTACTTATGCAACATGTTCATAAACAACTAGGTCATGTAGGGAGAAACCACATGCTGTCGACATTGCGAAAAAGGTACTGGATTATTAAGGCAAACTCTGCTTGTAGAAAGGTAATCTCTGAATGTGTCGTGTGTCGACGTTTTCAAGGCAAATTTGGAGAGCAAAAAATGTCTGACTTACCAAGGGAAAGGATTGTGCCCGATTTGCCTCCTTTTACTAATACTGGTGTGGACTACTTTGGACCTATTGATGTGAAAAGAGGTCGCAGTATTGTAAAAAGATATGGAGTTCTGTTTACCTGCATGACTAGTCGAGCAGTACACCTTGAAGTAGCCTACTCTCTGGATACAAATTCCTGTATAAATTGCATTCGCCGTTTCATGTGTCGTCGTGGGCAAGTAGTGCATTTAAGATCTGATAATGGCACAAATTTTATTGGAGCAGAGAGAGAGCTTAGGGAAGCTTTGAAGACATTAGATCATGATGAAATTCAGCGTGCATTTTTTATCAGAAGGAATAAAATGGACCTTTAATCCACCTGCTGGATCCCATCATGGAGGCGTGTGGGAAAGGCTCATTCGCCTTGTAAAGAAAGTTTTGTACTCCACTCTTCGACAACAATGTTTGGATGATGAGAGCTTTCACACTATTCTTTGTGAAGCTGAAGGCATTCTTAATGACCGACCAATCACAAAGCTTTCTGATGATCCAAACGACTTGGAAGCTCTCACGCCCAATCATATCCTACAGTTAAGATCAAAACCACTTCTTCCACCAGGACTTTTTCAAGAAAGTGACTTGTATATTAGACGTAGATGGCGACAAGTCCAATATTTGTCTGATCTTTTTTGGAAAAGGTGGATAAAGGAGTATCTTCCATTGCTTCAAGAACGTCAAAAATGGATGAAACCACGTAGAAACTTTGCTGTCGGCGATATAGTGGTCATCATGGATCCAACTGCTCCACGTGGTTCCTGGTCGTTAGGAAAAATCATCCAGACATATCCTGACAAAAAGGGATTTGTTCGGTCTGTACAAATGAAGACAAAAACAGGATTACTGGATAGACCTGTTTCCAAAATCTGCTTGCTGCTTGAAGATATAAAGGACTAATCTTCAACGAAGAAATGCACATACACCTTTTTGGCTCCTTTGATAATTTAAGAGATAATTGTAGTTACACCAACAATTACGGGGCCGGTGTGTTGGAGCCAGTGTTAATGTATATGTATTTCGGGTTGTCACCAGGTGGGGCAGTATGTGCACAGAGGGTTTTTAAACCGGTGTTTTACACGTAGAAGGAGAGGGGCTTGGTGAGGGAACGCATACAGTTTTTACCACACAAAGTTGGATGTTCACCGTCTAATGTATGTAAATGTTTGAGTAATAAAGTAACAGGAGAGTTATTGATTACAAGACTGTTGATGTGCGTAAATCGTGCGTTGTATAACCAAGCCGTCGGCAGCTATAGGAGCTGCCGTTACACTATATTGTATGGCGGAATACCATAGCAAGTGCTTTTGAGCACTTCGACTTGGCGCAATAATATCATCACTTGTGAAAAGTCCTCTTACCGGCTCCCGCTTCCTCTCCCCCTCCCTCTCATTTCCGTCAATACAACCAACGTGACTTTTACTAACGTTACCTGTGCTATGCAACCTTGCAGTCTCAAGATACAGAGAATCAGATATGTTGCCACTATAACGTTATACTAAGGAGTTATACGGTTTTAGGCTTATACTACATGTTTCTTTCTGAGCTCAGTCCTTATCTAAATAAAACAGTCACTTTTTATTTCCTGTCTCAGAAGCGCACTGATTTCACAGATATGTTACTCAGCTAAAGTTACTGACACTTCCAGGACAACCAAATACCATGCAAAAGTACACTTACAGCGTTGGGTGATGATCCTATTTTTTGTGTAAGTGATCTGAATATTGTTGGTGTAGCCTCATCCTTTAGGCGTGTTCCTGTGCAGGTATAGTCCTCCTTTGTGAAATGTTCAGAGCAAACACGCCACTTCTTCAGAGTCATCAATGGTGTTTTGGGATTCTTGTTCAAAGCAGCTAACCAAGCTCTCCGCTGTATGTGGTGTGTTGGAATTCGGTGAAAAATGACAGCACTATGTACATTCTCCTTATTTTCACAACCCTTTACGATGCACGTTTTAACCATGATTGTACACAAACTAGCTTCCAACAACCTGTTACTTCGTCAACTCCGCTCAAACTACTACTACCGGCACATGTCACGTTGGTTGTATTGACGGAAATGAGAGGGAGGGGGAGAGGAAGCGGGAGCCGGTAAGAGGACTTTTCACGAGTGATGATATTATTGCGCCAAGTCGAAGTGCTCAAAAGCACTTGCTATGGTATTCCGCCATACAATATAGTCATCAATTTTAAACGCTTAGAAAAGCGCAACGTTTTATTTTGTGTCACCAGCCCAGGTCAAGTTACACTACTCGAGTAACTGTGTTTAAATAGGGAAAACGTGGAAGTGTTTGGTCGCTTCTCTTTAAGGCCCATATTTAATGCATGGGCTAAGCTAAGTGCTAACATAGTTTTGCGGCAATACAGAGCGATATATTGCACGCACTGAGACGAGAGAGGTATGTATCAACTCGTCTTAGTTAAGGGAATAACATAGTTTAATAAGAAAAACTGGTGGAGTAACCCTTTAAGGGTAAGAAACTTCTCTGAAACCGAATCTAAGGGCTCGAATGGAGCCCTAGACAGGCCTTCTAGTACTATAGCAAGATCCCAAGCTGGTACCCTAGTGTGAGTTGCAGGCCTTAGCCTCAAAGTGCCACAAAGGAAACGTGTAATCAGGGGGTCTCGACCCAACGATGTACCCCCCACCAGGGCGTGGTAAGCCGCAATGGCCGCCACGTAGACCTTGAGCGTGGAATGACATAGACCTGACGTAAAGCGCTCCTGCAGGAACTCGAGTACTGTGTTCACAGAGCAGTTAACTGGATCCCACTGATGTCGGTGACACCATACAGAAAAAACTCTCCATTTAAGTGCATATAGTTTCCTAGTAGCTGGAGCTCTGGAGCTTAGAATGGTCTCAGCAACCTCAGCTGAGAGACCACTCTCTATGAGTTGGGCCCCCTCAGAGGCCAAACCCACAGGTTCCAAATCTCTGGTCGAGGGTGAAATATTGTGCCCCCGGCCTGAGACAGAAGGTCTCTCCTGATCGGGATCTCCAAGGGAGGACCGTCTAAGAGGTGGATCAGGTCCGTAAACCAGATCCGACTTGGCCAGCGTGGTGCTACTAGCAGTAGGCTTATTCCGTACCGACGGACTCGCTCCAGAACTCCTGGGAGCAGAGCAACAGGGGGAAATGCGTACAGACGTAGCCTCGGCCACGTCTGCACCATAGTATTCAGCCCCAGGGGGGCTGGGTGAGTAAGGGAGAACCACAGAGGACAGTGCGTCGTATGTTGAGACGCAAACAGATCCACTTCTGCTTGGCCGTAAAACTCCCAGATTTTCTCCACCGCCTCGGGGTGGAGTCTCCAGTCCCCTAGCCTCAGCTCCTGCCTCGACAGGATGTCTGCTCCTATATTCTGGTCCCCAGGAATATACACTGCCCTCAAAGAGAGTACCTTCCCCAGAGACCACAGGAGGATCTGGTGCACCAGTTTGCAAAGTGGACGCGAACGCAGACCCCCCTTACGGTTCAGATAAGAGACCACTGATGTGTTGTCTGTTCGTACGAGCACATGATGGCCCCTCAGGTCTGGGAGGAACTGCCTCAACACATTGAAGACAGCCATCATCTCCAGGCAATTTATGTGCCACGAAAGATGATGACTCTTCCACATACCCTGAACCGAGCGGCCATTACCGCTCCCCAGCCGGTGAGGGAAGCATCTGTCGAAATCGTAACACGATGGCAAAGAGCTCCCAAACACCGGAGCCTGGGTTAAGAACCAGTGCTTCCTCCATATAGCTAATGCACGAAGGCACCGCCGCGTGACCTTGATCATACGAAGTGGTTTTCCCCTCGAGGAGAACCCTCTGGTCCTGAGCCAACACTGTAAAGGTCTCATGTACAGCAGGCCAAAAGGTCTCACGTTGGACGCTGCTGCCAAAAGACCCAACAGTCTCTCGAACTGTTTTACAGTGCGTGACTGGCCTAGCTTCAGCTCTTTTGTGGCTGTAAGGATAGCAGCTACACGAACGGGTGGATAGAGTGGCCCGCATCGTCACTGAATCCCATACCACACCAAGGAAAGTGGTTCTCTGTACTGGAGAAAGCACACTCTTCTTGGCATTGAGCCTCAACCCCAACATCTTCATATGAGCGAGAACGACACCTCGGTGCCGAACCGCCAACTGCTCTGATTCCACTAGAATCAGCCAGTCGTCGATGTAGTTCAGAATACGTATGCCCTGTAGTCTGAGAGGGGCTAGAGCTGCATCCACGCATTTCGTGAACGTGCGGGGTGATAAAGCTAGACCAAAAGGAAGAACCCGATATTGGTATTCTTTGCCCCCGAGAGAAAACCTTAGGATCTTCCTGTGCTGAGGGAGGATGGAGATATGGAAGTAAGCGTCCTTCAGATCTATCGTGACAAACCAGTCCTCGGATCTGATTTGAGTCACGATCTGTTTGAGTGTCAGCATCTTGAACTTGAGTTTCTGTACTGAACGATTTAACAGACGAAGATCTAAAATGGGACGCAACCCTCCATCCTTTTTTGGAACAATGAAATAACAGCTGTAAAAACCCGACTCTCGTTCGGGTGAGTACACCTGTTCTATAGCTTCTATTGCTAACAAGGCCTTTACCTCTTGCTCCATTACCAGAGCCTGCTCAGGATGCACCACTGTGGGCAACACCCCGTTGTAACGAGGGGGACGAGAACCAAACTGGATTCTGTATCCTTTCTCTACAATCTGCAGCACACAACGAGAAATATTCGGCAGAAGCTTCCACGCTGCCAGAAAATTTACTAAGGGAACCAGCCTCTCGAGGCTGGTCTCTGGTGTTACCGAGACAGCTAATTCTGGAGACTGAAACATAATGGCAGGAACTACCTGAACTGGCTGCTCTAAAACCCCCCTCAGAGGGCGCGAAACCGATGCCGTGCCGCAGCATAGCATCAGCGACTCGCTGGGGACCGCTGCGCCCCGAAGCACCAAGGGTGGCGGGGTTGGCAGAACGGTCCCGTGAGGACCCCGAAGTGGAACGGGCACCGTATTCTGAGGTGTACACCGCTCTACTTCGGTCGGGGCTGTCCTCACAGGTCTGACGCATAAGCATCAGGACCTTTCTTTTCTTCTTCGCCTGAAGAACGGTCCTCAGATCCGGCTTCGACTTAGAAGACTTCGGTTGAGAGTGTTTACGTGGAGGTGCACAGGACGCAACACTCTCTTTTTGTTGAGTGGTTGGACATGGCGAGGGAGAAACTTTTTAAAAGCATCCGCTTGCTACTTAGACTCTTGGAATTGCTCGACGACCGTATAAACTGCGTCGCCGAAGAGACCAGAAGGCTCAACCGGAGCATCTAAAAAAAAAGCTTGATCTTTTTATTTTATTTCGGCCAAATTTAACCAAAGGTGCCTCTCAGTGGCAACCAGGGCAGCCATAGAACGACCAATTGCCCTGGCGGTTCTTTACTCTTTAGTCGCCCTGAGAGACAGATCGGTAGCCCAACGAAGTTTTCGAATTTCGTCAGGACTAACTCCCTCACTCTTATCGATATCCCCGAGCAGGTCAGCTTGATAAGCCTGGAGCACTGCCATTGTGTGTAGACATGCTCCAGCTTGACTTGCTGCCGTATAAGCTTTGCCCACTAAAACCAAAGTGGCTTTAAGCGGCTTAGTGGGCAATGCTGAAGCCTTCAAAGACGATGCTGGACCAGGTGATAAATAACTCTCGAGTGTCTGTTCAGCCTGGGGCATCGCCTCATATCCGTACTCTTTCAGCCCTCTTATATCTGAATATAACTTAACTTGAGGGCTAAAAAGACGAGATGAGTATGGCTTATTCCACGATTTAGATAGCTCATTATGTAAATCAGGAAAAAAGGGAAGGCCTCGTGATGGAGATGATGTGGCTGAAGGGAGAAAGCGCTCGTCTAATTTACTTTTGGGACAGGCGCCAAAATTCTCAGATGGCCATTCAATATTTAATTTATCTACAGCCCTAGTAATTACCTCAACCAACTCCTCATATGCTGGGGAAACAGATGGCGGATCTCTTTCTCCATGTGTGTGTGTGCTTTCACTCTGAATAATCATAACATTGACCTGAAGCACTGAAGTAATAGAGGACTCTCTCCCCGGGCGAAAGAAGCCGCAGAGCGGGCTTCCGACACCGGGGAGAGAGCACTGGATCTCCCGGGTAAGGAGGAGGAAAAGGCCCTCGGACCCGTCTCCAACCCCTCCGAAAGATCCTTTTGCGATCCCCAGGAATGCATTCTCCGCGCTGCCTCGGCAAACGCGGGTCCTGATCCCTGAGGATCGCGAGACTGCCCACTCTCGTCAAAGAGTGACAGGCGAGAGCGGAGCATGCGAAGCGGTAGCATTTCACAGTGTTGGCACTAGGGGTGTAACGGTACACCAAAATCACGGTTTGGTACGTACCTCGGTTCTCTTACGAGAGTATCTCTCGTACTGCGTAATAGCTTACGCTATGGGGAAAACTCTTTTCATCGAGATATTGAAGCCAAAAAATTATCCTTAATATTTAATCAATGTAAAACGCTTTGCAGCAGCAAGCAGACATAGGCGAGACAGCTCGCGCGCCTATTGGCTGTCTTGCGGCAAAAGCAGCAGCCTATCGAGAGAGGCTCTGCGTGACGTCATGACGAATGGGGGCACTTCGCGCCCATATCGTCACGTCCCGCCAGAAAGGGCGTGGTCTCACCCTATAAATAAACTCGATAAGCTGCCATACACTGATTTTTCGACTCTTCAGCGAAGCTCACGCATCGCTGGATCCGGATAAGAAGCCGCGCCGTCGACCTGTAGCCTTCAGCCGGACGTGCCTTTGAGCCTGGAGTCGCTGGCCTCGCCTTCTTCAGCTGCCGTACCTGCTGCGCTTTCCAGCGTACTATATCCTTTACATTGCATTATATTACTCTGCTGAGAGTGCGTGTTTGCTTACGTGACGCAACACACACTTCTCCCTAAAAGAGCTGCGTCTTTTTAAAGATGCCTTCTTGTGGCTCGTGCCGCGCCCAACTCAGCGACGAGGACCGTCACGTCATCTGCGTGTCCTGCCTGGGTGAGGATCACGCAGCTATCGCGCTCGCTGACGGCGGATGCCCTCATTGCGAGGTTTTGCCCATGGTGACTCTGAGGACTCGCCTGGCATCGTTCTCCGAGCCCGCCTCCCAGCCTTCCGTGGTGCCGCGCCGCAAGAAGCGCCACGCCCAGCGCGCTCCCGAGCCTTCTCCAGCCCGCTAAAGCTCGCCGGTTCGCCCGCCTGCTTCGCCGGCTTCGGAGTCGCTCCCGGATGGACAACGGCCGCCGTCTTCCGCCGCGTCCGCCCACGAGTTCGACGATCCTGCTGAGGTATGCTCTCTCGTGGCGTCTGATAGCGAGGATTGGGCGAGCTCCGTGGACCTCCCCTCCGCTGACGTTTCCTGCCAACCCTCTGGGAAGAGAGCCGGAATTGAGGCTGAGCTGATGCGTCTGCTCACCCAGGCCGTGCAAAGCATCGGCCTCGATTGGGAGGCGCCCGCGCTACCACCGCGCAACAGGCTAGACGGGCGCTTTCTCAGGAAAGACGAGGCTCCGTCTAAGTCCAGGGCCGCTCCTTTCCTCCCTGAACTTCACGACGAAGTTTCCAAGTCGTGGAACGCCCCATTCTCCGCCAGGCTGCGTACCTCTACCTCCGCGGCATTCTCTGTCGACGGTGCGGGAGATAGAGGATACATCTCCATTCCTCCTGTGGAGGCAGCGGTAGCGTCGCATCTCTGCCCGCCCTCTGCGGGACGGCGCGCGCAGACGACGCTCCCATCTAAAGCCTGCCGGGTGACGTCATCGCTGCATGGGCGCGCTTACACCGCCGCCGGACAAGCAGTCTCAGCACTGCACACGATGGCTGTCTTGCAGATATACCAGGCTGACCTTCTCCTTAAACTGGACGAGGAAGGACCCGGGGCTGTCTGCGTGGCGGATTTACGTAGCGCTACGGACCTCTCTCTACGCGCCGCTAAAGCCGCTGCACAGGCCATGGGGCAGACTATGGCCTCTCTCGCCGTTGCCGAGAGACATCTGTGGTTGACGCTGTCAGAGATGACGGAAGCCGAGCGCTCTGTATTCCTCGATGCGCCCATTTCCCCAGCGGGCCTCTTCGGATCTGCCATCAAGGATTTCGCGGACAGATACACTGAGGTGCAGAAGACTTCGCAGGCCATGAAGCACTTCCTCCCGAAGCGCTCGAGCTCCGCTACAGGTCGCCCTAGACAGCCGGCTGTTCGCAGCTCTCAGCCGCAGCATGCACCGCCCGCCGCCGCCGCTTCACAGCGCCGCCAGGCCTCCACAGACCACGCTCTCGCTCTGCTGGACGCCGCCCCCCTCAGCGCGGGCCCCGGCCGAGGATTGAGCTCAAGCCCGAGGCCTCGAAGCTTTCCTAGCCACTCTAGGAAAACGACTGTGTTCAGATCCCGCTGCGGCCGGGTTTCCACCGAAACTCCTCGCTCGCCTCGCCTCGAGTGTGAAGGTGGTGTCTACGGACGCCTCCACCTCGGGGTGGGGAGCGCTGCTCGAGGGCAGACCGCTAGCTGGCCTATGGTCAGAGCGGGAGAAGCTCCTTTACATAAACTGCTTGGAAATGATAGCAGTCGACAAAGCGCTACGGCGCTTCTGTCCCCAGATAAGAGGCCACCACGTCTTGGCGCTGGCCCATGTCTGGCCCCGCCGCCCCCTGTATGCTTTTCCTCCTGTCTCGCTCCCGCCCCAGGTGTTGGAACGAATCAGGGAAAACGGATGCCCAGTGCTGCTCGTAGCTCCGCTCTGGACGAACCAGACTTGGTTCCCCGTCCTGATGCAGCTGACCAGCGCTGCCCCATGGCCTGTGCCGTTGAGGAGGGACCTCCTCTCTCAGGCGGAAGGCTCGATTTGGCATCCTCGCCCGGATCTGTGGTCCCTGCATGCATGGGCCATCAACGGGTACCCGCTAGCCTCCCAGAGGGAGTGCTGAACACGATCGCGCAGGCTAGAGCTCTGTCTACTAGACGGCTCTACTCGAAATGGTCGGTGTTCTCTGCCTGGTGTCAAGCCCAGGGCTTTTCACCCGTAGACTGCGGGGTTACGGAAGTGCTTTCCTTCCTTCAAGAGCTGCTGGATAAGGGCAGGACCCCATCCACGCTCAAGGTTTATGTGGCGGCCATAGCAACGTTTGCAAGACCAGTGTCTGGCCAGTCGCTAGGGAAGAACGACTTTGTCGTGCGTTTCCTAAGAGGGGCCAGGAGGCTAAACCCTCCCAGGCCCCCTTCAGTCCCGACATGGGACCTTTCCATGGTCTTGGAAGCCATGAAGGGTGCCCCATTCGAGCCAATCCAGTTATCGGACATGAAACACCTGTCTCTCAAGGCGGTGTTTCTCACGGCTCTCGCTTCGGTGAAGCGCATAGGGGACTTACAGGCGCTTTCTGTAAGCGCGTCATGTATGGAGTTTGGGCCTAATGACTCAAAAGTCATACTCAAACCTAAGCACGGCTACATGCCGAAATCCCTCAACACACCGTTCAGGGCCCAGGTGATTTCCCTGTCTGCCCTTCCGGTTCTCAATGAGGAGGAGGACGCGAATCTTCTTTGCCCAGTCAGGGCGTTAAGAGCTTATGTGTCCCGCTCGTCTGGGTTCAGACAGACCGAGCAGCTTTTCGTTTCATTTAGCGGGCGTTCCAAGGGGCTTGCCGCTTCGAAACAGAGCCTATCCAGATGGATAGTCGATGCCATAGCGCTGGCTTACACTTCCAAGGGCTTGCAGTGCCCCTTGGGTGTCAGAGCGCAGGCGTGGCCTCGTCGTGGGCATGGTCTAGCGGGGTCACCCTGCAAGATATCTGTACGGCCGCGGGCTAGGCCTCGCCGTCTACATTTATAAAATACTATAACCTGGAGGTGCCTGCCTTACAAGCTAAGCTTTTGGCTATCTAGACTTCAGTGCTATCTGCCCGCTGTGCGGCTCGGATGCTGAGTGTTTGGCATGCGCATCGTTCAGACCGATGCAGCAGCTCCATGAGTACTGGCACAAGTAGGGCCACCCAGTTTAGGCTGAAAGCTTTCACCCTGGCTGCGTGGTTTAATGGTCATATGGTTAGACCCTGTGGGTCTATCTATAAGGAGAAATGCTTCTAGCCTCTCCTCCTTTACTCTCTGTGAGTGTGGGGTGATTATGCACTACATGAGCCCTGGGCCTTTGCCCCTGGGACTTTGGTGTTGGATCCCTATCCGCACGGCGTGTTACACTGTGTTTCCCATAGCGTAAGCTATTACGCAGTACGAGAGATACTCTCGTAAGAGAACGTACTCGGTTACTAACGTAACCTCGGTTCTCTCTAGAGAGGGAACGAGTACTGCATATCTTGCCGTGCTTGGAGTACGCTCTGGTTCGCTTCGGCGATGAAAAATCAGTGTATGGCAGCTTATCGAGTTTATTTATAGGGCGAGACCACGCCCTTTCTGGCGGGACGTGACGATATGGGCGCGAAGTGCCCCCATTCGTCATGACGTCACGCAGAGCCTCTCTCGATAGGCTGCTGCTTTTGCCGCAAGACAGCCAATAGGCGCGCGAGCGTCTCGCCTATGTCTGCTTGCTGCTGCAAAGCGTTTTACATTGATTAAAAATTAAGGATAATTTTTTGGCTTCAATATCTCGATGAAAAGAGTTTTCCCCATAGCGTAAGCTATTACGCAGTACTCGTTCCCTCTCTAGAGAGAACCGAGGTTACGTTAGTAACAGAGTACGTTTTAAAGTCACGGTTCGGTACGTTTTCGATACAGCAAAAAGAAAGAAATGCCAGATAAATTTCCTATTTATTAAAAGAAAAAAAAATTTGATATAAGTGTGAGTTTTCCTACATCTTGGAAATAAATTTTTGAAGGATGAATAAATAATGTTTTGGTCATCACATTAAAAATGACATTTAAATATATATTTATTTATATAATATTTATATATTGTTTTTGATGAAAATATGAAGTTCACAGAGGGAAGGAAAATACTAGCGAGTCTGCTGGAAGGGCATTAGGTTCTGTGTTAAGCAAAATGAAACTATGTACAGGTCTCGGTTTTTCTACATTTACACAACTATATAAATCTTTGGTTGACTCAGTTTTGTTTTATGCTGCAGGAGTTTGGGGTTTTGAAGAGGTTTTTGACTGTAACTCTGTTCAAAATCGTGCTTTAAGATGTTTTCTTGGGGTACATAAATATGCAGCGAAGGTAGCTGTGAATCGGGATGCAGGATGGGATCCATGTATTGTAAAACAAAGGTGTGAAATGGTGCGATTGTGGAACCGTCTTGTTAGTCTGCCAGAGGAAAGGCTAACTAGGAAAATTTTTAATTGGGACAGATCAAAGCATCACCCCTGGTCTGGAGACGTTTCGACAATACTGTCGCCGTCTGACTTGCATATAATGTATTATAATAATCTTCAATGTAATATAAAGGTTGTCAGACAAATATTGTTAAGTAAATATGAAGGTCAATGGAAAAAAGATATATGGAAGAAGCCAAAACTTAGAAATTATGTTCAGTTTAAGAATGATTTTGTTACAGAACCTTATATTTTCCTTAATCTAAAGAGAAGCCAGAGGTCCCTTTGTGCGCAATTGAGAACTAGTACCTTACCTCTGGCAGTGGAAGTGGGTCGATTTAAAGGTATACCTGAACATTTACGTTTGTGTGAATTCTGTGATCTCAAGGTTGTGGAAGATGAATTTCACTTTGTTTTTTATTGTCCTTTATACTCTGATTTACGGAACTCTCTTTTTGAATTAATTCAGTTAAAAAATCCAGATATATTTTGTAAATATGAAGGCGAGATTTTGTTCTGGTTGTTTGAAAATCATGTTTTTGCTTTGGCAAAATTTATAGAAAAAGCCTGGTATTTACGGCAAAGTATTTTGTACCCCGTATGAAAAGCCATCTCTACTTGTATGTGTACTTATTTAAATTTTTTAAGTGGTTTAGTTATGCTATGTTGGACTCTGTCTTATGTCACGTGGCTATTTGGTGATATTTGTAAAGTTGTAGTGTCTAATAAGCCCATGAGGGCTGGGCACCATAAAAGGTGTTTGACACTTAAATAAATGCATCAATCAATCAATCAAAAAATATATAATATTTGAGTTTTGAAGTGCTGGAAAAAGATGTGTGAAGTACTTGAAAGCATTTCACTATTCCAGCCAAACTGGTTACAATTGTTACTACGTGGCTACGTGTTACTATGGTGAATGTTGCTGATCTGTGGACTTAAAGCCTAACGTTATTACTAGTTCATTCACGGCAAAATGTTTCTCCTGGTTTCCACGTCAGCGCTGTTTGATCTAATAGAGATCTACGGTTAATAACGGAGAAATGTGAACGCTTCTCACTAGATCTCGCAGCGATGTTATTACTTCAGTGGCGAATTCAAATGCTTTCTTTACTGGATCTCTTAGCGCTGTGTAGTGACAGTGTCGCTTGATCAAGATCGGCTCGCGCTCATAGAGCTCGCGCTGCACAGATCTATGTTGCTGGTCCGAACTGATAAACGGTCCGTGATGCACAATATAATGAGTAGCGCAGTTTCGCTCTGCTTTCATTACGTTTGCCATGTGATGTTGCACAACGTTGTGGTGGTCGCGCTCGCGCCAACGCGGATTTTGTCGGCAGGAAAAATGGTCCAAGGAATCGTTCGGTTTGTATGCGTACCGAACCAGAAGCCTCGACCGAAACGGTTCAATACGAATACACGTACCGTTACACCCCTAGTTGACACCCTCGAAGGCTGAGACTGCATGCTCCACTCCCAAACAAATCACACAAAGCTCGTGTGTCCCCACCCGTTAAATAACGCGGGCAGGGAGGAACACACTGTTTGTACACTTGTTTCGCCATAACGTTTCCGAGATATATTGCAACAGACAACAATAAATAGACAGAGACAGTATAACACAGATCGCTTGCTGAGACAACAGAAGCTAATGCCGGTTTGCACCGGATGTGCTTTTATCATTTCCTGGTCATGACGTCACCTGCCCGTGACGCTCATTCTTTCCATTGGACTAGTTGACATAGATGCTTCAGATGCATTCACGCTGGGAGCGTTCCCAAGGCGTCGCTGGTTAAGTTCCCTCGATAGGGAACTGTACTTGAGCTATATATCTTTACATTTTACTTTTGATATATTGCAAATACTATATTTAGAAAATTTTTATGTGGTTTACAGGCTTTTTTACACTCGTTTGTTTGAGAGACTGAAGCGGTCGACACATTAAAATACTGTGGTCTGAATATGGGTTGTTTTTGGGTCCTTTAGGAGGAACTGAGATCATTTAGTGTTGTCATATGAATTATTTCTGAGAGGCGAGAGATCTTGAAGAGCTGAAACACACGAGGTGTGAAAATGCTCTTAGACCAGAAGCATGAGGACACTTGCAGAAGCTTTTCTTTCTGCTTTTGGTCATTTCATCTGTACTATATGGTGTCTGGTTCACTGGAGCTGAACTGGGTTTGGATCATTAAAGTGTTGTATATGTGAAATGCACAAAGTGTCCAAATTATTTTTGCAGCCACTATAAAGTAACAATGAAGTTGATGATGCCAGTGTCAAACAGGAAGTGATGTCGTGTGTCTCCTGATTTGGTTCTGAAACTTGTTTTGTTCCAGTGAAGAATCAGTGACGTGAAACGTTAATCACATTCATGTTAATATTTTATTTTTTAACATGTGTATGCAAGTGTCTTTATTCATAAAGTGTAGTTTTATGTTCTGTGATATAATGCATTGTAGTGCTGTGAAAGGTGCATGATTCTATATTATTTATACATTTTAAAGGGTACATATCATGCTTTTAAATCGTTCCTTTTTACATATAAATCATACATTTGTGGTCTATATAAAGCAGAACTGCAATGCTTGGGTCTGAATTCCTCATTATTATAGGTCCACAGGCCCTTTTCTACCGCTTTTCTGATGTGCGTCTGAGATCAACTCGTTTTGGTGCGGTCTCTTTAAATCCAGCTCGCAGAGGTGACACTCAGTTCAACTCCACCCGTTCGGCCATTATTGTAGTTTGATAGCAGAGATACGATTATCTAGCGGAACAGAAACTTTTTATTCACACGTTATTAACAAAATGTCAACAACGGAAGACTTTTCCATCAAGCCTTACATGTTCGAGCCAGAGTCGGACTCGGAGCGAGATGAAAATAAAGACGACGAACTTGCAGAACAACGTCTTCATATGGATGTATTGCAATGGTGTGTTACTGTATTTACAGTAAGTTCTCCATCCATGCCCACTACTACAATACTGCATGATTTAAAACGACTATTTAATACTCACAAAACAAAATATAAGTTATATTATAAACAATTGAAGAAAAGTCGATAATTTCTCTTGTTAAAACTAGCACACTAATAAGACAACTGCTAAACCATGACCACCGTGTGTTTTAAGAAAGTAGTACGTTATTTACAGCTTACCGAAGTGCTCTGTTCGTCGTTTCCAAAGATAGAAGGAACTGACCCCTCAATCAGACGAAGACTGTCGGCAAATCCTTCTTTATACTGGCGGAGGTTGCTGAAGTACCGTTAGTTATCCTTGAAGTGCTTCGCGCACACAAACATGACTTTACCCACAGATGTGGGGACATTTCCGTGAAAAATAAAACTCAAACAGCCACTACATCCAACAACCGAACATTTTGACGTACCCTCTCGTAACTTCTGCATCCTTGAACTTGGACTACAAAATTGCAGCGAGAAATAAAAATGGCGGATTGCTCAAAGTGTTTGGCCGGAAGTCGATGTCCTTATTTGGCAGTTCCGCTGACGTAATAGTTAACAAAACGTCATAGATTACAGAAAAATCGAAACCGGTTGAAAAATGTGACCAAAACAGAATATAAAGATATCAACGAAGTTCCTGAAGAGACTAATTTCAACTTCTCTGTACTTATAAACACTCCAAATATACAACAAAAGGCATTTAAGGGCTAAAAAAGAAGATTTAGCATGATATGTCCCCTTTAGTGTGTTTTAGGTTAGGGTTAGGAACATGTCATACTGTAACTGCCTGGTTCAAGAAGGATTGGACTCTTTGACTGATGATTCCCACACTTTATTCGAATGTCCATCATCACAGATAAAGACACCGTCGGGCACCATGTCCGTCGAGAATCAACCTAAAAGCTTGTACACAAAGAAAACAAATACCGAAAATGAATAAACATCCAAACAACCCAAAGTAATAAAAATAAGTAAACAATGAATGATCTACACATTATACAAAGTAACAACCAGTAAGTAATTTTATCACAAACAATATAAATCAAACCAAAAACAAAGATAACAGGAAGTCTATATCATACCTTGTTCTCCATTCAAACCAGGAGCTAAATCATTTTAAAACGCCTCATAAACCGCAAGCCTTTGATACCATGACCGTGTGCGTCTGGGGGTGTTTCTCAAAACCAAGAATGCAAAGAACGGACTTGTGTTCTTGGGGAGAACGCTCTTGCTAGTTGTTCTTGGAAGAATGAACTTGCAAGGTGACGAGCACACAGAACGCTGCTGACAGTTTGAGACGATGTGTTATTGTATGAGGCGCCGGACTGGACAAAAGCGAAGCGAACTGTGCGAGTATTGCGCAATAGCCTCACAGAACTCAAACATTTACGACTCGCCATACATTTTCGTAAAAATGCCAATATTTGAAATCTTCAAAGTTGATTTCTCGCATCAAATGTTCTCAGAAGTGAATTGAGTGATGAAATAGCATACGAAATTGTATATTTTAGGCAACAATCAAACGAAATATGCTACAACTCTGCCTCTTTTCGTCAACAATAAAACGAAATATTTTAGAAAACACCACTCTGCCTCTTTTCATAAAAAAGAAAAAAATCTTAAACATATTGGCCTAAATGGCCACGCAATTGTGGTTCAGGCAACGTGTACATTAATGATCTTCACTGCATATTTATAACAACATGAAATATTAAAACACAACCCTGCTTCTTTTTTTATTTTATTAAAAAAAATTTATTTATTTATTTTTATATTTAAAAATATGAAACATTCTTGATTTTTATTGCCATTTGTCAAAGAGAGACAGGGTTGTGTCATTTTATTTTACATATAGTGAAGAGAATGTTAAAATAAAATAAAAAAAATATCTATTTTAAAGTATATAAAATAAAATAAACAACCCTGTCTCTTTTTGTTAAATGTAATTTTTACTGATCAATAATATCTAGTATAAAAGGTATAAGAAGCTAACTTACAATGAGAAATTAAGCAAACAATTAGGCTACAAAGTTAAATTTAAAAAGCCTAAATATATAAAGTTATGAAACTTCACTTTGCCCTCAGCCAAAACGATTTGCCATGGAACAAAACAGATTAATGAGTGAGACCAAAGATCGACACAAGACGAATATACGTCATGTTTATCCACTAGACTAGAGACACCAGAGCCAGCGGCACATGTCAGAAGCACTAGCCAGGAAAAGCTGTTCCAGTCGGGTTAATGAGCGATGTACGCCCGCTGATCGCCTGGATCTCACAACTCCGAAAGCGTCAGATACATTTTTCAAATAGGCGCTATCTTTATAAACAAACCACAGATTTGAGCTTTAAACAACTACATTCTCGACTGAAACACTCTTAAAATTACATTTCATTACACAATAACAGTAGTATTTTGATATTACGCGGGTTTTCTCCTCTGGTATTGACGCTTGCTGGTTGGTGCGAGATGCGTTCTGGGATACATGCCTGTCTCAAGTCCGCACAAGTCACCATGCAATGCATCCTCGGTAAACGGGGCGGATCAAGAACACATCCGGGGATTTGAACTGTTCTTGGCTAGATGTGAACTTTGAATTGGGACAGTACTTGGGCAGCGATTGATGACGTTTCACAAGTCCACCACTGTAAAAAATTTACTGTAAAATTTACAGCAACTTACTGGCAATTTTGGTTGCCAGTAAGCCTGTAAATTTTACAAGATTACTGTAAATCATAAACTACAATTATACAGTAAAAAATACAGCACACCTGTAAAAGCAGAAAAACAAGAGCAGCTGTAAATTTACAGTTATTTACTGTATTATTTACAGTATGAATTAAAACCTGTGTACACTCGTTTAATTTGAGGAAACCGATTATCTTAAATTGTTCAATTTAAAAGAGTTAACAAAACATATTTTTAACTCAATCTTCTTGCAGATAATTGTTAACAACAGCAGCACACACCTGATTTGAAGAACTTAGCATAAAAATGATCAATAGATCAACAACTGTGCAGACATTGCCTTTAAATAAAGCAACAGCCTCACTTGTCAAGGTCTTTTTGAGAACTAACAGAGGTTTAGATGTTGATGATTTATTGTTTAGTTTGTAGTCACCATGATGGTGATAAGTGTTGGCTTTAGTTGTCATGAATTTCAGGAACGAACCCAATCGCAGACAGTATGCACAAACACAGAGTTTATTGAGGTACAAAGGTACAGAAAACAAAACCCACGAGGGGGCAAAACAAGACTAGAGGCAACGAGCAAGACTAAGACTAGATAAATAAAGACTTGACATAAGACTAGACAGATAGAAAACAAACAGCTACACAAACTTACAAATTCTCTTACAAGATACAGACAAAGTACTCACAGAGAGTAACACGCAGTTTTGACAATGAACCGACACAGGACAGCAAACACAAGGGAATGATATAGGGGAACACTAATGACAAGGACAGGTGAAACTGACTAGACAATAATGACAAGACGAGGATAACAAGGGGGTGGGGTAACATAACGAGACAACACAAGCACATGGCCCAAACAATTGGCCATGCGCTTGTACACAAAACATGATTCTGTCATGATCCTGCCTCACGACCAGGGAAAAATCAAGAACACTTAGGCAGAATCATGACATTAGTTGGGCTCTTACCCTTGACTTTGCAACATTGGATTTTCTCTGGCTGCTTTACCTGTGTGTTTATAAAACACAATAGTTATAGCATAAAAGCCAAGAAAAAACAAATCTGCTGATTATAGCTCAATATTGATGATGTCATCAATAGAGCTAATAGATTGATAGTGCCTCTTTTCATTCAGAGATTAGTCTCTTCTGAAACATATGGTTCTTTCCATGTGATTAATTACTAAAGTTCAGTCAGTTTCCATTTGACAATCTTACAATATTACAATTTTTTTTAAAAACATTATGGCATAGAAAACTAAAAAATGCAGCATGTTATTAAGTCACACACAGACATCAACAATCAGCGTATGAATCTCAACAATGGTGACACTCAAATGAAAAGCTTCATGTTGCAATGCATGCTGGGTATCAGCTTAATACAGAACTCCCAGCATGCATTGCAGCACGCATAAATTATGCAGCTGAATTGTCTTATTTTCTTTTATTCTTACCATGTGCTTTTATTTTTGTTGTTGTTTTTTATGTGACTTTTTAGGAGCTTGATTTGTGATGTTCAGAGTTGATCTGTTTATTTATATTTTGTTTGTCACCATAGATGAGGTTCATATGATGATTCTTGATACATGTGTTTTCCGGTGAATTAAAAGGTTTTCTTGAATCTTATATATTAATCACTGATTGAACATCACAACTATTTATCATGGTGTAGAATTAACACTATTACAAACAGTAGTGTAAAATCTATTACAATCTCAGCTTCATATTTTAGGAAAATATTCTGATTAATATCAGCCAATATATGTTGTGTAGGTTATATCAATACAAATCCACCAATGCTTACACATAATTTTACTTGACTTTTATGACTATAACACATTTGTCTTATAAAGACATAGTTATAGCAGCCAAAGTAAAACTAATGTTTAATTTATTCAAGAGTCAAGAGACCAACTAAAGTAAACACTAATCACGATCATGGTAAAATGAAAAAATTCAATAAATCATCAACATCTATCCCTCAGTTATTTCTCAGTTAGTCTGATTATGACAGAAATAAAGTGAGTCTGGTTAGTAATAAGTGAAGCTGGTAATGCTGTTTGTGGAGTTGTGTAATCCTCCTCTGCTGAGATCTTCACAGGTTTAATGTCTTCTTTTCTCTTCAGTGGATTTCCTCTAAGACTGTGTCTGAAGTCAGTTGTTTCCTGTAAAATCACACAGTCAAATGTACTAAACAAAAAAAGTAAAATTATGTGAATTAATTTATGTGATTTTATGTGTTTTTGCAAATAATTATATAGTGGAGATCTGTTAGTGTTTAAAGTTCTGTTGGGATTTAAAGTGGTTTTGCTGAGTTTTGTGTGTCACCATTGTGTTGAAGAGTAGAGTCTGTGCTTCAGTTCAGGATGAGCTAAGAAACACTGATGATATGTTGTGTGTTGCTCTATTTAAAGGTGATGACTTTGTATTTGCTGATGCATAAACATCGTTCAACTCATTCATGTGTGATGTTGTCTAGTAGAATTTAGTTAAATGTATATTTTAAGTCATAAATTCTTTTTCTTAGTGAACTCAAATGAAAAAAGCTCACAGTATAACTTTTTTAGGGAAAATGACCAATCAATTTCCTCAAATGAAATGAGTCATCTCAGGTTTTAATTCAACGCATTATTAATAACAGTAACATACTGTAAATTATACAGTAAAGAACTGTAAATTTACAGCTGCTCTTGTTTTCCTGCTTTTACAGACGTGCTGTATTTTTTACAGTATAATTGTAGTTTTTGATTTACAGTACTCTTGTAAAATTTACAGGCTTACTGGCAACCAAAAATGCCAGTAAGATGCTGTAAATTTTACAGCAATTCGTTACAGTGAACGCAAGTACAGACAAGAACGCATATTGAGAAACGGCCTGGGTCTCATTCATACTGAAATGTTTGGACCATATGCGCGTTATATCCGCTCAGGTTAGTGAACTTCAAAATAAAAGACTCCCGTGATCAACACAAATAAGACTCGAAAAATCAAAATTAAATACCATACAAAACAAAAGAAATAAATCATTTAATATTATTTCACATTTGTCAAAGACAAAGTCCTTAACACATACAGGCAAAATTCAATAGGGAGCAAAAAAAACAACAAAAAAAAAAACACATTTATTGATGAACAATGTCATATGATGTTGTATGAAGCTCAGTGGTTCAAACTGCTTATTTGTTGTTGAGCATCAGTGAATCAATCAGTGAATCAATCAGTGAATCAATCAGTGATTCAGTGAATCAATCAGTGATTCAGTGAATCGTCTCTCGTATCAGTTCATGAGTCCTGTGACGTCATTGTGTGTGATGATGTTAAATGCTGGAGAATAATCCATCAGTTCTCATGTTAATGAGCATCAGAACAGAAAAACACTTTCAGTTCATGTAGAATAAACTCTAGACATGTTTCAGTGTGTGATTTACATTGTGTTGAATGAATGGAAAAGCTTCATATGTGTTTCTTCTGCTTTTAGTGCTGATGTCCCTCATCCACTCTGGACTCAGTCAAGGTACTGTGTGATCCCACATTTTTCTCTGTGCTGATATTTTATGTCCATGTTTTGCATATATTTCACAGAATCATCTGACTGTAGTTCCTTATGCTGCAGAACATTACAGAAATCTGCTATTTATTCAAACAATCAAATAGTCTTGCATTTGTAAAAAAGGTTAGATATACATTTAATTCAAAAGATCATAATCTACTGTATAAAACAGAAATGAGTTCTGCACAGTGAGTTTTATTTGCATGTTTCTGAGTTTTTGCTGCAATTGTAATTATTGACTGTGTCATTAAAGGTACAATATGTAAGATTTTTGCATTAAAATATCCCAAAATCTCAAGGTCAGTGTTATATATTTTGTTAAGTTGATTACTTACAATATCCCAAATGTGTCCAACTATTTTTAAATCGTGAGAAAATTGCGATTTTAACCAAGGAAACGGGGCATTAGAGCAGGGGTGAGCTGGGAGTCGCCAGTCAATTGCGTCATATCCGTGTTACCCTCGTACTGCGTCGAGTCCTGGACAGATGCGGAAGTTGTAGCGTCTATCAAGCAACAAACGTTAGCTTGTTTCGCGCAGTCGTTATGGAACACAAATATTCTTTAACGATTGCAGCTGGTTCTGTCGACAAAGCATGCTTAATTGTATATTTTCCAAATGTAGCATTCGGTAATAGTTATGTTTATTTAAGGAAAGTATTATTGCTTTAGATTTGTGTTTAACGTTAGTTTATTGACATTGTTTATCTGGTTTTAATGTAAATCAATGTAAATAAATATAGCATTTGTTATCCATACAGATTTATCAGTATTTGTGGGTACAACTACAATATACATGTGGTTTACAATGTACAAATGATGTGGGTATGTTCGAATGTACTTTTACAACAATTGTTTAGAACACGTAAAACTGCGCCGCATTATCACAACAATAAAATCGACATATAGGCTACAGTAACATCTATGATAACCAATATAGTATTAAACCTTACTTTTCTTGCGGTTAATTCCTTTTAATCAAATAATAGTGTGATGAGGTTCAAGAGTCAGGAAGGAAGAAGACAGGGATAGGCACAACGTGAATTCACCGTGGCAACCGCGACGGCACAAAACAGTTCAAAAATGAGAGCTCGGATCCACCGGTTTTCTTTCTCTGCGTCCAATTTTCTCTCCATTCTCTCTCTCGTTCCAAAGTGGCTTATAAGCGGTCTCTCCACGCCGATCACTGCAATAAGACACAGGTGTTTGTCATTTGCACTTGACCTACTTGTGTCCCGCTCGTCTTTCTCTCTCTCTCCCGTTACAGACCGCGCTAAACCACGCCCCCCTCGCCACAAAAGTATGCCATTAAGTGCAATATATATAAAAATAGAACTTTACTGATCTTTAATGATCGTCTGACTGATTTACATCCACGGTGGAATTTAAAACGACAGTTCCCATCATTCCACGCTCCTTCACATCGTCATCCGTACTGGCTACGGCTACGCCGTTGTTGTTGTTTGGAATGTACGCCCTCTAGCGGCAAAACAATTTAGCATATTGTACCTTTAAGATCGTGAGCACCAATGCTAAGCTTTATTCATTCAGTGTTTGGCTGGAAGAGAAAAGTGCTTGAGAACAGAGACAGAAGTTAGTAAGTTCCCAGTTCAGATCTTTAAAACACTCTGACTGTAAACAGCATCATCTACTGGTCAGAACAGATCAATAATACAATAAAGACAAGCAGACTGGATAAATATATCACTTTCATTTAGTTTTTACAAATACATATCTCAATTAAAATTGTTGGGTTAAAAAATAAACCAACGAATAACCCAACTATGGGTTGGTATAGCACATCAGCCTAGTCTCATCCCAAGACGTCATACGTCTGACGCTTTTGACCATACGTCAACATCCGCCGTTTTAGGGTACCCTTTAACGTCAGTTAGATGACGATCCCGGGGCGCTATCTAATCCTAACCCTACCCCAGACCTAAACCTACCCGCGTCATCTACTGACGCTAAAGGTAAAGCTTCAGACATATGACGCCCCGGGATCGTCATCTAACTGACGTTAAAGGGTACCCTAAAACGTCGGATGTTGACGTATGGTCAAAAGCGTCAGACGTATGACGTCTTGGGATGAGACTGTGTTAAGCACATTCCCAACTGTGGGTTATTTTAACCCAATGCATTTTTATAAAGGTTATTTATAAGGTATTATATTATTTATTTTTATAACCTTATTTTAATAAATAAAATACACATTTTCAAATATATATATATTTTATTGGACTATAAACACATAAATAAGGTTTAACATGTTTTAAGTATTACATTATGAATGTAATAAATATTAGTGAGCCTAGTATGTAAATATACACGTGTATAATAATTAGAACAATTATGATGTGCAAATATTAAAATATACACATTAAATTTAAAACATGTGTGCACTTACAGTACATCAATTAAAAACATACACAGATGTGCCACAATAAAAATAAATACATACTTATTTAAAAGGCTGTACATGAATTAAAAAGGTACATAGATGTGCCTACACGCACACGCACACACAACACACACACACACACACACACACACACACACACACACACACACACACACACACACACACACACACACACACACACACACACAACACACGATCTGTACATACAGTACAAAAATTCAAAATCTATCTGTACATACAGTACACAAATTTAATACAATAAAAAAAATAAACATGCTTATTAAAAAAGGCTATACTGTACATTGTGTTATAAACACCTTAATATGGTGTTTGGCTACTGGAGCTACTGATGATCAGTATTGAAAACAATTGCCTCCCCGTTGAAAATGATGAAAACTTGGGAGGAGTTCTCTTTGTTCTCAAGCACCAAGATGTGTGGATCCTGGCTTGTCTCACTAATTAAATGTAAATGTAAATGTACTTTATTTATATAGCACCTTACATCGACCGATAGGTGAACCAAAGTGCTTTACAACAGTTTAAACAACAATTTAAAACAACAACACACCAATAACACAGATACAATAATAAATGAGAAAAAATTAAGAAAAATAAATAAAAATAAAATCAATATAAACGTGCCATCACACTACTAGGTACTAAAAGCCACTTTAAAAAGATGCGTTTTAAGTCTTGATTTAAAAAGGCCCAGGTCAGTAATGATACGCATCTCACTGGGGAGCTTATTCCAGAGCTTAGGTCCAGAAACTGAAAAAGCGACGGTCACCCCAGTGTTTCAGTTTTGACCTGGGCACTTCCAACAAAAGTTGATTGGACGACCTCAACGTCCTACCATAATTACGAATGGTCAGCATGTCTAATATGTAAGATGGGGCGAGGCCGTTAAGAGCTTTAAAAACAAACAATAAAATGTTATTTATTAGCTCCAACCTTAAAAGATAAATATACTTTAGTTGGCATATATAGTGACAAACATTCCATGGACACAATATATGTTTTTACATGTCCATAATAAACAGCATGCTTGTGTTTCTGCACATCTTTCTGATTGATTCCAGCATTAGAAATTAGTGGATGATTTATTTATTTTTAATGGCGTTTTTGGATCATCAGAGGATTATGTTTGTTCATAACATTTAACTACAGATTGTTTTGCAAATTAGGCAAAACATACAAAAAATTTGTTTTGTGAATACATTATATTTAATCATTAAACAGACGCTTTATCCAAAACATTACATTTTGTGCACAATTTTATACCAACAATATAAATGAACCTCAAATAATATATATATATATATTAGGGATATATATTAGGGATGCACCGAATCCAGATTTCTGAGGTTCGGCTGAATACCGAATCCACTGGTTAAAATTCTGCCGAATCCGAAACCGAATATGAACCCAACTCCTGTCCTCAGTCCATTATCACAGTAAACACATTAATGAAGTAAACAACGTCCACAGCAGTGGATTTTTTAAAATTTTATTTTATCTGTAAAAAAAAAATGTAAGCAACATTATGCATTTTAACAGCGGCGATGTTGTGTATTGTTAAAGGTCGCCACCACGAGACAAATCGGCATTGCAAATTGAACATGTAGCTCGACTTGAATTGCGTTCTTTTGACTGAAAGTACTGCCAAACCACACTTTTCTGCTCACGAGTTACATTTTCAATTTCTCACAGCCCACTGCATTCGAACGGTCCACCAACTGTAACGAGTGGAAATAAGGTGTGGCCCCTTTAAGAGCTGCACGCTCCCTGTTGAACTGTCTGCAGTCTGTATTGTATGTGCCGTGCGCCTCGGACACCCCATGTATACGGGCTATTTCTGTTTGATGCTCATTTTTATCTTATTTTGTTTATTAAGTAACGCTGTGGACAGTAGAACGTGTGACAGACAGCTACACAAGTTCGATTGGGAATAAAGTGCGAGTTGTGAAATGACAATTGCTTCTGTGAGTCTGTCTGGCCTCTGCAATAACTTTAGCTGTGATCTATCCCTATTTTACTTCCTGACACAATGCGTTACACTACAGGCTTGTTTGACTTGAACCGGCGCTGCACAGACCGATGGGTTTATGACATCAAAGTACCACGAGCGCAATTCAAAAGCATAAGGAGCGTCTGCTCTCGATTCGCTCTCGCGGTACTTTGATGTCATTCACCTATCGGTCTGTGCAGCGCCGGTTCAAGTCGAACAAGCCTAAACACCTTCCCGTAATTAACGGCGGCGTGATGTCGACGTAGTGCAAGCCTAGGGTTCGGTTCGGTGGGGGAAAAAAAATCTAAGGTTCGGCAGAAACCGAACCCCGTTAAAAAGCCCAATATTCGTAAGTAAAGTAAGTAAATTTTATTTATATAGCACATTTATAGCAGGGCTACCCAAAGTGCTGTACAAAGTGAAAACAAAACAAAAACAGAAAAAAACAGCCAAACAGAAAAGACTGAAATTAAATTAAAATGCCAGGGAATAAAAATAAGTTTTTAATTTTGATTTAAAAATAGCAATTGAAGGTGCAAGGCAGATGTCCAAAGGCAATTGGTTCCATAGACGGGGGGTGGCAACAGCAAAGGCTCTATCTCCCTTAAATTTTAGACGAGAGCGAGGGATAAATAAAAGAGCTCTGTCTGAAGATCTTAAAGATCTAGTGGATGACAACGGAGTAAGAAGATCTCTAATATATAGAGGAGCTTGATCATTAAGAGCTTTAAAAACAAACAACTGAATTTTAAACTGAATTCTAAAATGGATCGGGAGCCAATGAAGTGAGGCTAAAATGGGGGTGACATGATCGTGTTTCTTTGTCCCGGTCAGCAGCCTTGCAGCTGCATTTTGCACCATCTGGAGCCGAGCAAGCGATGATTGAGGAAGACCCAAATACAAAGAATTACAGTAGTCCAAGCGTGAAGTAATAAAAGCATGAATAACCTTCTCCAAATCGTGGAATGACAAAAATTTTTGAGTTTGGAAATTAACCGCAATTGATAAAAACTATTCTTTACAACAGAATTAATTTGTTTGGTTAAACATAATTCAGAGTCAAAAATGACACCAAGGTTCCTGACCTGAGAGGAAAATGAGGGGAAATGGTTACCCAGTTCCTTAATAAGACTATTTCTCAGTTTTGGTGGGCCAAAGACAATAATTTCCGTTTTGTCCTCATTAAGTTGGAGGAAGTTAATCGATAACCATTCCTTGATGTCCCGAATGCAATCCATCAAGGTCTGAAAGGACTCACCAGCTTTCAATGGCAGATACAGCTGTGTATCATCAGCATAAAAATGGAATAAAACATTGTGCTTCCTAATAATATCCCCGAGCGGACGCATATATAAGTTAAAAAGAAGCGGACCCAGAATGGAGCATTGAGGTACTCCACAAAAAATAGAAGCAGAAGATGAAGAGAACTTACCTATCTCGTAAATCGTAACACTAGGGGGGTCCGGGGGCATGCCCCCTGACAAAATTTTGTACATTTTAAAGATAAATTCATTAATCTGGTGCACTTTGAGTCACTCGAATCTGTTGTTAAAAATAAATAATAATCCATCCGCCAACCACTCATATTCTTTGATTTAGATATCTGCATCTGATCATCACATTACAAATATTCAATCAAGCATGATAATATGGTAACATATCACACTGAAGAAGGCAGATTTTTTAAAGCAACATTTATTTAAAATAAAAGTTCTTCTTTTGGCAAAATTAAATTTCCTTTATAGCCTAAACAGACCCTTTACTCCCTTTAAACTTAAATAGTCAATGTTTCATTTTTGTAAACACTCTTATCTGAATAATTTTTTGTACCTTTAAAAAGGGCACTTTTCCCCTAATTTTATTTAGTGTATGCTCTAAATTTAATTTCAAATTCTTACATTGTATTAATAGGCTACATTCAATTAAAATAATAAGACAGCCTAGCGGCTGTTACCAAACAAATTAAATCATTGAAAAATTATAACCGTATTAAATGAGATTCTGAGATTGTTTTAAATATTTTTTGAATATACAATTAAGGAATGTTGAAAAGAATGATGCTTTGAAACTAAACCGCCAGTAGGAGGTGGCCGGCGACCGTCTTGAATGAGCGAGTCATTGAGTCATTCATTTAAACTATTCGTTCAAACGGCTGATTTATTCAGAATGAGGAGTTTTAATAATGGGTAATTGAATCTTTGACTCGAGCGAATAGTTCAAAACGCTGAATTATTCAGTAATGAATCATGAGTGTTGCTCTGAGATGCGCTGTGGTTCTGTTGTTTGGAACTATTTTCGCTGCTGAAACAGAACAAAAACAGCCATTGCGTCTAAAAATGTAAGTAACTTAATTTTAATTATTTTAACTATTTGTTTATTGAACTGTTATGAAATCAATATCTCGGTTTCAATCGTGATGGCATTCAGGAAAACAGCACTTTGGTCGTGTGTAGCCTATATATTGTTTCTTAACTACAAATGAATATGGTATAACTGCGCGAGCCCCAACAGCGCAACTTTGTTACCGTCCGTACATTAGCGGGAGCACCACAACAACAACTCACTCGGCTAATAGCTGCCCTATAGCTGCCTCGCGCTGTAATTAAATAATTACTGGTATAAATATAAAGTGTCACTAAAGACCTATAATTTTCACAATCATTTTTAATGTTAAAATATATTTGTCGGGGACCCCCCAAAATCCAAAAATAAATTCTTATGGGGGGTCCTTAATGACTTATGGAGGGTCCGGGACCCCCCCAGACCCCCCTCATTTCGAACCCTGGTTACGGCTATTAACTTTATGTAATGCCATTGTAATGAACACGCACGCTCTGTCGCTCCCCACATTCCTCACTCATTCTAACTTAGTGTTTTTAAAATCACGTCTCTTCGAACGGAGAGATATATGAATTATCAGGGCTATTGAATCAATATTCCATCTAGCTAGTATTAATAGATGTTAAAAAACACGGTCACCTTTCGTTAATAATTATAATTACGTTTATACTATGATATTGAAAAAGATGGTGAACTGCATATGAATCTACTTTCTGCAGCTATATCTACAAACAAATGTGAATTTACATTATACTGTACATGAGAGCTAGTCCGTCTGCGTTTTACACATGCCATCATCGTTTCACAACATATAAGTTACGGATAGATATTTAGCTGAATGGGTGTGTTGTAGAAATTTTAATAGTCATTTATTCCTAATCTATTCAATGTGTAAAAGTATATGTGTGTACGTGCTTGTGCGTGACGTTTCAGGAATATATGGGACAGGACATCTTGACCTTAGGAATGGTCAGGTTTGGCTAGTTTATTCCAGTACCAGTTTGTGTCCTTAAGAAAAACTGAACAGAAGTGGGGGCCTTATCTGGGTGGAAAAGTACAGCGAGTGAGAAGGAACCTTGAAAAGAGTATAAAAGCTGTCTCATGTCTTCCTGGTGCGCGCCACTCACTTCACAGAATGTAACGGCTGTGATGGCGACTGGGCCTTCTTGCAAGAATAAATATTTCTCTTTTTATTAATTTGACTCTGAGTGTCCCTTACGCAGTGATGGTGTTTAACAGAAGTTTTTGCCACAACATTTGGTGTCAGAGTGGGATTCCTTGGCAGTGCCTCCTGGACCTGAGAGCGGACGGTGTTTGGCCACCTGGACTGAGCAGTTCCAGCTCTACCTCGTAAGTTTCAGAGAGAGGGGCCGACCGCTATCAGGGCCAGGAGAAGCTCCACTGGAATCAGATGAAAACGAACCCGTGGCAACTCAAGACATCTCTGGTAAGAGACAGCTAAAATATTTTTCTTTTGGGCTAAAATATTTTTCAAAGAGTGAAACTGAACCATACTGGCTGAGGGCTGTTTCTGTGGTACGTAATCTGAGATTAATTGAGATCTATATATAGATCAAGAAATTTCAAACAGATACGGGGGAAAATAATCTGGGATTAATTGAGAACTGTGACAGATCAAGAGATTTCAAACAGATAGGTAACCTGAAAATGAGTTGTTCCACCACGGAGCAATTTGTTTTTAGGTGCTGAGGCTAATTAGGGGGAACCAGAACAATCGTAACAGATTTTTTGGTAAACCATAGTTAGGAGGGCACTAATAGTGCAACCCGACCGATTTGGGTTAAAAGAAAAGAATCGGGTTTGTTGGGGACGCCTAACAGACTAAAGAAAACGCGCGTTGAAGAGAAATCCACAGAGAACAGAGAAGCAGCAGTATTGGGGATGTCTCAAAAGCAAGCTTGCGAAATTTGGTATACCGGTTTTCTGTCAAATGAGATAAAATTAAGGCAGAAATGTATGATATTGAGCGCCACAAGATTAAAGGTGGTGCGGGGAACAGTTGAACAGGGCAGTGAGAAATAAAAGTGTCTGCGTTCAAAATGTGTGTAAAAAATGTGAACAGATAATGGATTGTTGACTTGAAGATAAAAAAATGTCGAACTGCCAGGAGAAATAATGTTTTTACTTCTTCATCCAGTAAATGGATGCATGACATTAGATGTCTATAGAACTTAAAGTTATACGATAAGGATTGAAGTAGCAAGCAGCAATAAGGCTGTCTGTGTGAAATAGAGTGATAGAGTGATAGAAAAAGAGAGAACTGTAAGTGAGAAACTTGATGGAAGAGGGAAGTGAAAAACAAGAAGGTTGGTGTGTGAGATATGTTTATGTGGGGATTGTGCAAACAATCATGTACTGGTTAGATAATGAAGGAACTGGCATGTTTGAGAAAAGAAAGGAGAGGATACAGAATGAAAATGGCATGTAGGGGAAGATTGAGAAGAAATATAGTAGAAAACTATATGTGATGAAAATAAAATGTCAGACAGAATTTATGGAAGTCAAATTAACTGTTTAATTGGTATGAAAATACAGTTTTAGAATAAAATAAGGCATTGTATGATTGACAGGAATTAACATGACATGAAGAATGTTTTAAGCATGGGGAACAATTCTATATTTTTAATGGTAAAATAATGATTGAAATTAGGTTTAGTTTGACAATCATTGTGTTTTGAACCTAAAGGGTCTAATGGGGTAGTGAAAGGAATGGATTTACCATCCATCTTCGTTTATTATGAAAGGAATTGGAAATTATAGTTTTATAAAAAAACGAATGCATATCCTGGTGTTTATGATTGCAGACAATGTCTGTATTTAATATCTGAGGAGTGACTGAGGGTTCGATCAAGGTCGAGAGTACAGGAGCAGTCTTCTTATTCAGCCCGGCTTTTTGGATGTTAGATATGCACTTGTTCTGTAATCAGTGTTGATGATAATAGCAAATTAGTAAAATGTAAAGACAGCTATGTCCAAAGATTCCGGAAATCAATAATGTATGTTGTGCCAGTAATAATGATGATTCGGCTATTGTTGTATCTGCCATTGGTGGACTGTAAAAGAATATGGAGCACTGCTTATCAGTGGCTCTGTTTGCATTCCTGAATGGAACACTCTGCTTCAAGGGTGTGCAGTAAGTTAGAGCAGATGGAGAGTGTTTAAATTGTGGTCAGCAGGACCATTTAACATGTAAATGCCCACTGAGAAGGTGTTTGAAAATGTGATAGTGACACATTTCTGGTAATAATGTGGGTTTGAAAGTAGATCAGTGTTTAAGTGACGATATTAACATTTCGTCTGAGAAAGAATAAGAGAAAAAAACAAAAAACAAGGTCAAAAGATTGAAGTCTTAAAGTGAATCCTTTGAAAGTATCTATAATAGTAATTATTATAAGTGAATTGATGAATACAGTTTGATGTAAAATTAATGACTCCAACAAATGTGAATTGCAAAATATATAAAAGTAACTAAAAGGATGATTGTGTTTTAATTAAACATTTTAAAAAGGGTTTAGATTATATAGAACTAGAATAATTATTTTTATTTAAGATCAAATAAGCAGAAGCAGTAGGCTACTGAATTAACAGTTCTAAAATGTAAAAGGCATCTGATTAAACAAACAGCTTGAAAACTGTTGACCATGAAAGAACTAGAAGCTGATGTTTTGCTTTCAAAAGATAAGTTTGTTATTGGCTGTAATGAAACAGGTCGCTTATCTGAATCTGATGTGTGCTGTGGCTGTAAACGGCCAGTACGACAGACACTCAATCTGAGTGGAGATCTGTAATGTCTAAATTCCCTGTATGGGCAAAAGACAACTATAAAACGATGTTTATTTGGAAACAAATGTTATTTCTGGCAAAGATGCCTTAAGCTGGGATAGTTAAAAGATTATAGATAAAAGTTTGATGATTAGAAGTATTTGAGAGAACAGTTTACCTGTCCTGAGTGCCTCAGAGTCTCTCTCAGTCAAATGTCAGCTAACAGGCTGTTATCTGACCCTGTGTCATAAGTAATAATAAGCTATTTATAGTAAAGCACAGTGTCTCAGTTGAAAAATCAGACACAGAGATGTTAAAGAAACCATTGCCATAAAGAGGGCAATTTGTATTGGTGAATGTTTTAAAAGTAAAACTGAACGACTTTAAAGAAGTCTTTAAAATAATAATGCAGACCTTAAATGATAGAAATAACATTTTTGATTATTTTATTTTAGGACCAGTAACTTCTTTGTCTTATCTTAAGTCTCCACCATTGAAACAGGCCCGATGGCTACGGCTAAAGATTTACAGTAACAGTACACTGAATGTATGGTTGTGAACTAAATTCACTGAGGATAATCTAAGAAGCTAGGTTGATGATTTTAAGATGGTGATTAAATACTGCTGTTATTAACCTGTCTCCCTGTGTGAACACTATTAGGCAATCAGAATGGCTCTGGTGACTCTTGAACGTGCCTTTCCTAAGCTCCAGAAAGCAGCTGAGTTCTGTTAAAGGAAACTGATTGTGTGATGGGAAGAGCGGTCACCAGTTTGTGAGCGGTACCAGTGTGTACGTGGCTACTCAATGACAGGATGATCTTCCTGGCCAGGGGACAGCCTTACGCAGGGGGTCACGGACATTGGGCACCTCAGGACGGGGGTGTGGTACATGCAAGAAAGGTATGAGAGTTGAGCGCTGACTACTGGAGGCCACTGGGGTCAGCAGAGCATTGAGAGGTGAGATGCGCTGTGACGAGTTGCGGCAGTCTGACCCAAGAGAATGTGAGTTCCTCTATACCACTTGCCAGAAGAAACCGCATAATCGTACGCTTGTTTTTCATTGTGACAAGTGTCTGCAATTAAGCCAGGGGGACAACACCCTGAAGAGAAAATTATAGATAAAGAGCTATGGGGGAGTTCAAGAGCCAGCTGATAATATGAGGGGATTGCCATTGTTTGTTGTGGAGACAGGAACAAAACTTTTTATGTATTGGCTGCCTCATGGGCAAGAATAAGAAAATTTATAGAAGTGTTGATTTTGAACTAATGTGTTTATAACATAGTTTTAACTCCTGAAGGTCGTTTGACATGGTGGGTGGCTAAAGATGAAGACAGTTTTTGATTTGAGAAAAGTCTGGATAACAAAATTTAATGGTAAAAGGATAGTGATTAATTTAATGTAATTATTATTTGTTAATAAGAGAGAGAGACTGTTTGAGTGGAGGAAGGGATGGTAAACTGTGTCTGTCTTTCTGTTGTCGGCCTGCTAGAGCAAGCTGAAGCAAAATAATGATAAGGAAAAAATTAAACAAAGCAACCCAGCAGACTGAAAATCTAATGAATAATGAACAGAAATGCTTTGGAACTGTTTAAGAGACCATGTAAAATTAGGTAAAAGCTACAGAAAATGTGAAGTTTAAAATCTTATTTAAAATTTAAATCTTTTTAGCAATAATATAAAGAAAGGTGAACATGGAGAATGAGTAGTTAACATATGTGTGTCTAGTATGAGTGTGTGTGATGGTGACAGCACTTTAGGTCTTGTATATATTAGTTTGGGGTACTAATATTCCGCCTGAAGAGGGAGTATATTGTTTCATCATTACAGATGGGTTAAGGGAATTGACAAATTTTAAAGAAAGCGATAATTGTGAGTGGATCCGATGAAAAGATAGAACGAGCTTTAAGTTGATTGGTCATCAAGCTCTGTCTGGTATTAATTACTTTTTGTTGATTTGAATTACGTTCTGAATCAGTTTAAGTATTTGTGTAAATTGGAATTGTGGAGTTGTAGATCACCATCTGGCATGGGCTGAGATAAATGAAAATGTTATAGATTTGATGGCAACAACAAAGCGACACATTGGCTGAGTCAATATCAAATATGAAGAGAGCCCCTAAAAATGTATGATTATTGTGGGCAGAAGGATGAGAATGTTATTTGACTGACATTGACCAAGTCTGTACACCACGACCTGACTTGATAGAAACAATTGATGACTTTGAAAATGTTTTTAGATGACTGATTTAAGAGACCAAACAACAGGCCTGAAAAGCAGGATACGCTGTGAGGCTCAGGGCCTTTGCCCTTCAAATACTTCGTTGAGCAGATGATAATGTGGCTTTAAGTGAAGAATGTAATATTTTTGTTTCAGAGGCAGATAAAGATGTCTGGAGGAAATTTGTCTGAAGGACAACTTTTGGGTTAGTGTTGATGCAAACTTTATCAAAACACTATGTTAAATGTTATGTTAAATTGATGCTCGAGTTGTGTCGTGCATCAAGAGGGAGATGGTATAACAATTGCCAAATATGGTTTACTAAGGGACAATATATGTTGGGAGGACACTGGGTCTAATTGGGTAAAAGGCCGTCCCAAACAAAATTTGCTTTCTGTAAATGTATTTGCAGGACTGTTTCAACAGGAAACGCCGGGGCAGATGTGGCAGCAAAGGTCACGGCAGAACAGTAGACAAAAGAAACTACGTGTAGTTTTACTATCTGAAAATAACCTCGACATTTTGTTTTCTTTACAGAGAATGGAGCAGAGCATAACTTAAAATTTTCCTTTCACAGAATGTCAGATTGGATTGCAGCTAACAGAATGATTCTGGTCCAAAATGTATAAATATTGTGTTGTTGACATGAGTAAAGCGGGTTGAATGTTAATGTAATAGTTGAATGAGTTTCAGGTTGTTGGAGTGGCCAGATGTTGAGAATAAATTTGGAACTAATAATGTATATAATCAGTAAACAAATGGTGAAAATTCCACAGGTCACACCAGAAGGACGACCAGCAGCACTAACAAAACACTTAAGATCTCCATTCACAGGTGACAGAGGGTATGGTCCACTCCACAAACAAGGTTGCAAGGATGGAGATTGCAACACCACCGTCCAAACATCTCACCTTAAACAACGCCAACGAGATTTGATTGGTCACTGATTAATTAGAAAGTATTTTAGGAAAATGAATGGATTGTTTGATTACTCTTTGGGGTTTCGGGGGTAGGATTGTCAATATTGTGTGTTTCCAGCTCAGTTAAATTGGTAAAATGACAGTTTTATCCAAATGATGATGACAATGACAAGAAATGTGATGAAGATGATTCTAGTAGTGGAAGCTACAGTGACATGTGTTAGACATTTGGTGTTTGTTTTTCTTTTCTTTTTCTTCTTCCTATGAATGTTTTTGTTATGAACAGATGGTTAAAAGCTGTGCTTATCCGCTATGTGATAAGGTACAAGGAGAGGGTTTTGAAATGAAGGGTTTTATTATACTTTTCTTATACTTTATATTTTGATGTAACCACTGTGGATTGATGATTTGTTGTTTTTCTAACTAGTCTGTACACTATTTCTTATTTAACTAAGGTGACTGAGGGTCAAGCTATGCTTGGGGTACAACAACAGTGATTGTTTATCTAGCCCGGCTTTAGTTGAATTCTTTATCTGCTTGCTAATACTTAAGGGACTATCCTTACAAAAACAGCCTAAGCTTTTTCTTTTCAAAATGTTATTTTCACAAATGTTTAAGAAGAGTGATCAGTTATGTGAAAACAGAGATGAAGAGTAGTGTGATGATATGACTTAAAATTTGTCTTTTTGTTTATTATTGTGATTATGGGTAATCTGAATGATAAAAAGTGTGGAATTGTTGTAGAAATTTTAATAGTCATTTATTCCTAATCTATTCAATGTGTAAAAGTATATGTGTGTACGTGCTTGTGCGTGACGTTTCAGGAATATATGGGACAGGACATCTTGACCTTAGGAATGGTCAGGTTTGGCTAGTTTATTCCAGTACCAGTTTGTGTCCTTAAGAAAAACTGAACAGAAGTGGGGGCCTTATCTGGGTGGAAAAGTACAGCGAGTGAGAAGGAACCTTGAAAAGAGTATAAAAGCTGTCTCATGTCTTCCTGGTGCGCGCCACTCACTTCACAGAATGTAACGGCTGTGATGGCGACTGGGCCTTCTTGCAAGAATAAATATTTCTCTTTTTATTAATTTGACTCTGAGTGTCCCTTACGCAGTGATGGTGTTTAACAGAAGTTTTTGCCACAACAGGTGCTTACTTGTTTATTAGAATGCAAGCGAGATCGGCATCTCTCTGTAGTTCCAGTTTGTCACAAGCTCGTGGAGAAGCAACTCCAATGTAACGCGAGTCATGTCTCTTCTCCTGTCCCAAATCCTTCTCGAGTCATTTCTGTCACCCGTGCGTTTCCGCTTCACGGATCTGCCTCCAGCAGCAGAACGTGCAGGCAAGGCATAATCATGGTCCATTATTGATATCCAACTATTGATTCTTTATCGTCTTCTTTTATTTTAGTGACGTGCGTCCGGTGTTTACATTTGCGTTTGGCGGTTTTTCGCCGGGATCCGCACGAAGTTAGAGAAACTAGAGTCAAAGGTTATATGACGTCATAGACGGGCGACGAAACGGAAATAAAGACACGGCCCGTGTCTTCAAATTAAAATATAAATTTCTCCGGATTTGAAAGTTGGTGGGAACTTTTGGGATAATGTTAGTACACAACTAAAAGAAATATATAACATAGATACAGTTATTTTTGCTATTTTGAAAGCCGAAAAGTTCCATATTGTGCCTTTAAGGCTGTACCCTTAATACCGAGTGAATGCTCTAAACGCCTAATGAGAATATTATGGTCTACCGTATCAAAGGCAGCTATAAGATCAAGTAGGATCAATACAGCATTTTTACCAGAATCAACTGCCATTAAAATGTCATTGAGTACTTTTAACAAGGCAGACTCTGTGCTATGATGGGCAGTAAAACCTGATTGAAAAGGTTCTAATAACTTGGCTGAATTAAACAAATTTATTTGAGACAGCACGACTTTTTCTAAGAGTTTTGATAAAAATGTCAACTTAGAAACAGGCCGAAAATTATTAAGGCAACCCTCATCCAGACCATGTTTTTTTAAGCAAAGGCTGAACAACCGCATGCTTAAAACTATTTGGGACTACCCCAGTGTTCAAAGATGAATTAATCAACACTTGGACACTGGGGCCAATTATAGGAAAAGCAGCCTTAATAATCTCTGAAGGAATGAGATCAAGTGGTGTAGTAGTTATCTTCATCTTGTTAACCAGCTCGTAAAGATCTGTTAAAGAGACGTGCTGAAAATGATAAAAGTAAAGTGGACTAACCAACAAATTCAAAAGCTGATCTGAAATATGTAAAATGAAGAATGAACGAATAAATGTCACTTTATCAGCAAAAAACGTTAACAATTTCTCACAGAGTTCTGCTGAGATTTCCCCATGAAATTGGCAACTTGGATTAATTACTGAATTTAGTAGAAAATAAAATCTTAGGTCTGTGCGAGTTTTTATCAATTAATTCAGAAAGGTATTTTGATCTAGCTAACTTAGCAGCATTCTGAAACATAATCAGACATTCTTTAAAGATCTCAAATGACACAGTTAAACGATCGCGCTTCCATCTCCTCTCCGCTTTACGACAAGCCTGTCTGAGAGAACGAGCATTGTCGTCCAGCCAATAATAAAGTTTTTGCTGTGGTTTCTTCAACTTCAAAGGGGCAATAGAATCTAAAATATCGGAACAGGCTGTGTAAAACAGAGAAAGTAAATCGTCAGGGCCGCAGGAAGACTCAGCATTCAAGTTTGACATTTCAACAGTATTAGATATATATTTCTCGCTAAACAGAGGCGAAACGTGGGTCTATAAAGCGAGAAAAAGAGCCTGCAGGCTTCTTAACAACGGCAGAACTCATAACAGGGATCGTAAAAATAATGGGCTTATGATCAGAGAAGGAAGCACTTTCAACAAATACATTATCTACAGAGGTCCCATATGACATAATAAGATCAAGTGTATGACCACGTACATGTGTTGGTTGGTTCATGTATTGAGTAAAACCAAATGAGTCTAGAACATTACGGAACTCAGCAACCAAGGGACGACCGGGGCAGCAAACATGTACGTTAAAATCACCCAATAATAACATGCGATCATACAGCAGAACAACGGAAGTTAAAAATTCTGAAAAGTCACTTATAAATGCACTGTCAAAGTTAGGTGGCCTATAGATGACAGCGCAGAGCAGAGAGGAAGCAGACTAGTGCCACACGCTGTACTTAAATGACGAGTAGCTCTGAACAGAAACTGGTTTTTAAACAATCACTTAAAATACTTTCATAGCAACGCCAACACCCCTACCAGCAGACCTGTAGGACCCAGATTCGTCCGAATCCAAATCCTGGATTCGGTGCATCCCTAATATATATTTAAAAAATATATATATACACTGTATATATAAATATAAAGCCAGTTAACAGCTGATGGTGCAGTGTTATTTTTACTTACTGGTTTAATGTCAATGAAGCTGCGCTTCATATAAGCATAAGTTGGACGGACCATTTTTCGATCTGTGCGGTTTAGCGATGATTGCAGAACAGCAGGAAGGGTTTTAAAGGCAACTTCACCACGAACATCTTGAACGACAAGTTTACAGAAAGAATGTTTACAGTTTTCAAAAAAAACAGTGGATCAAATCAAGTCTCACCCTACTTTTTTCTTGTTTAAATAATTACAGTATACCTTTTTTATTCAATAACATGCCAGAAAGAGTGTGCTTACCATAGATATTTAGAAAATAAATAAATGAGGTAATTTTGGAAATTCCATATATAAGTGATATGAATCTGTTATTTGGTCAACAGATCTGAAACTACCTGTGCAAAGACCAGAAATAGTATACTTTGTGATTTTAATAGGATGTCCTACCATTTGACAGTGTTTCCAGACTTTCTAGAAGGACATCAGCAGCCTTGGGTTATTTTCTTGCAAAAAGTAAAATCCAGTCAGTGAAGACAGGAGCCCAAAACTCATAAAGGCGGTCTGCATTGTCAGGGAATAAAACTCCAAAGTCCTGATATCTAAACAATAACATTAAATTGCTAATTTTTTGCATTTTTTTAAATTCTATTGTAACAATAGAATGAAGCATTTTACTTTTCTAAATAATGTAGGATTTCTTCTACAGGCCAAGACAACCCTTCAGTAAATTCTCTAAAATGCAAATAATTATACTCACCATTCCAGGAAAATCATAAAGTCTGGGATATTCTCTCTGTATTTCCTCAACAGTTTTTGTACCAGAGGATCGAATCCACGCTGCACGATGAGGTGCTGTACGTTTCATTAACTCCTCGACTTGGCTGTGAGGGCTTCTGTTGTTCTTTAGCCAGTCATCTTTGCCTGAACTTCACACAATGATTCAGACTCTACAGCAGATAAAACACACTAAAATTAGGGAAAACATCTGGAAAAAAACTTGAGTGATAATTACCTATCTTAGTGTTTTCCCAAACCTGGTTCTGGGGTACCCCTAGCACTACAAATGTTTTCTCTCTCTGATTAAAAACCACAGATTCAAATTATCAGCTTTTTAGGCACACACCAATTAAATTAATAATTAACAACAACAACAACAAAAAAAACATGTCATCATTTACTAACCTAAAAAAAAAGTTCTGGCCCTTGTTTATGATTGACAGAACCATGTTGGAAGTTGTTGTAAACATATAGGCAAGTAATTTAGGAAGCTAAAATTTAGGATGTAAATGACTGAATATGCTCATTTGAGTAATCCATTCCATTCAAGTGTAGCCATAAGAGCATTGCTTCAGTTCTGAGGACTATATTAGATAATCATCAAGTGTTCTAAAATAGAAGCAAACAAACTGAGAGACTACATGTAATATAGACCTACATTCATGTAATTTTAATGCTCTGGTCTTTGCAGATATTTAAAGATGGCCATCTTTAAGCATGACTCTTTGAATTTATACGAAATAGTAACACTTGCGCATGAATCAACTGTCCTCAGCATCATCAAGCAGTTCTTATTGTTAAACCCCTGTACTGGCTACTTGTCCAGTTGCAAGTAAAAATCTCACTCACTTGCCCCTTCAAAAATGCACTTGTTTTGGACAATCATGACACATCCTTAGTTCTAACCTGGCAGTGGAAAACTTGGTTGGGAAGAGGAATTCTGTGATGGCTGTGCTGTCTCTGACTGTGTGGGGCTCTAAGACGTTTCCACATAGTCTTTCTTCCAGGTAACCTGTTGCAGGGTGACGATAACGACCCGGTGTATACCATATGACTCCTGCAGCTAAGAAATGTAAATAAATCACTCTTATGAAAAAAAGTGGGGACTGATACTCTTTATCAGCTCTCGATTATCTTCTAATTAGAATCAGCACAACTTACATATCCATGGCCCTCGTTGTTCTTCAGGCAAGGAAACTGGGCAGTTAGTGCCAAAGCATCTCCTTTTTGATCTCAGCTGATGGGCTTTACAAATAAACAATCATTTAAATAGGCTAGTTTATTTATTTAAATGTATTGGTCAAGTGATTTAAATATATAAAAACATGCATCACTAAATGAAATAGATTAACTTACCTTGAAATGTTTCTATTAAATTGCAGAGGTTCTACTGTTCTAGTTTGTCCTAACAAATGAATCCATTTATCTAAAACATAAGTATAAAGACGTTTAGTACAAAACATTTAATACAAATGCAAAATTGTCATAGCATATACTATAGATGCTATTCCATTAACTTACTCCTGTAATACATTTAAGTTAATACAACATGCATTACTATATTAAAGCAGCTGTATGTACGTTTACCTTGAAACATCCGTTTCAAACTCATTCTGATGGTAAACTGACCTAACTTTAGCCTAACTTACCTACACAAACATGATGGTTAACTGACCTGACCCCACAAACGTCTGTTAACGTTATAGCTATGCATCTTTGAGTGGTGTAGCGTTGTTACGATAATCCGCGGAAAGAGCAGGATTGCTTTACAGCAGCAGCGCTTTCGTCTGTTTTTTTATTTATTTATACTTTTATAACAGAATTCAGTGAATCAAACGTTTCTCACTGAATCTCACAGCATTTTGGTGTCCGTCCGAGATGTGAGTCGGAGCTGATAAATGGTCCGTGCAGATAAATCAGTGCATACTGATTAACGTTACCTACTTTAGTTTATCTGTATACATTTCACCAGTTTTTTTTTTATTTTTTATTAACGTTAGTTAATACATTTCTACGGTTTCGCTAATCTTTCAGTTAATGTTTTTATTAATGCTATCGAAAAAACTGGGATAGCTAACAACAATCGATCTGACAAAAGTGAACGATAACAAAAAACTATTCTAAGATATATTTAACTTTTCAGTACACATTATTTTGTGTTATAAAAGTTATATATACATCATAAAACATCATATTAATTACTTACCTTTCACAATCAGGCTGTCGATGATGTCCGTTGACTGTCTGTAACTGACTTGGTCCGTTAATATTTGAACCATTGAAGGGCGAACGTATTTAACCCAACAGTTAGGTTATAACAAAAAAAACCCAACGGCATAAACAAATAACCCAACAAATTTTAAGATAACCCAACATAATGACCCAATATGCATACACCAACGGTTGGGTTAAAAAAATAACCCAATGTTTTTTAGTGTGGTACATTTTTGATGTAATCATTACAATTTACAAGAAAACTAGATTTTTAATGTAAGTGTTTTTCTCCTGAGGAAGTTTTGAGTTCATGAAGTGATCTTGATACTGCAATGCTTTTCAATATTTACTTCTATGTTTCTCAGTGAAACCTGTAGTGACGGTGAAGCCAGATCAGGCCTGTGTTCAGAGGAGAGAGAGTCACTCTCACATGTGACATACAGAGAGAAGACATTCAGTGGAGATACAGCTGGTTAAAGATGGAAACTCTGTCTATCCATATACAACAACAACAGCATATTACAGTTTCACAGCTGATATGTCTCGCAGTGGTGAATACAGTGTAGAGGAGAGAGTAAACAGACTTCAGTGATGCTGTTACACTGACTGTATCAGGTGAGTCTTCATATTCACTTCTGTTTAATGATCATTTCAATTAATATTTCAACACTTATAATCTTCAGACACATCTGTTAGAGGGATACTCCACCCAAAAATGAAAATTATGTCAATTTACTCACCCTCAAGTTGTTGCAAACCTGTATGAGTTTCTTTCTTCTGCTGAACACAAATATATTTTGAAGAACGATTGAAACTTTGGCACCCATAGTGTCATAGTGGCACCCATTTGACTTCCATAGTATTTTTTTTTTCTCTCAATGGTGCCAAACAACTGTTTGGTTCCAATCGTTCTTCAAAATATCTTCCTTTTGTGTTCAGCAGAAGAAAGAAACTCATACAGGTTTGCAACAACTTGATGACAGAATTTATTTTTGGGTGGAGTATCCCTTTAAGAGGATTGAAGAAATTCACTTTTTGTCAGTCAGTAACTGCGTGCGTGCGTGCGTGTGCGTGTTTTGTGAATATTATAAAATCATGTAAATTGTGACTTTCCAGTGTTATGTGTGTCTCCATCTTTGATGTTTACTTTACTCACTGTTACTATGGTTACAGGAGATATTCAGGTTTATCAACAGAAAAGGACATGAGCGATTGAGTTCAGTACTGATGAGTTTTGTGTTGGAGTCAGAGAGAATGACGTGATTTACAGATTATTAGTGTTGTAGTCAAAACCACAAACTGAGACCAAGACCAGAGTGTTTTCCCAGATAACACATTTTCCAAACATTTCCGTTCTAAGAACGTTTTTTAAAACATTTTTGATTGTGGTGAGGGGGGGGAGAGAGATATTAGTATGATATGAATATTATTTTAACTTAATTTGTATTAACAACTCAAATGTTCTCCTAAAAAAAAAAAAATGATACACATCCTCAGTGTTGAACGCTTTTGCTGTCTAAATGGGTCCAAGAGTGTTAAAGATGAAGAAACTACAGTTTTTGTGCTAATTTTGAGAACATTATTAAAAGACCAGATAACATTGAACAAACATGTTATTAACGTTTCTGGAATAATTTATTCATAACTTTGAGAGATCCTTCATAATATTAGCCAAAGTTATGCCGACGATTCCTGTTAGCTGGTTATGGTAAAAGTATATTTATCACAAAGGTTCAACACAAACTGCACATCCAGTGGGTAAAACTAACTCAGTGAGGGAGATCAACCACAGAAACTGTACATCAAGCGGGCAAAACTAACTCAGTGAGGGAGATCAACCACAGAAACTGCACAAGTAAAGAGAGAGTTGGCACACCTTCAATTATAAAAACATGTGTTTCATATAATAAATACTTTTAAATTTTGTTTTGTAACTGTAACAAACTGGTTTGCCAACTGTCTCTTCCTTTTTGCAAAAGTATATTTATCACCATATGACCAAGACCAGTGTAATGTATTTCTTCACAGAATGGCGTCATGAACTAGAGAAAATCCCTCTGGAAACTGTTGGTCAAATGCTTTGTTCAAGGACACAATAGTGATGGATAACAGTTCATTCACTGCAGGGTTTATACCAGCAACATTCCCATTTACAACCAGCGTTTACAACCGAAGGTCCTTCTGAACAATCAGTTGTATTCCCTGAAAGAGCTGTTTGAGTCTATGTTTTTGTCTTTCTTCTCAGATTTACCCACATCTACAGTGACTGTGACACCAGACAGTCCTGTATTCACTGGAGAAACAGTCAATCTGAAGTGTGTGATAAACTCTGATCACAGTGACTGGAGATATGAGTGGTATAAAGAAAGATACAGTAACATTTTAAAGGTGTCTGATCGTTACACTGTAAACACAGACACTCTCAGTATTGTTAAAGCTATTACATCTGATCAGGGTCAGTACTGGTGTAGAGGACACATAGATGGAAGACCAAACTCATCAACATCAAGATCTGCTGTATATCTCTATGTGAAGGGTGAGTTCAACATCATTGTCCTCATAAACTCTCTCTATTATTCATGATCAGTGATGATCACACATCTAATCGAGAGTCTTTGACTCAGATGTTACGTTCACACTATAATGCGGTTCTCACTCCTCTTTTAAAGGGTTAATTCTGTTTAATTCTCTCACAGATGACGTGCTCTTGTGTTCAAAACCGTTAGATTGAGCGAGACAGAACTGTATGCAGAGCTCTTAAAACCTATTGTAATAGTTAAAGTAGTAAACGGCATCATAAAAACACCGATCATTACACATGATATGAACCAGCAGCTAAAATACTTCCAAAAACATTTTTGTATTTTACCGTAATTAATTTATTGCTGCCTGCTGGAAATCTGTGAATCTTTGCACAAATGCTGTGCTTTAACTGACTGAGCGTTACAGTCCATCTCTCTTTTGAGGGTTTAAATCTGTTTAATTTGTTGTTCAAACGACTTGAAGGAGCAAAACTGAATGAAACTGAATCCGATCTGAAAATACACTTTAAAGCTGAAGTATTTAACTTGAAGTCTGATCTTACCACAGATAAAGACACATGTGAACACAGACCTGAGAAACCATTAAGAAAAACGTACTCGGTTACTAACGTAACCTCGGTTCTCTCTAGAGAGGGAACGAGTACTGCGTAATAGCTTACGCTATGGGGAAAACTCTTTTCATCGAGATATTGAAGCCAAAAAATTATCCTTAATTTTTAATCAATGTAAAACGCTTTGCAGTAGCAAGCAGACATAGGCGAGACAGCTCGCGCGCCTATTGGCTGTCTTGCGGCAAAAGCAGCAGCCTATCGAGAGAGGCTCTGCGTGACGTCATGACGAATGGGGGCACTTCGCGCCCATATCGTCACGTCCCGCCAGAAAGGGCGTGGTCTCGCCCTATAAACAAACTCGATAAGCTGCCATACACTGATTTTTCATCGCCGAAGCGAACCAGAGCGTATTCCAAGCACGGCAAGATACGCAGTACTCGTTCCCTCTCTAACCAAGGTTACGTTAGTAACCGAGTACGTTCTCTTACGAGAGTATCTCTCGTACTGCGTAATAGCTTATGCTATGGGGAACACAGTGTAACACGCCGTGCGGATAGGGATCCAACACCAAAGTCCCAGGGGCAAAGGCCCAGGGCTCATGTAGTGCATAATCACCATACACTCACAGAGAGTAAAAAAGGAGAGGCTGGAAGCATTTCTCCTTATAGATAGACCCACAGGGGCTAACCATATGACCATTAAACCACGCAGCCAGGGTGAAAGCTTTCAGCCTAAACTGGGTGGCCCTACTTGTGCCAGTACTCATGGAGCTGCTGCATCGGGCTGAACGATTCGCATGCCAAACACTCAGCATCCGAGCCGCACAGCGGGCAGATAGCACTGAAGTCTAGATAGCCAAAAGCTTAGCTTGTAAGGCAGGCACCTCCAGGTTATAGTATTTTATAAATGTAGACGGCGAGGCCCAGCCCGCGGCCGTACAGATATCTTGCAGGGGGACCCCGCTAGACCATGCCCACGACGAGGCCACGCCTCTCGTGGAGTGCGCTCTGACACCCAAGGGGCACTGCAAGCCCTTGAAAGTGTAAGCCAGCGCTATGGCATCGACTATCCATCTGGATAGGCTCTGTTTCGAAGCGGCAAGCCCCTTGGAACGCCCGCTATACGAAACGAAAAGCTGCTCGGTCTGTCTGAACCCAGACGAGCGGGACACATAAGCTCTTAATGCCCTGACTGGGCAAAGAAGAGTCGCGTCGTCCTCCTCATTGAGAACCGGAAGGGCAGACAGGGAAATCACCTGGGCCCTGAACGGTGTGTTGAGGGATTTCGGCACGTAGCCGTGCTTAGGTTTGAGTATGACCTTTGAGTCATTAGGCCCAAACTCCATGCATGACACGCTTACTGAAAGCGCTTGTAAGTCCCCTACGCGCTTCACTGAAGCAAGAGCCGTAAGAAACGCTGTCTTGAAAGACAAGTGTTTCATGTCTGACGACTGGATTGGCTCGAATGGGGCACCTTTCATGGCCTCCAAGACCGTGGAAAGGTCCCATGTCGGGACTGAAGGGGGCCTGGGAGGGTTTAGCCTCCGAGTTCCTCTAAGGAAACGCACGACTAAGTCGTTCTTTCCCAGTGACTGGCCAGACACCGGTTTTGCAAACGTTGCTATGGCCGCCACGTATACTTTGAGCGTGGATGGGGTCCTGCCCTTATCCAGTAGCTCCTGAAGGAAGGAAAGCACTTCCGTAACCCCGCAGTCTACAGGTGAAAAAGCCCTGCGCTTGACACCAAGCAGAGAACACAGACCATTTCGAGGAGTAGAGCCGTCTGGTAGACGGGGCTCTAGCCTGCGCGATCGTGTTTAACACTCCCTCTGGGAGGTCAGCGGGTACCCGTTGATGGCCCATGCGTGCAGGGACCACAAATCCGGGCGAGGATGCCAAATCGAGCCTTCCGCCTGAGAGAGGAGGTCTCTCCTCAACGGTAAAGGCCATGGGGCAGCGCTGGTCAGCTGCATCAGGACAGGGAACCAAGACTGGTTTGTCCAGAGCGGAGCTATGAGTAGCACTGGGCATCCCTCCCTCCTGATTCGCTCCAACACCTGAGGCAGGAGTGAGACAGGGGGAAAAGCATATGGGGGGCGGCGGGGCCAAACATGGGCCAGCGCGTCCCGGCTTTTCGAGAAGAATCTCGGGCAATGAGCGTTTTCTTGGGACGCGAACAGGTCCACCTGCGCTTTGCCAAACGTTTCCCACAGCAGCTGGATCGTCTGCGGGTACAGCGACCATTCTCCTGCTGGGACGTTGTTTCTGGACAGCCTGTCTGGCCCCACATTTAGGTGACCAGGCACATGCGCCGCTCTCAGCGAGAGCAGGTTGTGCTGAGCCCAGACCAGGAGGCGTTCCTTCAGCCTGTAAAGGTTTCGGGACCTGACGCCGCCCTGGCGATTTATGTACGCCACCACTGACATGTTGTCTGATCGGACCAAGACGTGGTGGCCTTTTATCTGGGGACAGAAGCGCCGTAGCGCTCTTTCGACTGCTATTAATTCCAAGCAGTTTATGTGAAGGAGCTTCTCCCGTACTGACCACAGGCCAGCTAGCGGTCTGCCCTCGAGCAGCGCCCCCCACCCCGATGTGGAGGCGTCCGTAGACACCACCTTCACACCCGAGGCGATCCCCAGACTCACACCTGACTGATACCAGTCGGTCACTTTCCACGGTTTCAGAGCTGAAACGCACTGAAGGTCGACCCTGAGGCGAAATAGACCCGCGGTCCACGCCCTGGGGGAACTCGTGCTTTTAGCCATAGCTGCAGTGGGCGCATGCGGAGCAGGCCCAACTGGAGTACGGAGGCTGCTGAGGCCATCAGACCCAGCATTTTCTGAAACCTTCTGAGCGGGACTATAGAGCCGTGGCGGAAGGATTTCGCGACGTGCTGAATATTTAATCCGTGCTTCGGTAACAGGCGTGCCGTCATGGATAGCGAGTCCAACACTGTTCCCAGAACGGAAATTTTCCGACTGGGGAGCAGTGAGCTTTTCGCCCAATTGACTGTAAGGCCCAGCTCCTCGAGGTGCTCGAGTAATGCGGCCCTGTGTTCTATGAGCTCTGTTCGTGAACGAGCTAGAATCAGCCAATCGTCCAAGTAGTTCAAAACTCGCATGCCCCGAAGTCTCAGGGGGGCGAGTGCCGCGTCCATGCACTTCGTGAACGTACGGGGTGCTAGGGACAGGCCAAACGGCAGGACTGTGTATTCATATGCCTGGCCCTCGAAGGCGAATCTCAAGAATCGCCTGTGATGGGACGCCATTTATATTCGGAAATAGGCGTCTTTCAGATCTATTGACATGAACCAGTCTCCTTGGCGCACTTGCGCGAGGATTTTCCTGGTCGTAAGCATTTTGAACTGGCGCTTCACAAGCGTTCTGTTCAGCAGTCGCAGATCTAGAATGGGTCTGAGCCCTCCATCTTTTTCGGTACCAGAAAATATCTGCTGTATAAGCCCCCTTCGCCCTGAGATAGAGGTTCTATAGCCCCTTTTCTCAGTAGTTTCGCTATCTCGGCTCGAAGTAGATGAAACACTTCGCTTTTCACCGTAGTTTCGACGCGCGCCGTATAACGGCGGGGGCGTCGAGCGAACTGTAGCGAATAGCCTCTCGTTATAGTGTTCAAGGAAGGGTATAGTGTACCCGGGAAGCCTTGGCCACGCATCTGCGTGAATAGCTAGGGGTAGAATGAAATCTGGGCTCTGGCCGCGGCAGGACGGCCGCTCGAGAGCCCCTGTGTACTGGGAACACAACACCGTGTTTACAGCGTTCGAGGCGGGGGGGCGCGCTGATCACAGCGGGCAGCCTGGCCGCGCTCAGCTTCTCTATGGCGGGACGCGCAGAGAAAGCGAGCGGGGCGAATCCCGTGGGATTCGGCGTGTGTGAGAGAATGTGGGCACATTTACTAAATGCGGGCACATTTACTACACTGAGAATACTGTCAGCTCGCGCGACTGAATCACTGTTGTTTACAGCGTGCGAGGCGCGCGCTGATCACAGCTGGCAGCCTGGCCGCGCTCAGCTTCTCTGTGACGGGTTGTGCAGAGAAAACGAGCGGGGACGAATCCCGTGAGATTCGGCGTGTCTGTGAGAAATGCGGGCGCGAGACAGCGGGCACATTTCTGCACTGAGAACACTCGGCTCGCGCCGACTGAATCAACGCTGTGTATACAGCGTGCGAGGCGGGGTGCGCGCTAATCACAGCGGGCAGCCTGCCCGCGCTCAGCTTCTCTGTGACGGGTTGTGCAGAGAAAGCGAGCGGGGGTGAATCCCGTGGGATTCGGCGTGTCAGTGAGGAAATGCGGGCGCGGGACAGCGGGCACATTTACTGCACTGAGAACACTGTCGGCTCGCGCCGACTGAATGTGTGTTAGTTTCGTTTTTACAGAAACCAAGGGACACGCATCGTGTAGTGTAAGCGGGCATTGTATGGGCGCGTTCACTACATTTTCTGCACAACCGACCTGAGTCGGTTTTATTTGTGCTAGCCCTGCACCGTGGCGGGCTGTGTCTGGGTGTGGGAATGGGCACTGGGACGTGGGCATTCTTACAACACTCGTAACACCATCAGCCGTGGCCGGAACACCAGAAAATGCACACTTTATTGGATTTATCTGGGTAGCCATAGAAACGGCTTTTGTGCGCAGGCAAGCGGGCTGAGACACCGGCTGCTTCACTGCGAAATACACTGGGACAGTCACAACGCATGGAACTGAACGAGCGAGAAGTTTTGGTGGAAATCCGGCCGCAGCGGGCTTTACCTCAATCCTCGGCCGGGGCCCGCGCTGAGGGGGCGGCGTCCAGCAGAGCGAGAGCGCGGTGTTTGATCTCGGGCCTGGCGGCGCTGTTGGTTAGCCGATACGACGGCCTTTGTGCGCAGGCAAGCGGGCTGTGGAACCAGCGTGCTCACTGCGAAATACACTGGAACAGTCACATTGCTTGGAACTGAACGAGCGAGAAGTTTTGGTGGAAATCCGGCCTCAGCGGGAACTGAACACACGTCGCTTTCCTAGAGAGACTAGGAAGGCCTTGAGACCTCGGGCTTTATCTCAATCCTCGGCCGGGGCCCGCGCTGAGGGGGGCGGCGTCCAGCAGAGCGAGAGCGTCGAGGAACACGGAGCGCTCAGCTTCCGTCATCTCGGATAGCGTTAGCCACAAATGTTTCTCACCTTTCAGGGAGGAAGGGTCTCGACTGTGACGGAGCTTCGTCTTTCCCGAGAAAGCGTCCGTCCAGCCTGTTGCACGTTAGTTGCGCGGGCGCCTTTCAGTCGAGGCCGATGTAATCCATGGCTTGAGAGAGCGGACGCATCGGCTCAGTTTCAATGCCGGCTCCGGTAGGTTCGTCGAGCTCAAGTGCGGACGCGGCGGCAGACGGCGGCCGTTGTCCGTTTGGAGCGACTCGAGCGAAACCGGCGAAGCTGGCGGGCGAACCGGCGAGCTTTGGCGGGCAGAAGATAGCTCGGGAGCGCGCTGGAGATGGCGCTTCTTGCGGCGCGGCATCACGGTGGGCTGGAATGCGAGCTCGGAGAACGACGCCAGGCGAGTCCGCAGAGTCACCATAGGCAGCCGCTCACAATGATGGCATCCGCCGTCAGCGAGCGCGATGGCAGCGTGATCCTCACCCAGGCAGGACACGCAGATGACGTGGCAGTCCTCATCGCTGAGTGGGGCTCGGCAAGAGCCACAGGAAGGCATCTTTAAAAAGACGCAGCTCTTTTAGAGGTAGTGGGAGAAAAATGCAAATATAGCAAACACACACACTCTACGGGCAGAGGAAAGGATATGTACGCCGGAAAGCGCAGCAGGTACGGCGGCTGAAGGCGGCGAGGCCAGCGACTCCAGGCTCAAAGGCACGTCCCGCTGAAGGCTACAGGTCGACGGCGCGGCTTCTCATCCGGATCCAGCGATGCGTGAGCTTCGCTGAAGAGTTGAAAAATCAGTGTATGGCAGCTTATCGAGTTTGTTTATAGGGCGAGACCACGTCCTTTCTGGCGGGACGTGACGATATGGGCGCGAAGTGCCCTCATTCGTCATGACGTCACGCAGAGCCTCTCTCGATAGGCTGCTGCTTTTGCCGCAAGACAGCCAATAGGCGCGCAAGCTGTCTCGCCTATGTCTGCTTGCTGCTGCAAAGCGTTTTACATTGATTAAAAATTAAGGATAATTTTTTGGCTTCAATATCTCGATGAAAAGAGTTTTCCCCATAGCGTAAGCTATTACGCAGTACGAGAGATACTCTCGTAAGAGAACTGTTGTGTTGATGGCCGTTATACACTTTAATTTAAACATATTTTTACATATTTCCATAAATATCTTTTTGTGCACTTATTGAAGTTTTTATACAAATGCAGCTTTGCTTTGATTTTCAGATTATCCTGTTATTGTTTCGTGTTCTGATTATGAATATTGAAACTGAGTGTTGGATGAAATTAATTATAATGTTTGATTGACAGTTGATGAACATTCATTAGCTCATCTGCAAATAATAATACTGTCATAATTCAATCTCCTCATGTCATTCCAAGTCTGTATATTTTTCGTTAGATTTTTTTTTTATAATGTGCTGATTGCTATATAATGAGATGGTGAACTTTAAGAGTTCAAAAAGGACACAAAAGCACCATAAATGTGTCATAAAATACGTCAAAGGAGTCTATATGACATAAATCATGACTAAGAAGAGTATTTTATTCTCCATCATCCTGTCCAGAGACACAGTTTAGAAATAAAACACTCAGCCTCTGTTTACTGACAGTTTATAGTCATCTCTGATCACTGATGTTCTGCAGGAGAAATATAAAGACTGTCAAAACTCTGAACATTGTGACCAGAAACAGAGACAGAAAGTTCAGACTCCAGTTATTTCACAGCTGACATACAGGATCATTTTACAGAGGAAAATAAACTACAGATGTTCGACATATTTGTGTTTGTTCTCAGATTTACCCACATCTACAGTGACTGTGACACCAGACAGTGCTGTATTCACTGGAGAAACAGTCAATCTGAAGTGTCTGATAAACTCTGATCACAGTGACTGGAGATATGAGTGGTATAAAGACAGTGTAATATTACAGGCGTCTGAGCGTTACACTGTAAACAGAGACACTGTCACTATCAGAGGAGCTACTGAGTCTGATCAGGGTCAGTACTGGTGTAAAGGACAGATAGATGGAAGACCAAACTCATCAACATTAAGCTCTGCTGTTACTCTCTCTGTGAAGGGTGAGTTCAACATCATTGTTCTCATACAAACTTTCACTACAAACTTTCCACTGATGTCTGTGAAAAAGGGATGCGCTCGACAAGCGTGTGCGTCTTGCAACAGCTATATGTGCGTTACTATATTTTGTTTAATATTCCACTGATTAGATTTACTATATAGACGGCTTTTCTGTTTTATTTTTCTTTATTAACCTGCTTTTTTATCCCCATTATACTCTGTTTTCAGTTTCTTTGTCTGGGCACAAACACTGTACTCGCGCTGCATTAGTATCGGTTGTTAGTATCGGGTCACTTTTATGAGTATGAATACAAGAGTGCAGTATTTGTGCAGCCGCTAATATAGACCTTTCTTACTCGTGTTTGGGCTCCAGAAAGGCCGCTGTGAGTAAGTTCAGTCACTCAGAGCTCATGGTGAACAACACACACACATTCTCAATTCCAACAGATCCTCAAATCCTGGAGTCTCCGGCTGTGTGTCGTTTCGAAGGCTGAATCCTCCGGAGGTCACATTTATCTGCCGCAAACGTCATGAGGCTCTTCATCTCAGTAAACTGACCATTACATTCCCATGAGGAAACTACAGACAATTTTCCCTTGTCTCACATTACACTATCAACTGGAACAAGTCAATTTTACTACCACTTTCAGATGATGTATGGGATTCTGGAGCTCAGGACACATTATTTCACCTTGACACAGGCAACATCAATACCTAAGGATTCATATTTCCCCCAGGCTGTCAGAGCTTTTCACCCTCAATTACACTCCGCTCCTAAAGAAAATTTAAGACGAATACAAACGCTGGTCTAAACACCCACTCACACGTATCGAAAGAATAGCTGCTGTCAAAATGAAAACCCTACCCCAAATTAACTAGTTCATCTTTTTTCTATGATTCCCATCACTCATACAGATGGTTCAAAACCCTTAATTCATTAACAACACAATTTTATTGGAAAAACAAAACACCCAGAATATCACTCTCAACACTACAAAATAAAAAATCACATGGGGGGCTTGAGGCACCAAACGTCCATCACTACTTCTTGGAAAATCAATTACAATACCTAGTTAAATGGATCAATTTATATAAGCATAAATACCCGTGGCTGGAATTAGAACAAAACCAATGCACAAATATCCCAGTTGCAGACCAATCAAGAAATCTAACATCTGCCAACCCATCACCATCTATTCGACTCTGACAGCCTGGTGGATCACAAAATCGTCACAAGAATTAAATAAGCTAACCCCACTTTGGCACAACCCAGAATTCATGATACAGAATAAAACTCTTTATTTCCCCATGTACAAAAGCCCAACAATGCCCCCTGGAGGTATACTTATGTATGTGACTTTGTTGGTGCTTGCACGGGCATGGACAAGTCAGGGCATGTCTGAACTAGGATAAGAGGGCAGTCCATATAGGTTGAGAGACTGACTGCTTCTTACACAAAGCGGACTGATGCATGTTTGTTGTTCCTGTGAGTGATTGATTAAGTAGCAAGTTATCTGTTTTACATTATATGCTGTTCGAACTTTAAAGGGGTCATATGATGGTGCATGCACTTTTACAAGCTGATTGTACTGAAATGTGTGTTGGCAGTGCCTGTACACAACCGTCATATAATGATAAAAATCCATCCAGTGTTTTTGTTTTAATCTCCTTATATGTTTTCCCCTGCCTCAAATCGAGCCGTTCGAGCCTGTGACGTCACAGGCTCGCACACCCCTCCCACGATCGTTGATTGACAGCAGCGTTTCAACACAGACCCGCCCTGAGCGCGCTGTCCTCATAGTCCGTCATTGTTTACACTGGAGCAGAATGGCGGCCGTCTAAGCGAAGTGGTTTCTGTTCTTGGGTGTAATAACGAACACAGCAGTCATTTTAATGTTCCTAAATCCGAACCGCTGAAGACGCAGTGGCTGAGTTTTGTTTACGATGGGAATATTCTCCACGATCAACGTCAATGCGTTCATGTTTGCGCGAATCATTTCTCAGCAGACTGCTTTATAAACGAGGAGGGTCATAAATCTGGTTTTGCTAAGAAGCTGCTCCTGAAAAAGGAATCGGTACCAACTATACGTGTTCCTGCACATCCAGAAGAACTGAAGTGAGTGTAACGTTTTATTAACCTTTAAATATTAATCTTTGCAAATCGCTTGCACGCTTCACGATGAATGGCTAATGTTTACACTCAGGGTACATTACGGCATGTGTTCTATGTAACGTTACGATGTTCTCAATATAATTAATAATCCCACGTTTATAATGAACAACGCGTTATGGTTAGTATTGTGTTATTCGCTAGTTGCACGTGGCCGCCATTTTGGATTTTTGATCAGCGAGTGTACGGTCGGACACTTCCGGTTTCGCTTTACGCCGGTGCAGGGAGCCGGAGAAAGCCGACAATTATCTCTTATAGTTGTTTATTGAATCAATTATATCATTTAAAATACTACTAAGATATATATTACTATCACACAAGCAAATGGCAATTAAAAGCATGGATGCAAAGTCAGATTAATATACAACTGTTCAGGAACAGAAGATTGTATGGTCTCATGCTGCATCCACGATGAGAATTATGCCTTCTGTATAGAGTTACAACTACGATTTTATTTGTTTGCATACAATACCGCCTGAACATTCACCTGTTTGCCCTGTCTTGTTTAAATCTCCATAAATAGGCCTACTATTTTCTCAATTCTGATACTTAGGCTACATCAGTTGCTCGATCAATAACACGTTACATACATGCTTTCTTTGCATCAATTATCTTTATAGATAAAAACGACGGCGGAAAAAAAATCGTAATAATTGTGAGTAATTTAGGCTACATTGTTAACTGTAATTAGTTAACAAACAATTTAATATAGCTAATTGTGATATTTTACAGTGGGCTACTGTGCTGCTTATAAAAACAGACAGATAATGATTTATGAAATATTTATGATTTAAGATGCTCTTTACTCATCTCACTTGCACAAATAAATGCAGTAGCCTAATAGAAAGCATAGAAACGCACAGGTGAAATACTTATATGCATTTAAATTACTAAAATACAAACAGTTAGCAATAATAATGTTACCAAATAAAGCAATGCCAACAACAGACCTTGTGTTTTTGTCACCCTGATGACAGATGCTGTTGATGCACAATGAGTGTTTTTAAAATTCAAGGGAAGCAACTTGCCTTTCAGATCAGCACTTCACTGTTGTGTGTCGTTATGAACCGTTTCGTCACGTTAAAGAAGTCAGCTTTCATGCATTACCCGTTGACTAGGGTGACCAGTCCCGAAATTTGAAGCTTTGTCCCGCGTCCCGCAAGTCATCAGTGTCCCGCATTTTAATTTTGTCTGCATCATTTTATTTCATCGTCCTTTAAATTACAATTCTACAATAAAAAATGTTAATAAAACACTGAACATACGCAGCCGACGGTATTATTGGTTCTAGTCAGAGCGGGAAAACTGAGAAAAAATGCAACAGAAAAATGCATCTATCCGGAGCTCCCGAGAAGAAAACGCGTCTTGTTCGTATAAGGAATGGGAGAAAAAATATACATAAAAACCAGTTACAGGTGACCCTAAAAAAGGAGATGTACAGATAATGAATGAGAAGCCCTACTCGAAGCTGCCAGATCAGACAAAAAAATATACATTCAAGATCACTGACTCCGGTAAGAACGCATTTAATCTTAGTCTTTCCTAATGGAATTTATTTGTAAATTAGCTTTTTAGCGATTGGATTATTATTTTCACTTAATTATTTAGATTGAATAGACCCGTGCTGTTAAAATTAGTTTTAGGCCTATATTATTAGTGACGTTCACAGCGCCGTCATTAACATTTTTATAAAGCCTATTAGCAATTTAAAGCATCACTGCAAAAAGACAAAATAAATATTCACCTAGTAGCCTATAATAATAGCAAGTTCTCTCCCTCGTGTCCCGCAAAATCAGGTCTGCTGATATAACCAAATAAAATCGTAGTTGTAACTCTATACAGAAGGCATAATTCTCATCGTGGATGCAGCATGAGGCCATACAATCTTCTGTTCATGAACAGTTTCATTCATTAATATAACTTTGCATCCATGCATTTAATTGCCATTTGCTCGTGTGATAGTAATATATATCTTAGTAGTATTTTAAATGATATAGTTGATTCTATAAACAACTATAAGAGATAATTGTCGGCTTTCTCCGGCTCCCTGCACCGGCGTAAAGCGAAACGTACTCGGTTACTAACGTAACCTCGGTTCTCTCTAGAGAGGGAACGAGTACTGCGTAATATCTTACGCTACGGGGAAACACTCTTTCCTCGAGATATTGAAGCCAAAAATTATCCTTAATTTTTAATCATGCAAAACGCTTTTGCAGCAGCAAGCAGACAAGGGCGAGACAGCTCGCGCGCCCATTGGCTGCCTTGCTGGAAAAGCTGCAGCCTATCGAGTGAGGCACTGCGTGACGTAATGACGAATGGGGGCGCTTCGCGCCCATTTCGTCATGTCCCGCCAGTAAAGGCGTGGTCTCGCCCTATAATACCCTCGATAGCTGTATTTCCTCTGATTTTTCAACGCCGAAGCGAACCAGAGCGTATTCCAAGCACGGCAAGATACGCAGTACTCGTTCCCTCTCTAGAGAGAACCGAGGTTACGTTAGTAACCGAGTACGTTCTCTTACGAGAGTATCTCTCGTACTGCGTAATATCTTACGCTATGGGGAACACCATGCAACACGCCGTGCTGGTAGGGATCCAACACCAAAGTCCCAGGGGCCGAAGCCCGGGGCGCATATAGTGCATAATCACCATAAACTCACAGAGAGTGAGGGAAGAGAGGCTAGAAGCATCATTCCCTGTAAATAGCATCCGAAGGAGCTGATCATGTGACAAATAGACCATACCGTCAGGGTGAACATTCAGCCTGAACTGGGTGGCCACAAGTGTGTCGACAATTTAATGAGCTGCTGTACCGGTCAGTAAGCAATACGCAGGTCAAACTCAGTATCTGAGCCGCACAGCGGGCAGATAGCACTGAACTTTATACCGCCAAAAGCTTAGCTTGCAAGGCGGGAACCTCCAGGTTATAGTATTTTATAAATGTAGACGGCGAGGCCCAGCCCGCGGCCATACAAATATCTTGCAGGGTAACCCCGCTAGACCATGCCCACGAGGAGGCCATGCCTCTTGTGGAGTGCGCTCTAACACCCAAAGGGCACTGTAGGCCCTTAGAAGTGTAAGCCAGCGCTATGGCACCGACTATCCATCTGGATAGGCTCTGTTTCGAAGCGGCAAGTCCCTTAGCACGGCCGCCAAACGAAACGAAAAGCTGCTCAGTCTGTCTGAAACCAGACGAGCGGGACACATAAGCCCTTAGTGCCCTGACAGGGCAAAGGAGACTCGCGTCCTTCTCCTCATTGAGAACCGGAAGGGCAGACAGGGAAATCACCTGTGCCCTGAACGGTGTGTTGAGGGATTTTGGCACGTAGCCGTGCTTCGGTTTGAGTATGACCTTTGAGTCATTAGGTCCAAACTCCATGCGCTCACTGAGAGCGCTTGCAAGTCCCCTACGCGCTTCACTGAAGCGAGAGCCATAAGAAACGCTGTCTTGAAAGACAAGTGTTTGATGTCTGACGACTGGATTGGCTCGAATGGGGCACCTTTCATGGCCTCCAAGACCGTGGAAAGGTCCCATGTCGGAACTGAAGGGGCCTGGGAGGGTTTAGCCTCCGAGCTCCTCTAAGGAAACGCACGACTAAGTCGTTCTTTCCTAGTGACTGGCCAGACACCGGTTTTACAAACGTTGCTATGGCCGCCACGTATACTTTGAGCGTGGAAGGGGTCCTGCCCTTATCCAGTAGCTCCTGAAGGAAGGAAAGCACTTCCGTAACCCCGCAGTCTACAGGTGAAAAGCTCTACGCTTGACACCAAGCAGAGAACACAGACCACTTCGAGGTGTAGAGCCGTCTGGTAGACGGGGCTCTAGCCTACGCGATCGTGTTTAACACTCCCTCTGGGAGGTCAGCGGGTACCCGTTGATGGCCCATGCGTGCCGGGACCACAAATCCGGGCGAGGATGCCAAATCGAGCCTCCCGCCTGAGAGAGGAGGTCTCTCCTCAACGGTAAAGGCCATGGGGCAGCGCTGGTCAGCTGCATCAGGACAGGGAACCACGACTGGTTTGTCCAGAGCGGAGCTATGAGTAGCACTGGGCATCCCTCCCTCCTGATTCGCTCCAACACCTGAGGCAGGAGTGAGACAGGGGGAAAAGCATATAGGGGGGGGCGGCGGGGCCAAACATGGGCCAGCGCGTCCCGGCTTTTCGAGAAGAATCTCGGGCAGTGAGCGTTTTCTTGGGACGCGAACAGGTCCACCTGCGCTTTGCCAAACGTTTCCCACAGCAGCTGGATCGTCTGCGGGTGCAGAGACCATTCTCCTGCTGGGACGTTGTTTCTGGACAGCCTGTCTGGCCCCACATTTAGGTGACCAGGCACATGCGCCGCTCTCAGCGAGAGCAGGTTGTGCTGAGCCCAGACCAGGAGGCGTTCCGTCAGCCTGTAAAGGTTTCGGGACCTGACGCCGCCCTGGCGATTTATGTACGCCACCACTGACATGTTGTCCGACCGGACCAATACGTGGTGGCCTATTATCTGGGGACAGAAGCGCCTTAGCGCTTTGTCGGCTGCTATTAATTCCAAGCAGTTTATGTGAAGGAGCTTCTCCCGTACTGACTATAGGCCAGCTAGCGGTCTGCCCTCGAGCAGCGCTCCCCGCCCCGATGTGGAGGCGTCCGTAGACACCACCTTCACACCCGAGGCGATCCCCAGACTCACACCTGACTGATACCAGTCGGTCACTTTCCACGGTTTCAGAGCTGAAACGCACTGAAGGTCGACCCTGAGGCGAAATAGACCCGCGGTCCACGCCCTGGGGAACTCGTGCTTTTAGCCATAGCTGCAGTGGGCGCATGCGGAGCAGGCCCAACTGGAGTACGGAGGCTGCTGAGGCCATCAGACCCAGCATTTTCTGAAACCTTCTGAGCGGGACTATAGAGCCGTGGCGGAAGGATCTCGCGACGTGCTGAATATTCAATCCGCGCTCCGGTGACAGGCGTGCTGTCATGGATAGCGAGTCTAACACTGTTCCCAGAAAGGAAATTCTCCGACTGGGGAGCAGTGAGCTTTTCGCCCAATTGACTGTAAGGCCCAGCTCCTCGAGGTGCTCGAGTAATGCGGCCCTGTGTTCTATGAGCTCCGTTCGTGAACGAGATAGAATCAGCCAATCGTCCAAGTAGTTCAAAACTCGCATGCCCCGAAGTCTCAGGGGGGCGAGGGCCGCGTCCATGCACTACGTGAACGTACGGGGTGCTATGGACAGGCCGAACGGCAGGACTGTGTATTGATATGCCTGGCCCTCGAAGGCGAATCTCAAGAATCGCCTGTGATGGGACGCTATTTGTACTTGAAAATAGGCGTCTTTCAGATCTATTGACATGAACCAGTCTCCTTGGCGCACTTGCGCGAGGATTTTCCTGGTCGTAAGCATTCTGAACTGGCGCTTCCCGAGCGTTCTGTTCAGCAGTCGCAGATCTAGAATGGGTCTGAGCCCACCATCTTTTTTCGGTACCAGAAAATATCTGCTGTATAAGCCCCCTTCGCCCTGAGATAGAGGTTCTATAGCCCCTTTTCTCAGTAGTTTCGCTATCTCGGCTCGAAGTAGATGAAACACTTCGCTATACACCGTAGTTTCGACTCGCGCCGTATAAACGGCGGGGGCGTCGAGCGAACTGTAGCGAACAGCCTCTCGTTATAGTGTTCAACACCCATTCTGATACCCCGGGAAGCCTTGACCACGCATCTGCGTGAATAGCTAGGGGTAGAATGAAATCTGGGCTCTGGCCGCGGCAGGACGGCGGCTCGAGAGCCCCTGTGTACTGGGAACACAGCACCGTGTTTACAGCGTTCGAGGCGGGGGGCGCGCTGATCACAGCGGGCAGCCTGGCCGCGCTCAGCTTCTCTATGGCGGGACGCGCAGAGAAAGCGAGCGGGGCGAATCCTGTGGGATTCGGCGCGTGTGAGGGAATGTGGGCACATTTACTAAATGCGGCACATTTACTACACTGAGAATACTGTCAGCTCGCGCGACTAAATCACTGCTGTGTTTACAGCGTGCGAGGCGCGCGCTGATCACAGCCGGCAGCCTGGCCGCGCTCAGCCTCTCTGTGACGGGTTGTGCAGAGAAGACGAGCGGGGGCGAATCCCGTGAGATTCGGAGTGTCTGTGAGAAATGCGGGCGCGAGACAGCGGGCACATTTTCTGCACGGAGAACACTCGGCTCGCGCCGACTGAATCAACGCTGTGTTCACAGCGTGCGAGGTGCACGCTAATCACAGCGGGCAGCCTGGCCGCGCTCAGCTTCTCTGTGACGGGTTGTGCATAGAAAGCGAGCGGGGGTGAATCCCGTGGGATTCGGCGTGTCAGTGAGGAAATGCGAAAACAGCGGGCACATTTACTGCACTGAGAACACTGTCGGCTCGCGCCGACTAAATGTGTGTTAGTTTCGTTTTTACAGAAACCAAGGGACACGCATCGTGTAGTGTAAGCGGGCATTGTATGGGCACGTTCACTACATTTTCTGCACAACCAACATGAGTTGGTTTTATTTGTGCTAGCCCTGCACCGTGGCGGGCTGTGTCTGGGTGTGGGAATGGGCACTGGGACGTGGGCATTCTTACAACACTCGTAACACCATCGGCCGTGGCCGGAACACCAGAAAATGCACTCTTTATTGGATTTATCTGGGTAGCCATAGAAACGGCTTTTGTGCGCAGGCAAGCGGGCTGAGACACCGGCTGCTTCACTGCGAAATACACTGGGACAGTCACAACGCATGGAACTGAACGAGCGAGAAGTTTTGGTGGAAATCCGGCCGCAGCGGGATCTGAACACCGTCACTTTCCTAGAGAGACAAGGAAGGCCTTGAGACCTCGGGCTTTACCTCAATCCTCGGCCGGGGCCCGCGCTGAGGGGGGCGGCGTCCAGCAGAGCGAGAGCGCGGTGTTTGATCTCGGGCCTGGCGGCGCTGCTAGTTAGCCGAAACGACGGCCTTTGTGCGCAGGCAAGCGGGCTGTGGAACCAGCTTGCTCACTGCGAAATACACTGGAACAGTCACATTGCTTGGAACTGAACGAGCGAGAAGTTTTGGTGAAAATCCGGCCGCAGCGGGAACTGAACACCGTCGCTTTCCTAGAGAGACTAGGAAGGCCTTGAGACCTCGGGCTTTATCTCAATCCTCGGCCGGGGCCCGCGCTGAGGGGGGCGGCGTCCAGCAGAGCGAGAACGTCGAGGAACACGGAGCGCTCAGCTTCCGTCATCTCGGATAGCGTTAGCCACAAATGTATCTCACCATTCAGGCCGATGTAATCCACGGCTTGAGAGAGCGGACGCATCGGCTCAGTTTCAATGCCGTCTCCGGTAAGTTTGTCGAGCTCAAGTGCGGACGCGGCGGCAGACGGCGGCCGCTGTCCGTCTGGGAGCGACTCGAGCGAAGCCGGCGAAGCTGGCGGGCGAACCGGCGAGCTTTGGCGGGCTGGAAATAGCTCGGGCGCGCGCAGGGCGCGGCGCTTCTTGCGGCGCGGCATCACGGCGGGCTGGGATGCGGGCTCGGAGAACGAAGCTAGGCGAGTCCGCAGAGTCACCATAGGCAAGCGTTCACAATGATGGCATCCGCCGTCAGCGAGCGCGGTGGCCGCGTGATCCTCACCCAGGCAGGACACGCAGATGACGTGGCGGTCCTCGTCGCTGAGTGGGGCTCGGCAAGAACCACAGGAAGGCATCTTTAAAAAGACACAGCTCTTTTAGAACAGTAGAAATGGGTGTTGCGTCACGTAAGCAAACACACACACACTTAGCAGAGTAAAAGGATATAGTACGCCGGAAAGCGCAGCAGGTACGGCAGTTGAAGGCGGCTGGGCCAGCGACTTCAGAAGATGGCACGTCCCGCTGAGAAGGCTACAAGTCAACGGCGCGGCTTCTCACTCTGGATCCCGCGATACGTGAGCTTCGCGTGAAGAATGAAAAATCAGAGGAAATACAGCTATCGAGGGTATTATAGGGCGAGACCACGCCTTTACTGGCGGGACATGACGAAATGAGCGCGAAGCGCCCCCATTCGTCATTACGTCACGCAGTGCCTCACTGATAGGCTGCAGCTTTTCCAGCAAGGCAGCCAATGGGCGCGCGAGCTGTCTCGCCCTTGTCTGCTTGCTGCTGCAAAAGCGTTTTGCATGATTAAAAATTAAGGATAATTTTTGGCTTAAATATCTCGAGGAAAGAGTGTTTCCCCGTAGCGTAAGATATTACGCAGTACGAGAGATACTCTCGTAAGAGAACCGGAAGTGTCCGACCGTACACTCGCTGATCAGAAATCCAAAATGGCGGCCACGTGCACCTAGTCAATTAAAAACTGTGTATGCAGAGGGGTGGGGTGAGCAAAGCTCATTATCATTTAAAGGCACATGCACTGAAACAGCTTGCTGAAAACAGAGCTGTTTTTGAGCAGGTAAAATGAGTGTTTTCTTAAAATAATAATGAGAATTTTTAATAAAAGTATATTACAAAGTTTTTATTTAGACCCTAAAGATTCATATTAACTTGTACAAAAATGGCATTATATGACCCCTTTAATATTCTGTGGATTTAGTTACTGTCATCTGTGAACTGTATTAGTTTAACTAGTAATTTGAATAATTATATTTCAGTGTGAATTGCACATTGCTCAAATCCATGTAAAGTCAGATTGAGACTACTATTTTAATACTGTTTAGTTGTTCTGCGGTATAATTCAGATATGTAAGCTAAATTATGTATGCAATATATTTAGATTCTAGATACTTGAATACAATTTGCTAAAGTAATGCTAACTTAAAGGTATAGCGGAGGATCTTTCCGAATTTTAGAGAAGACCCGTCCTCTCCAATTTTTGAGAAAAAAACAAAACAAATTGAGATGTTAACCGTGTCTACGCGGTGCATGACTTGTGCCAGGTTTAGCATCGCTAATCATAGCTTACATTAACTTTTACTAGCAGTGATTTTAAATGGATTTCTCCAAATAGCATGACAAACTTTACCTGTCTAGTAGAATCTTCACGACTGCGGCATCAGTGGGAAGCCCAACCTGTGCTTTTAGTGCACGCCAGCGTGTGAAATATTCACCCAAAATCACTCTGGTCTTGTTTCTATATTCTGCGGCCTTTCTCTTCTTATCATACACTTCGTATACATTTTTTCTTTTTCGACCCTCAGCCATTTTCAAAGGAATAGCTGAAACCGTAACTCATCATACATAATATACTGAAAGTGCGCATGCGCAGAAAGCGAAAACTACGTACGACGGCCTTACGTAAACATATCACCAGAATGATTGACACTTAAGGGGGTCGCACACCGGACGCGCAGCTCGGCGCCTCGCCACGCAGCGCCAGGTCTTTTAAATTCGAACACATTATTCTCTATGAGAGAACACACACCGGCGGCGTCTGTCCGCGGCGCCCAGCAACGGCTCTGGACCGTGTTCAAAATCCTGCAGCGCCACACGGCGCCATTTACATAGTTATATATTAAATTTACATTTATGTGTCTCAAATAGTAGTAATGTATATACTAGGGGTTGAACCGACTAGTCGATTAGTCGACTAGTCGACCTTAATGCAATGCCGCGACGCTTTAAGCTTGACGTCGACTAGTCGCGTTGATCATGTGACACTATGATTGCGCTAATTTTGATACTAACATGTTGCAGACAACAACAGATGAAGAGCCCAGAGGGTTATTGCAGCAAGAAAGCAGCATTGGTACATTAAGTGTGTGTAAATACTTTACTAACCCATATTGTTGAAAACGAAAGTAAAACGCACTCACTGTTTTACCAGGAAATTTGAGTTCAGTCTCTTTATTAAAATCATTAAAACATTATGTTTTTCATTTATTTATAACATATTAATGATGTAGCCTACCTCTAATTTACCCGCAATTAATTGGAATATTATTACTTGGATCTGCGCATCACTAATGCGATCATAATCATGATGATGATGTAACAGCGGGCTGTAAATGCCATCCGTAACGCATTCGAGACGGATTTAAATCCGATCGCTCAAACCACTTAAGGAGGGGTTCTGGGCCGCTTAACAGACGAAACTGGACAAGTGTAAATGCATCTGGTTGTTGAAACCACATATGTAAATTGGACTTCTCCTAACAATGCTAAAAATAAGCGTATTACAGCGATGAAGCTGCAACACGCATCACCACAGATGAGCAGCTGATCGTCTATTCATCAAGCCAACGTGCAAACTATCGCAAATCAAAGTGAAAGTAAGTCACAGACGCTTAACACACAATCATCTTCGTTAAAAGTAAAGAAACAAAATAATCTTACCAGTGCTGTCTCTCTTATTGCGGTCTTTGATTTTGAAATGAGCTGATGATCAATAAAATGCAGCGCATTACTGTTGTTGGTGACGTGAAATCCGTTAAATCTGCATATAGCGCGTTGTTTGAAGATCGGATTTATATCCGTTTTGCGAAAACATATTTATGTGTAAATGGAATCGTTTTGATAAATCAGATCAGTAAAAACGCATGAAGTGTCCAGGTGTAAACGGCCCCATTATGAGCTGTTAGCATCTGTATCATTTTCTGTTAATTAATTGTAAATTGTGGCATATTGCAAAGCAGTCCCATCTCTTGTGTTTTTATGAATGACGTCATTGACTAGTCGACGTCGACTCGACTTTGATGTCATAACAGTCGACTTAAAAAAATCTGAAGTCGTTCAACCCCTAGTATATACGGACTTAGCCCTGTGCTGGAATATACATTTAGTTTTATATTTATTTAAAGAAATCAGAAAATTGCTGATGTTATCAGACTTTCAGGTGAGAGTTGTCCTAGACGTGGCGTGGCGTGGCGCTGAGCTGCGCGTTCGGTGTGCGACCAGCTTTAGGTGGACCAATAGTTTAGACTACCCACCCGGAAAAAGAAAATCCTCCGCTATACCTTTAAGGTGTTGTGGCAAAAACTTCTGTTAAACATCATCACTGCGTAAGAGACACTCAGAGTCAAATCAATAAAAAGAGAAATATTTATTCTTGCAAGAAGGCCCAGTCGCCATCACAGCCGTTACATTCTGTGAAGTGAGTGGCGCGCACCAGGAAGACATGAGACAGCTTTTATACTCTTTTCAAGGTTCCTTCTCACTCGCTGTACTTTTCCCCCACTCAGATAAGGTCCCCACTGCTGTTCAGTTTCTACTTAAGGACACAAACTGGTACTGGAATAAACCAGCCAAATCTGACCATTCCTAAGGTCAAGAGGTCCTGTCCCATATATTCCTGAAACGTCACGCACAATATATATTTTACACATTGATTTCTGTTAGGAATAAATGACTATTAAAATTTCTACAACAATTCCGCACTTTTTATCATTCAGATTACCCATAATCACAATAATAAACAAAAAGACAAATTTTAAGTCATATCATCACACTACTCTTCATCTCTAGTTTTCGCATAACTGATCACTCTTCTTAAACATTTGTGAAAATAACATTTGAAAAGAAAAAGCTTAGGTTGTTTTTTGTAAGGATAGTCCCTTAAATATTAGCAAGCAAGTAAAGAGCTTATCTGAAGCCGGGCTGAATGAATAGACACTGCTATCGCACTCTCGACCTTGATCGAACCCTCAGTCACCTCAGTTAAACAAGAAATAGTGTACAGATTAGTTAGGAAAAATAAAACAAAACCATCAATTCACACTGGTTATTTCAACAGATCATCAAAATACAAAGAATAAAAGTAGAATAAAATCCATCATCTCATAGCGGATAACCACAGTTTTTTTTTTAACTCTGTTCATATCAAAAACATTCAAAGGAAGTAAAAGAAAACATACCCCAACAATTAATTCATTTGACTATAGCTCCCACTACTTGTATCATCATCATCATCATTTGGATAAAATTGTCATTTTTACCAATCTAACAAAACATCCCTGCTCTGACCAGTCTCTGTACTGAGCTGGAAACACACAATATCGACAATCCTACCCCCGAAACCCCCACCCCAGAGATTAATCAAACAATCCATTCATTTTCCTAAAATACTTTCTAATTAATCAGTGACCAATCAAATCTCGTTGGCGTTGTTTAAGGTGAGATGTTTGGACGGTGGTGTTGCAATCTCCATCCTTGCAACCTTGTTTGTGGAGTGGACCATCTCTCAGCTGCTGTCACCTGTGAATGGAGACCTTAAGTATTTTGTTAGTGACCGCTTGTCTAGCCGCTCGTCCTTCTGGTGTGACCTGTGGAATTTTCACCATTTGTTTACTGATGATATACATTATGAGTTCCAAATTTATTCTCAACATCTGGCCACTCCAACAACCTGAAACTCATTCAACTATTACATTAACATTCAACCCAGTTTACTCATGTCAACAACAAAATATTTATACATTTTGGAACAGAATCATTCTGTTAGCTGCAATCCAATCCTGACATTCTGTGAAAGGAAAATTTTAAGTTATGCTCTGCTCCATTCTCTGTAAAGAAAACAAAATGTCGAGGTTATTTTCAAATAGTAAAGTACACATAGTTTATTTTGTCTGCTGTACTGCCGCGTCATTCGCTACCCTGGCGTTTCCTGTTGAAACAATCTTTGCTATTGGTGTGTGCGGCACACTCACAGACATCAATTTTGTTAGGCAGAAAAATGGCTTCTTTCAGGGCTTTTATCCAATTACCCCTAGTGTTCTCCCAACATTTATTCAGCAAATGTTAACCACTTAATAAACCATATTTGGCAATTGTTATACATCTCCCTCTTGATGCACGACACAACTCGAGCATCAATTTAACATAACATTTAACATAGTGTTTTGATAAAGTTTGCATCAACACTAACCCAAAAGTTGTCCTTCAGACAAATTTCCTCCAGACATCTTTATCTGCCTCTGAAACAAAAATATTACATTCTTCACTTAAAGCCACATTATCATCTGCTCAACGAAGTATTTGAAGGGCAAAGGCCCTGAGCCTCACAGCGTATCCTGCTTTTCAGGCCTGTTGTTTGGTCTCTTAAATCAGTCATCTAAAAACATTTTCAAAGTCATCAATTGTTTCTATCAAGTCAGGTCGTGGTGTACAGACTTGGTCAATGTCAGTCAAATAACATTCTCATCCTTCTGGCCACAATAATCATACATTTTTAGGGGCTCTCTTCATATTTGATATTGACTCAGCCAATGTGTCACTTTGTTGTTGCCATCAAATCTATAACATTTTCATTTATCTCAACCCATGCCAGATGGTGATCTACAACTCCACAATTCTAATTTACACAAATACCTAAACTGATCCAGAACGTAATTCAAATCAACATCATAAAAGACAAAAGTAATTAATACCAGACAGAGCTTGATGACCAATCAATTTAAAGCTTGCCCTATGTTCTGTATCATCTTTTCATCGAATCCACACACAATTATCGGCTTCTTTAAAATTTGTCATTTGCCTTAACCCATCTGTAATGATGAAACAATATACTCCCTCTTCAGGCGGAATATTAGTACCCCAAACTAATACATACAAGACCTAAAGTGCTGTCACCATCACACACACATAGACACACATATCTTAACTACTCATTCTCAATGTTCGCCTTTCTTTATATTATTGCTAAAAAGATTTAAATTTTAAGTAAGATTTTAAACTTCAAATTTTCTGTAGCTTTTACCTAATTTTACATGGTCTCTTAACCAGTTCCAAAGCATTTCTGTTCATTATTCATTAGATTTTCAGTCTGCTGGGTTGCTTTGTTTAATTTTTTCCTTATCATTATTTTGCTTCAGCTTGCTCTAGCAGGCCGACAACAGCAAGACAGACACAGTTTACCATGCCTTCCTCCACTCGAGAAGTCTCTCTCTCACTATAAACAAATAATATTTTCAACGCCTTCTATGAGTATATTTTAGACAGAATGTAATATTAAATTCATCACTAACCTTTTACCATTAAATTTTGTTATCCAGACTTTTCTTAAATCAAAAGCTGTCTTCATCTTTAGCCCTCCACCATGTCAAACGACCTTCAGGAGTTAAAACTATGTTATAAACACATTAGTTCAAAATCAACACTTCTATAAATTTTCTTATTCTTGCCCATGAGGCAGCCAATACATAAAAAGTTTTGTTCCTGTCTCCACAACAAATAATGGCAATCCCCTCATTTCTCAGCTGGCTCTTGAAAGCTCCCCTCCCCCATAGCTCTTTATCTATAATTTTCTCTTCAGGGTGTTGTCCCCCCCTGGCACATCTGCAGACACAAGCCATGCACTTAATGCGGTTTCTTCTGGCAAGTGGTACGGAGGAACTCACATTCTCTTGGGTCAGACTGCCGCAACTCCTCACAGCGCATCTCACCTCTCAATGCTCTGCTGACCCTGGTGGCCTCCAGTAGTCAGCGCTCAACTCTCACTACCTTTCTCGCATGTAACACACCCCCGTCCTGAGGTGCCCAATGTCCGTGACCCCCTGCGTTAGGCTGTCCCCTGGCCAGGAAGATCATCCTGTCATTGAGTAGCCACGTACACACTGGTACCGCTCTTTCCCATCACACAATCAGTTTCCTTTAACAGAACTCAGCTGCTTTCTGGAGCTTAGGAAAGGCACGTTCAAGAGTCACCAGAGCCATTCTGATTGCCTAATAGTGTTCACAGGGAGACAGGTTAATAACAGCAGTTTTTAATCACTTAAATCCATTAACCATCTTAAAATCATCAACCTAGCTACTTAGATTATCCTCAGTGAATTTAGTTCACAACCATACATTCAGTGTACTGTTAATGTACATCTTTAGCCGTAGCCATCAGGCCTGTTTCAATGGTGGAGACTTAAGATAAGACAAAGAAGTCACTGGTCCTAAAATAAAATAATCAAAAATGTTATTTCTATCATTTAAGGTCTGCATTATTATTTTAAAGACTTCTTTAAAGTCGTTCAGTTTTACTTTTAAAACATTCACAAATACAAATTGCCCTCTTCATGGCAATGATTTCTTTTACATCTCTGTGTCTGATTTTCAACTGAAACACTATAAATAGCTTATTATTACTTATGACACAGACTCAGATAACAGCCTGTTAGCTGAAAGTGACTGAGAGAGACTCTTACCCCTTTTCCACCAACAAGAACCGGGTGCTGGTTCAGAGCCAGAGCCAGAGCTGGTTCGGAGTTGGTTCGACTGACAAGCTTATTAAGAACCGGTTTGCCTTTCCACCGGCTAGAGAGCCACAACAGAGCCAGATCTTACGTCACTGCATACGTCTCATGTTGCCCAGCAACGCTAGTGCGGTAGCGCCAAACACAAACACGGCAGGCTTGTTCAAGATGCATCGGCTTCTCGCAGATCGATCGCCGTAAGACATCAAAGCACTGCGAAAGCGATCCAAAAGCACAAGGAGTCGTATGATCTCCAAACACTCCCGCAGCTCCGATCGGTCCGCGCCGCTCCGATGCATCTCGAATAAGCCATCAACAATAACGAACGTTGCGTTACTATGGATGCTCATGGGTTTGCAAAAATACATCGGAATCCAACGCGTTTGTGCAGCTCGCCGTAACTTACATAGACGGATATAATAATCAAGCTGCTATTAGCTCGACTAGCTGCTATTTAAAAATGGCGGTCACAAGTTTCTATTCGTCTTGTTGGTCACGGTAACCCCGCCCACAGCCCCTGACGCAAGCGGTTCTTACTTGGCTCTGTTCAAGACCAGCAATGATTTGGTGCTACGTAAGAACCACTTTTCCTGGTTCGGAGCCGGTGCTTTGTGTGTGGAAAAACAAAGAACCGAATTGAAACTAGGCTCTGGCTCCGAACCAGCACCAGCTCTGCCTTGGTGGAAAAGGGGTATCTGAGACCTTCAGGGCTGGTAACACTGCTCTCTCATATACTTCTAATCATCAAACTTTTATCTATAATCTTTAAAACTATCCCAGCTTAAGGCATCTTTGCCAGAAATGACATTTGTTTCCAAATAAACATATTTTTATAGTTGTCTTTTGCCCATACAGGGAATTTAGACATTACAAATTTCCACTCAGATCGAGTCTCTGTCGTACTGGCCGTTTACAGCCACAGCAGACATCAGATTCAGATAAGCGAGCTGTTTCATTACAGCCAATAACAAACTTATCTTTTGAAAGCAAAACATCAGCTTCTAGTTCTCTCATGGTCAACACTTTTCAAGCTGTTTGTTTAATCAGGTGCCTTTCTACACATTTTACATTTATCAACTGTTAATTCAGTAACAAGCTGCTTCTGCTTATTTGATCTTAAATAATGATACTAGTTCTCAATAACCATAGTTTAATATCTGTCTTCAAAGTTTTTCTAGGAGTTTATCAATCTCCAATCAGGATTCACACTAAATTTGACAAGGCTACTCTGCATCTTTTGCAGTCATTATAAATCATCTGTGAGATTTGTCTCTCTATATAACCTGAAACCTTTTTAAAAAGTTTAATTAAAACACAATCATCCTTTTAGTTACTTTTTCCTTCCTGCAACTCACATTTGTTGTCATTATCCACAATTTTACATCCAACTGCATTCATCAATTCACTTATAATAATTACTATTATAGATCTTTTCTTCAAAAGGACTCACTTTAAGACTTCAATCTTTTGACCTTGCTTTTATCTCTTATTCTCTCTCAGACGAAAATGTTAATATCGTCTTCACTTAAACACTGATCTACTTTCAAACCTGCATTATTACCAGAAATGTGTCACTGTCACATTTTCAAACACCTTCTTAGTGTGCATTTACATGTTAAATGCTCCTGCTGACCACAATTAAACACTCTCCGTCTGCTTTAACTTACTGCACACCCTTGAAGCAGTGTGTTCCATTGAGGAATGTAAACAGAGCCACTGATAAGCAGTTCTCTGTATTCTTTTACAGTCCAACAGTGGCAGATACAACAATAGCCGAATCAAAATCTTCATCATTATTATTGGCACAACATTAATTTTCATAAGCTGCATGGAAATGCTCATTATGTTCTAATTTGTTTTCAATATCTTTTGCTTCAAGGACTTAATATCCACAAAATATCCGACATTATACATGATTGATTTCCAGAATCTTTGGACATAGCTGTCTTTACATTTTACCAGGGATAAATAAACGAAGATGGATGGTAAATCCATTCCTTTTCACTACCCCATTATAGACCCCTTAGGTTCAAAACAATGATTGTCAAACTAAAACTAAACCTAATTTCAATCTTTATTTTACCATTAAAAATATAGAATTGTTCCCCATACTGCATACTGCATTCTTCATGTCATGTTAATCCCTGTCAATCATACAATGCCTTATTTTATTCTAAAACTGACTTTTCATACCATTTAAACAGTTAATTTGACTTCCATAAATTCTGTCAGACATTTTATTTTCATCACATATAGTTTTCTACTATATTTCTTCTCAATCTTCCCCTACATGCCATTTCTTTCTGTATCCTCTTCTTTCTTTTCTCAAACATGCCAGTTCCTTCATTATCTAACCAGTACATGATTGTTTGCACAATCCCCACACAAACATATCTCACACACCAACCTTCTTGTTTTTTCCCTTTTCCCTCTTCCACCAAGTCTACACTTACAGTTTCACTCTATTTATATCACTCTATCACTCTATTTCACACAGACAGCCTTATTGCTGCTTGCTACTTCAATCCATATCATATAAATTTAAGTTCTTAAGACATCTAATGTCATGCATCCATTTACTGGATGAAGAAGTAAAAACTTTATTTCTCCTGGCAGTTCGACTTTTTTTATCTTGAAGCCAACAATCCATTATCTGTTCACATTTTTTACACACATTGAACGCAGACACAACTTTTGTTTCTCACTGCTCTGTTCAACTGATTCCCGCACCATCTTTAATCTTGTGGCGCTCAATATCATAAATTTCTGCCCTTAATTTGATCTCATTTGACAAAACACCGGTGTACTAAATTTCGCAAGCTTGCTTTTGAGACATCCCCATACTGCTGCTTCTCTGTTCTCTGTGGATTTCTCTTCAACGCGCGTTTTCTTAATCTGTCAGACGTCTCCAACAGACCCGATTCTTTTCTTTTAACCCAAATCGGTCGGGTTGCACTATTAGTGCCCTCCTAATTATGGTTCACCAAAAAATCTGTTATGACTGTTTTGGTTCCCAACAATTAGCCTCAGCACCCAAAAACAATTTGCTCCGTCCGTGGAACAACTCATTTCCAGGTTGCCTATCTGTATGAAATTTCTTGATCTGTTACAGTTCTCAATTAATAAATCTCTTGATCTGTTACAGACCTCAATTAATCCCAGATTATTTCCCTCGTATCTGTTTGAAATTTTCTTGATCTATATAGATCTCAATTAATCTCAGATTACGTACCACAGAAACAGCCCTCAGCCAATATGGTTCAGTTTCACTTTGAAACATATTTTAGCCCAAAAGAAAAATATTTTAGCCGTCTCTTACCAGAGATGTCTTGAGTTGCCACGGGTTCGTTTTCATCTGATTCCAGTGGAGCTTCTCCTGGCCCTGATAGCGGTCGGCCCCTCTCTCTGAAACTTACGAGGTAGAGCTGGAACTGCTCAGTCCAGGTGGCCAAACACCGTCCACTCTCAGGTCCAGGAGGCACTGCCAAGGAATCCCACTCTGACACCAAATGTTGTGGCAAAAACTTCTGTTAAACATCATCACTGCGTAAGAGACACTCAGAGTCAAATCAATAAAAAGAGAAATATTTATTCTTGCAAGAAGGCCCAGTCGCCATCACAGCCGTTACATTCTGTGAAGTGAGTGGCGCGCACCAGGAAGACATGAGACAGCTTTTATACTCTTTTCAAGGTTCCTTCTCACTCGCTGTACTTTTCCCCCACTCAGATAAGGTCCCCACTGCTGTTCAGTTTCTACTTAAGGACACAAACTGGTACTGGAATAAACTAGCCAAACCTGACCATTCCTAAGGTCAAGAGGTCCTGTCCCATATATTCCTGAAACGTCACGCACAATATATATTTTACACATTGATTTCTGTTAGGAATAAATGACTATTAAAATTTCTACAACAAAGGTTTACAGATATTACTTTATATTTAACATTTAATAACTTGGTTTACTATTACTACTGTTTTGTATAGCGAATATTCTTTATGCCATTTGTAATACTGTTTAAACTAGCAAATTGATATTGTATTTTGTTTTCTCTGTTCATTGTAGACCGCACACATACCTGTAATACTTCATACATACACAATAATCAGAATAAACCCTTCTGCTGGGACCCTCTCTCTCTTGCTCTAGTTTCTCTAACCGGAAACTTCTAATACCATTTCTACTAGTGCTTAACCGAACCCTTTGAGTGTCCCATACGCTCGTTCACCCCACATGGGCACAAAAAGGAATCACACAGCTTCACCACTTATTTGAGAACCAGCAGTTCATGTCATTTAACACACTCATACAGAAATATGGGGTTGGGAGGGAACAATTCCTTAAATATCAACAACTTAGATTCCTAATTAAAAATAAAACCACACTCACAAACAACACATTACAACCTTCTCAGCTTATAGAAGAATTTATGAAATTTAATAACTTCAAAAAATTATCCTTCCAGCTATATACAATGATTTCCAACCAAAACACAACAATAACACTCCCAAAAACCAAATGGGAAAACGACCTGGCCATCTCTCCCAACCCTGAGTACTGGGAACAAATTTGTAGGAACACATTTTTTATGACCAATAACACACACCTGCAACTTATACAATATAAAGTCATTCACAGAACTCACATTACCCATAGTAAAATGTTCATAATGGGCCTACACAACACCCATATCTGTTCACAATGCACTTTAGGTAGCACAGATGACTATTTGCACGCCATGTGGCATTGCCAACCAGTTCATTCTTTTTGGATTACAGTCAGTGAGACACTCTCCACCATCATGAGCCACATAATCCTATTATCCCCAATACTTTGTCTCATAGGCGACCTTTCCGAAGTCCATATCTCACAAAAATATAGGAATCCGTTGCTCATCTCTCTAACTGTCGCTAGTGATGTGACATTTGAACCGAGGCATCAGAGCTTGTGTCGAGAAAAAATGGGCGTGCCAGATGAAGCCGCGATTCGAGGCTTGTGTTGTTAACGTGAAAATCACGTGACTGATGACAAACGAGGCCTCGGTTTGTGTGAAAACGTCATCGGTTCGGTCTGAGTGTCGCTTCTGGTTAAAGGGGTTCGAAACTCGCGCCACCTTGTGGGTGTTGTCAGGAGTAGTAGAAGCAGTTGTAGTGTCAGAGAGTCAGAGAGTTAGAGAACTCTCATTGTCGTTATTGAGTCATATGTTAGGGCTGTACATTATTACATTAGATCAGGTTAGAATAGTTATTAATAATAATTAATAATTGTTATTATTAATTATAGTAGCTATATTATAGTCTTGTTATATTAATTAGATAAGATTATTTTGATTGCTTTGGATTTTTGGTTGCTTAGATTTTTGGATCTGGACTGGACTGCTTTTTAATTTGGATTGCCCTTTTGGATTTGTTTGCTTTTTATGACATCTTCCTTTTTCCTGGTAATGGAGCCAGCAAGACAGAGGAGATCCTCCCCTGTCTGGGCTCAACAGAAGCATCAGTATCTTCATTTATACCCGCTGGCACTGACATTTTATGTTCCCCTACATCCACTGTTCCTTGTGAAAGGATATTTTTCCAAGGCTGGAGAGATTTTGTACAAGAAGAGGAGTTGTCTAAGCCCCAACACACTTCAAAAAATTAATTTTCTCAATAAAAATCTATTGCAATCCTTCCTTCATTCACCCCAAACTGCAGTGTTTACTGCAGTTTACTTTATTACACTCCCTCGAGTACCTCCACCATAAGCACTGCACTCAACACAGTCACTTTTGTTGTTCATACTGTCCCTATCCAATTTTCTTTTTTAATAAATTAACTGGGTTTGACAGTTGTCTCTGTACAAGTAAATGCAGAAAGATACACGTTTTATTTCATACACAGGCAATGGACAAATGTCTGCACAGATCTCTTTATTATTGCAAATGGAAGGTTACAGAGACATTAACAGTGAGAAGAAGATAAATAAATAAAACAGAGCGGGAGGGGGGCGGGTCATTGGTTCAGAATGAATTAATTTGTCTGCTATTTCTTTGCACAGTAGCTAGGTGTCACTAGTGAGCAATGCTGAATGAAGCTTTGAGTAATGAACCTTTGGTTGAAGCAATGGGCTGCGAGGTCTCAGTGGTTCAGGAAGCCTCATCTTGCCATCACTAACTGTCGCTAAGAAAGTAGTTCTCCAAAACTGGAAATCAAAGAAATCTTGCCACATAAATCACTGGATAAATTTAATCTCAGAATATATCTGTCACAAGGCTAGTCTGTGTTCTGTCTGGTTTCATGTTTGTCACAGTCTAGTCTGTGTTTCTGTCGTGTTTCATGCATGTCACAAGTCTAGTCTGTGTTTCATGTTTAGCAGCTCCCCATTATGTGTATTAGTCTGTCACAGGTGTTTCCTATTAGCCACACCCTCTTGTTATCTTGTTAGCTCGTTTACCCGTGAATTTAAGCCTGTATGTCTAGTTTAGTCTTTGTGGGTCCTTAATGTTGTATGCTGGTTGTTCTGTTCCCTAGTCCTGTTTCCTGAGTCTGTATAGTTTGAGTTTGTGTAATAAAGAAATGCTGCAAATGGATCCTACTTCCTCGTCTGCTTCAACCTCACGTGACAATATCTCAATGTAGAAATACAATGCACACAGAATAAAGCAAATGTCAGCCTTTGAAGATATCTGGTCCCCTTTTTTTTACATGTTTGACATCTTGACTTTTCTTAATATCGCACAAACATAACTATAAGCCATGTATAATACCAGACACATACCTCACCCCTTCGGATACTGCAGCTATCACTGCATACATACATATAGGCATATCCACACTCATGCATAACATGTTTTCAAAGCCATTTTTCCCTCAAACACCTTAACCGTGATCAACTAATGTACATCTCAGATTAACAGGAAAAAGGTGCTATAATCCCCCCCTCCACTTATGTACCCAGGGTCTCAATAAACGGGGTGAATAGTTACGCTATTCATAGTTGCTGTAATCGTAATAGTTACTTGAATAGTTACTGTATATACATTTAGTGTCTGTATTGTAATATTTTGTGTACAATATTTAATTTTTTTGCTTTATTAAAAATAAAGTTGTCCTCCAAAGAGGCACCCTCTTAAAGCAAAAAAATATATATATTGTTTTTTGGTGGCGGGCCAAAAAAAAAAACAGAAAAAAAAAGGAAACTACAACAATTTACACTTCACTAGGAATAACACTCAGTTTTATAGTGGTGACTGTCCTGAAACAAGACGTTCTTTATGACGTATGCGGCCGATAAATGTGACGTCAAGAGGACGAAGCTTCGAAATGAGATGCAGATCCATGAAAACACACACTGATGAACTTTGTTAATAAAACATCATTTTGTGCAATCATTATTTAAATCATTGTTCAACTTTAATCAGTCTTTTCAATAAAATAAAATAAGATTGACTGAACTAAAAACAGTCTGTGCTTGCAAATAATATGGCTGAATAAATTTATTTTATGTTTAGCCTTTTTGCTTCAGCATTTGTTGTAAGATGATCTCTGTTTGTTTTTAATATAATAAAGTTGAGGTTATTCCCTTAACCGTAAACTTACCCGGGTCTGTCACATAACCTATAACTGTAAACTATAACTAATATTCCCTGAACTTGCCAGAGACATTATTCTTTGACAGCTCTGGAATTTTCTTCCCAAAATCTATAATTTTGTAATTCTGTTTGGTGTCAGTAGTGGGAGCAGAAAAGACAAACACTCTTTTAAATCAAAATAAATTACATTAAATTACAAGATAAAATCAAGACTATTGAAAAAATATGAGCAATAACACTATAAATGAGCTCAACACTGCATCACTGTTCACTTACAGATAAACCGACTCTGACTGTAAAGCCCCAGAGTTCAGTGTTCACTGGAGACACAGTTACTCTCAGCTGTGACGTGGGAAGATCAACTGGATGGACGTTTCACTGGAGGAAAAACTCAAACCGTGAATCCAGTGATGATGCAGGAACTAAAACTATCAGTTCTGTGAGAGTCTCTGATGGAGGAACACACGAGTGTAGAGCACAGCGAGGAAACTTCTATACAGACTACAGTAATGTTGAGATAACAGTGAGAGGTAAGTGCTCTTTTACTTTGTAGTTTGTTTGTTTTTCAGTGAAAGAAACATGAAGTGTGTGTTTGCTCATTTCACAGAGAGACCCAAACCTGTAGTGAAGGTGAAGCCTGATGTTCGTGTGTTCAGAGGAGAGAGAGTCACTCTCACATGTGTCATACAGGAGACAGGAGTCTGGAGCTACAGCTGGTATAAAGATCAAGATAACAGCAGAAGAACAGACCAGATCTATTACAGCGCAGGACAAGACAAGATCTATATAATCACATCTGTGGATCCGTCTCATGCTGGTCTGTACAGATGTAGAGGAACTCAGACTGAAACCCCACAGAACTCAGAGATCAGTGATGCTGTTACACTGACAGTATCAGGTGAGTCTTCATATTCACTTCTGTTTAAAGGGTACATATCATGCTTTTAAATCGTTCCTTTTTACATATAAATCATACATTTGTGGTCTATATAAAGCAGAACTGCAATGCTTGGGTCTGAATTCCTCATTATTATAGCTCCACAGGCCACTTTTCTACCGCTTTTCTGATGTGCGTCTGAGATCAACTCGTTTTGGTGCGGTCTCTTTAAATCCAGCTCGCAGAGGTGACACTCAGTTCAACTCCACCCCGTTCGGCCATTATTGTAGTTTGATAGCAGAGATACGATTATCTAGCGGAACAGAAACTTTTTATTCACACGTTATTAACAAAATGTCGACAACGGAAGACTTGTCCATCAAGCCTTACATGTTCGAGCCAGAGTCGGAGCGAGATGAAAATAAAGACGACGAACTTGCAGAACAACGTCTTCATATGGATGTATCGCATTGGTGTGTTACTGTATTTACAGTAAGTTCTCCATCCATGCCCACTACTACAATACTGCATGATTTACAACGACTATTTAATACTCACAAAACAAAATATAAGTTATATTATAAACAGTTAAAGAAAAGTCGATTATTTCTCTTGTTAAAACAAGCACACTAACAAGACAACTGCTAAACCATGACCACCGTGTGTTTTAAGAAAGTAGTACTTTATTTTTATTAACGTTATTTACAGCTGACCGAAGTGCTCTGTTCGTCGTCTCCAAAGATAGAAGGAGCTGACCCCTCAATCAGACGAAGTCTATCGGCAAATCCTTCTTTATACTGGCGGAGGTTGCTGAAGTACCGTTAGTTATTCTTGAAGTGCTTCGCGCACACAAACATGACTTTACCCACAGATGTGGGGACATTTCCGTGAAAAATAAAACTCAAACAGCCACTTCAAAGAGGTTCTGAAGCTGGGAGACGGTGTAATGTAGCGTGTGAGTTACTACATCCAACAACCCAACATTTTGACGTACCCTCTCGTAACTTCTCCATCCTTGAGCTTGGACTACAAAATTGCAGCGAGAAATTAAAATGGCGGATTGCTCAAAGTGTTTGCCCGGAAGTCGATGTCCTTATTTGGCAGTTCCGCTGACACTCATGCTGCGTTCCAGGCAAGTTTTTGAGCTCGTAAATTACGACTTCAAACCACGACTCACGACTTTGTAGCGTTCCAGGCCAGTCACGCAAAAATACCTGAGAGCAATATACATACTTATTGTTTCAGACACATAACATTGTAATACATAATCGTGTGTGTATTATTATCATTATTATTATATTATTATTAATTTGACTGCAACGTTATATTGTCCTAAAGTGTATTCTCACCGTGTACCGCCGGCAGAAACACTGCATCCGTAGGGGCTGCCATTGTTGTTTTGTATGGTTTTGCGGGCTATGTGACGTCAGAACTCGTAACTGGGAGTACATGGATCTAGTACGAGTTCACGGGTGGTAAGTCACGGGTTTGACTGCCGTTCCAGTGCACTTTCACGGGTATAAGGTTGGAAAAACACGAGTTACAGGTTGCCTGGAACGCGGCATCAGTTTCACTCAATCTCATGTTAATCTTGAGTACCTATAGAGTACATACCTGCCAACTTTTGAGTTTAGCTTTGCGTGAGACTTCTCTTGGGGGGGGGGGGGGGGGCTCTCTCTCTCTCTTCTCTCTCTCTCTCTCTCTCTCTCTCCTCTCTCTCTCTCTCTCTTCACGCGCCCTACGCGGTTTGAAGCAGCACAGTCTCTGTCTCACTCTCACATGCACGCTCGCACTAGATTACGGCCAATTTGAACGAAATTGCGTTATAACTACTATGTCATAACTCAACATATAGATCTATAGATACACCAGCCCGTTCTCATCCCAAGGCGTCATGTGCATGTGACGCTTTTGACATTTCGTCGAAATCTCACGCACATGGCATCCTTTTAACATCAATATGAGACGCAGATCCCAAGGCGTCATAACCGTAACCCTACTCCAGACCTAAACCTACCCATAACAGTGCGTGTTAGATTGACGCTAACGAAATGTCATATGGCGTCACCTATATGATGCTAAAGGATGAGAATGCGTTGGATAAACTCATCTTTCAGGCATTTGACCGACCGGGTTGACACTTCAGCGTGAGAAATTGGGGGTGTGGCGTGTGCGCGTGTGAAACCATTCAAATGCGGGTGTCTCACGGCCAATGCGTGAGAGTTGGCAGCTATGAGAGTAGTATTGCATCCTTCATATCTCCAAAAAGTCTTTAGTTTTATTATATTTATAAAAGAAAGATAGGCTGTACCGAGTCTTTTCGGAAAAAGCCGAGCGGGTGGAGGCGTGCCGTGTGGGCGGGAGCGCGCGAAGCTTTTGCGTGTGTTGTAAACAGACAGACTCGTGGTTTATGAGGACATGATTTATTTTACAATAAACAAACTGACACCTACAGTGGCCAGCTAAACAAATGTATTTAAACACACACACACAAACACACACACACACACACACATACACACCATACATCGCATGCTCCATCGATACATTAACTGTACGTGATCATGTTGTTTACTTGCTTAGCTTACACGCCGATAGTTAACAACACACAGACATTTGAAGCAGTTTTACTCACCCCTGCGGTTCCAACGCACGACCGTGAACCTTTATCGTTGGGACTGCTCCATCTTTAAGTATTAGGCGATCTGCAAATACGGCGTCGAACTGGGCCTTGTTTATAAAACTATAACCGTCGAAATGAAGGGAACAAACAAGAACACTTGCACAACTCCGTTGCTGCTCTGGAAAAACAAAATCCATCCACAGGTCCCTTAACTCTGGGTTCTTTGGAAATTTGTGCCGTGTTGTCTTGCCCTGGCAACCAAAAACACTTTTTTGGTGTCATTTTTTTGATTGCAGCGCAGCCGAGCCCAGCGCTCTGACGGGCATAGGCGTACTCTCGCACGCACTAGGCTACAGCTGCGCGCGCGCCCTTCCGGGAGAAGTGCCCTTAAGACCCGTATAAGGAAATTCTGGCGCCTCTGACGTAACACACGCCCGTATTCGAAAAAAAACTTTCCGAAACTTGTGAAAAACCGGAAGGAGTATTTTTGGAACAGAAATACTCCATCAAACTTACAACTTCATTTTTGAAACTTTGTCCATGTTTAGCATGGGAATCCAACTCTTTAACAGTGTAAAAAACTCACTATGCATGAAACAGCATTTCACCCCCCCTTTAAACCTGTATTATTCAAAAACTGAAACAACACATTGACCGTATTTCCTATATCTGATTCTAATATATTCTTTAATGTTAACTCTTTCCCATTCTTAGTCTTGTAATTATACTTTCCTCCCTTCTATTTCTCCCTCTTTTTCTACCTTTTCCCACTTTTTTTGTATTGCATAATTGTCTTATTTTACTCTCATTATCCCAATATTGTTGCCACTTTTTAACCACTTTCTCTTTTATTACTGATTTTATCTCTTTTATACTATGTGGTATCTCAATTTCTACCATTTCCTCATCTACTGCTTGTTTAGCTAATTTACCTGCTTCTTCATTTCCTTTAATTCCCACATGGGCTGGTACCCACATAAATTGTACTTCAGCAAAATTCTCAATGCCTGTGCTTGAATTCAGTCTAACTTCTCTAACTGTGATTTTGCTGCCAACCCATATGCCATACTTCCACAATCTAGCACAGATCTTATCATTGCTGCATATACTGTTTGAAGCGCCCCCCTATTTGCTCCCCACTCTTGTCCTGCCATACATTTCTTTACATTTAAAACTCTTTTACACTTATTCACTATCTTATCAATATGCTATTTCCATGTAAGTCTAGTATCCAGCCACATTCCCAAGAATCTAACTGATGTCCTCTTGCAATTTCCTTGTTGTATATCCTTAACTTCCACTCATTATCTACTTTTTTTGTTGGAAAATAGAATCATTTGTGACTTCTCCACAAACAACTTAAATCCCCACTTATATGACCATTTAACTACCTCATCCACAGCCTTCTGCATTTTCCCCATAATGAACTTATTGTTTCTTCCTCTGAATCACAAAGCCCCATCACCCCCATTTCCCACACTTTATTATAGAACTCTAACATTACTCTCAACGATTCCTCACTTAACTGCTTGATCATAAAATAACTGACTTCATCTTGACCCGGAGTAGTTTCTCTCATCCTCATCAGCGCTCGTTTTAGTTCCGTCAATCCAAACGGCACATCCATTATACTAGCTCTTTCCTCTCTCTTTTCCAATAAATGAGGATGCTCTCTTAATATTTCCTCCCTTTCCCTATTAAATTCTTCAGTCAGATTTTCCGTACTATTTACTTTTACAAATGTATTACAAAACATTTCTGCTTTATCCGTTTTCTATTGCTATTACTTCCCCTTCATTTAAAACAGGATATTCCATCTCCTTCCTTATTCCATTAATCCTTCTGATCATTTTCCATACTTCCCCTATTGATCTCCCTATTCTATCACAGAACTCTCTCCAATGTTGCCTTTTTGCCCTTCTTACCACCATTTTTACTTTTGCTTGTTCTTTCTTATATTCCATTAAATCTGGATAACTATGCATTCTTCTTACCTTCTTGTATGCTCTCCTTTTCCTTCTAATAGCTTCCTCACACTCCTTATTTTGCCCTTCTATCTTCAACATATCTTCCAATATCATTTGTCTACATGGATTATAAAAATTAATTATTACAACACTCTTATTGTAACGGGGTGCAGTTGAAGCAGAGATGAGGCAGGATCCAAATGCAGCACACACTTTATTTAACATATTACACAAACTATACGAACTCAGGACTCACAAAGACAAGGCTGAAATACAGGGCTTAAATAATCAGGGACAAACGAGCTAGACAAGATTACAAGGGGGCGTGGGAAATCAGAAACACCTGGGATAACTAATAGACAAGACGGAACCATAGAACATGACAGGACACAAACCCACATTGTGACACTTATCATCCTTCCATACCTCGACCACCACATATTCCATTTCTCTTCCTTTCCCCACCATTCTATACTGTATTTCAGACTTAATGAAAGTAACACACCCACCACAATTTCCCTCTTCCCGATCTCTTCTCACAGAAACATACCCTTTAATTACAAAATCAAGTTTAGGTTTCAGCCAAGATTATTGTACAAATATCACATCTGGCTCTCTAGCATTCCATTGTAATATTACTAACATCAATACTATTGTCCATCCCATGATTCTTGACTAGGCTGAATTTCTTAAGTTAGACCTTCTCTAACCATTTCCCATGTTAGCCCTTTGATATCCAGGACCTCTCTGCTGCTCTCACTATTATCTGTATCTTTTCTGTTCTTCTTTCAGTCTGCGCTGAAGAGTTTATGACCTCTGCCATGAATAACACAAAACTCTATTTACTATCATTGTCATCCGATTTATTGCTTTTCCTTTTCTTCATTTCTAATTCAATCTCTCCATTCCTCCTTCTCCTCACTCTCTTTCTTTTTCCTTGAGTCCACTTTTTTAACTGCATCCACATATGACAGCTTATTTCCATCTCTTTCCTTCTGAATTTCCACTGCTGTCTTTCTAACTTAACACCCTCCATATGCCACATTATACCCCCCCCCCCATCCCCCACCCCACAATTACAACATTTTGCTTCCAAACTTCTTCCACATTTTTCATACTCATGTTCTTCCCCACAGTGTGCACATCTCTTTTTGGCTCTGCATACACTTGCAATGACCATATCTCTGGCAGTTATAGCATCTCAGTGGAGCCATGCACATATTCGCTCACCTGAAAGCTTAGCATTCTACTAGAGGCCTGCATTTCAGCCCGAGCCCGACGGGCCCCGACTTATTTACGCTCCTAGGGCCGGGCTTCGGGCCAATTTTCACGTCATAGTTCAGACGTGGGCCGGGCTTATCTTTTGTAACCTATTTTAGACATGAATTAAAATAAAATATGAGAAGATGACGATTGAAAAGCAAACATAAAAATACATTTCATAACCTATCACACTGACTGACACATGACAGTCTGCTCACGCACACGCACACAGGTTTCCCGGCGGCGCGATCTGAGATTCGCACGACCGGCTCGTTCTGTGTTTAGTGTCCCGCTATGGTAGCGAGCGTGACTTCAGCGCAGCTGAAAAAAAGTACGACTTGTAGATGCTGTGCTTTTTCTTCACGATGCTCTGAGACTGTTCTTAGCCATGTTAGGAAGTTGTTTTTTGTTTGATTGGACTTTATTTTCATGAGTCTGTTGGAAACTATTGGAAATGGCCATGTTCTGTAGTGAAGACTTGATTTTTGAGGTAAGATAGCCTGCATGTTTTATATCTATGGATTTTATTGTAGCCAAGTAAAGTGTTGATTTGAGAGGCTATAAATGGATCAAACATGTTTAACTCGCTGTCGGCTGCTTGGCCGTCATAAAAAAAAAAAGCATTTGGCTTAATTACTTTATAAAGAAATGAAAATAAACTTACTGGTAACTACTTTGTCATTGAGAACAAAACATATGTTTTAATGACTGCAGCATAGGGCAGGCTGTGTATTCATTTTTTATAAACGGGCTCGGGTCGGAATCGGGCTGATCATTCTGATGAGCTGTCGGACACAGGCCGGGCTTGGGCTAGATTTGAGGCCCGTGCAGGGCTCTACATTCCACTACTTTCAAAACGCAACATTACAGAAAGACTAATCTTCCTTATTAGCCTACTTTCCCTATTCCTCTGCAATCGTTTTGCTTCAATTACATTTCCTCCTTTAATATTCCTCATCACATCTATCATATTGACCTCCAATGGTTCTGTCACAGTGTGGTGTGGATGAAGAACAGGCTGAGGCAAAAAGCTCCAATATAAACGATTTACTGAAGAACAAAACAACGAACAGGTACAGGCAGGAAGACGGGCAGGAACACTGAAAACACTTTAGCATATACAAGAACCGACAAAAGACAGACTGAACACAAGCAAACTAAATACAAGTCCAAATGAACACTAACGAGGTGAAGACAGGTGATACAGATGATGACGACGAGGGACAGGTGGATAATGAGGGAGTGAGTTCAGGTGTGGAGACAAGAGGATGCTCGGAAGTGTAGTGAAGACAAAGACAGACAGGTGCAGACGAGGACTGTGACATTACTCCCCCCTCCAGGTAGGCGTTCCCTCACGCCGTAGAACAGGGGTGGGAGGGTGGGCGCCCTGAAGGCTGGCCAGGGCGTGGCCAAACAGGGACAGGAAGCCAGTGCAGGTAGCCAGGGCGAATCAGGAAGTGCAGGCGGCCAGGGCGGATCAGGAAGTGCAGGCGGCCAGGGCGGATCAGGAAGTGCAGGCGGCCAGGGCGGATCAGGAAGTGCAGGCGGCCAGGGCGGATCAGGAAGTGCAGGCGGCGGGTCCAGGGAGCGGATCAGACGAACCCTCGGGCGTCCAGGGCGGAGCAGGATGTGGGCGTGGCCAGCGCGGATCAGACGAACCCTCGGGCGTCCAGGGCGGAGCAGGATGTGGGCGTGGCCAGGGCGGATCAGACGAACCCTCGGGCGTACAGGGCGAAGCGGACCCTTCGGGTGGCCACGGCGGTGCGGACCCTTCGGGTGGCCACGGCGGTGCGGACCCTTCGGGTGGCCACGGCGGTGCGGACCCTTCGGGTGGCCACGGGTGCGGACCTTGGGGACGTGCGACCCTCACGGGCCTGGGAGGCCCTATAGCCCTCCCAAAGAAATGAATGGGGAGAGTGACAGAGTCATTACAAGTCTCTGGGCTGGACGGGACCATCGGCGAAAGAAGCTCTGGCTGGACATGGGTCTCGGGCTGACGACGGTCTCGGGCTGACGACGGTCTCGGGCTTACGACGGTCTCGGGCTGACGACGGTCTCGGGCTGACGACGGTCTCGGGCTGACAACGGTCTCGGGCTGGACGCTGACGACGGTCTCGGACTGACGACGGTCTCGGGCTGACGACAGTCTCGGGCTGGGCAGGGCTGGATGGGACTAGCGGCGAAGGCTCTGTGTTTGGAGTGGGGCTGGTGACATCAACAACGGTGTAGCTCTCTTCACAACAATCACAGACACTTAACGGTTCCTTAAAACGGGCGTTTATTCTTTGGCTCGTCTTGGTTACGCCGAGAGAACTGCATTTATAAATGAACATAGTACAAACACATCAGTCTGTTATACAATGCAGTCTTAAAAGAAACGAGATGCACAAAAATTATGCTTTCAATACATCAAACAAATATACATGTGAAACAAATACCTCGTTGGCTGCTTGTCATGAAAAGAGGTCCTTGAGTCCTTTGTATAACAAAATCTTCTTTACTGTCCCCCTTTGACTTGGGACAACACTTATTTTAACTTACATTAAACTTTCAGAGCCTCGTTAGGCGTCCGCTCATCATCAGCCCATCGTTGACGACGCAATGTTTCGTCATTTCCGCTAAAGTGACAGAGGCTGGTGTCATCATAATGGACGTAAGTTAATAAGTCCAAATACCTCTGTGTGTGGGCCTCGAGGGACTGATCCTCCTGCGAAAGGAGGATCTGGACAGCTGCGAAGTCCATGTTGCGGTCGGTTCTTTTGTCAGGGGTGTGGTGCAGGCAGATGAAGAGGCAGAGTCAAAAGGCTCCAATTCAAAACATTTACTAATTATTCCAAAATACAGGTACAGGGATGACAGGCAGAAGGACACAGACACAGACACAGACACAGACAAACCCATCTCCTTTTCATCTTCAATCTCTTATTCATCAATTTTAGCTCTTGTTTCTGATCCAACTTCCTCTTTCCCCCTCGATTTCCCCATCTTCTTCTTCTTAATTCATTAAAAAAAAAGAAAAAATTGTATAAGTTATTTGAATTGCAATCTAACTTCTCCGTTGCCCCCACACCCGTCTGTGGCCACGTCAGCGAATATCCACAACCTTCGCCCAGCTCTATCCTTCCTTTACTACCTGTATTTAAACTTAGCATAAAGGGACAATAGTGTCCACTAATGGTGGGTAGTATAAAAGCACCATAAGTAACATTTCACTGTTACACTAGTTCTGATCAGAACCCAACATTACTGTTCAGAGACAAACACTGTTTATAGAAACAAAACCTTCAACCTCTCCAATATTTATTGACAGTTGCCAGATATCTCTGATCACTAATGTTATGAAAAAAGGAAAAAACGAATGACACAGAATGATTCACAGAGACTCACCCCTGCTAAACAATACGGCTGTCGCTGTCAAAACTGCACTTTATACGTGACCAGAAAAATACATTAAAGCTTAGAAAAGTTCAGACTGTCCAGTTATTTCACAGCAGACACACAGGATTATTTTACTGAATATGACAAGAGGAAAATAAACTCCAGATGTTGAAAGAAATCACTCATCAAACACAAATGAACAGATTTACTAGTCATTACCTTTACTAATAAAGATTATACAGAATATAAAAGATTTGAAACACTTTATGATGTAAATATTGTATAATCCACATTGTGTTTGTTGTGATCAGCTTCTCCATCAGTTTCTCTACGGCTCTGTAACTCATGATGTTTTGTTCAGCTGAAGCTCAGGCATCAGTGCGAGTGTCTCAGTCACAGCCGTGGCTGACTGAAGGAGAATCAGTGACTCTGATCTGTGAGGTTTCAGGCTCCTCTACAGGCTGGACGTTCAGCTGGTTCAGAGATCATGATCATCTGTCAGACAGCAGCAGAGGAGCTGGAGGATCTTACACTCTCAGTCCTGCTGCTCTACAGCACACAGGAGTTTATACGTGCAGAGCAGAGAGAGGACGACCAGCCTATCACACACACAACAGCAGCTCACACACACTGTGGATCACTGGTGAGGGTTTATGCTTGTGCTCATCCGGATCTGTGTTTCACTGCAGTCTCTGTGCTGTCAGTTTTGATGGAGATTTTCCTCTTTTCAGGTGTTTCTGCTTCAGTGTCTCTGGTCATCAATCCCAGCAGAAGTCAACACTTCTCCTCTGACTCTCTCTCTCTGAGCTGTGAGGATCAGAGTAACTCTGCTGGATGGACAGTGAGAAGATACACAGACAAAGACACACAAACTTGTGCAAAACAAACAGGATCTCGCTGTGTAATCGACTCTCTCAGCACATCTGACACTGGAGTGTACTGGTGTGAGTCTGAATCTGGAGAGAAACGTCGTCCTCGAAACATCACTGTACATGGTGAGTCCAATCACTCTTACAACATAATAATGTTTATAATCTATATATTTTTTCTTATGAGATCAGGTAAGACTACACAGGACTAATATAAAAACCTCAGAAAGTAAAAAGTACAAATTCAATTCATCATATCAATATTTTGATTATCTATTGTTTAGCTATATTCTTACTACAGTATTTACAGTATTAAACGCACATATCTTGTGTTTGTAGACGGTGAGGTGATTCTGGAGAGTTCTGTTGATCCTGTGATTGAGAGAGAGACTCTGACTCTACACTGTTTACATCGATCTACAAACTCCCCGATCCTCAGCGCTGATTTCTATAAAGACGGATCACTGATCCAGAATCAGACGACAGGAGAGATGAGCATCACTACTGTCTCAAAGTCACATGAGGGTTTCTACTCCTGTAAAACAGAGAGAGGACAGTCTCTCCACAGCTGGATCTCAGTCAGAGGTCTCTGAATAATCACTGATGATATTATTGTAATATTATCATACAGTATCACGTCACTCACGGACAGATCTGTGTGTTTGTCATGTTCTTCAGCTTCATCTTCATCTTCTCATCTGGCCGTTGGTGTGTCTGTAGGATTGAGTGTTTGCTTGTTGGTCTTCATCTCACTGGTTCTGCTGTGGAGACACAAACACAAGAAAGGTGTGGAGCAGTTCATCACAGGTTATGAATTATTAAACCACATGAACAGCAACAAATGGAAGATACAGTTTCTGAAGCCTAGACAGTCACTGCATGTTTATTAATAAATGAGCAGTTAATGCATGAAATCAGAAAATATGTGAGTGACAAAACTCTTACAGTCACTATAATCAGACTGATCTCATGAAACTGCGTATGTATGACACGCCAATTCGTATTTCCATTTTTGGCGTGCTATCAACACGCATAATCGCTTTTCAGCGTGTTTATGAACGCCGTTGACTTAACGTTACATTACTGTATATATAAATATATGACCTACCCCAACCCCGTCCCTAAACCTACCCGTCACTGGTTAATACCATTTATGAGTCTTTCCCTACCATCCTAGTAAGAAAAATATCGCTCCCCCAGATGTATATCAAAATTTGGCTTAATTTCGCTTGGATTTTTAACAGCGTGTACATACACGCTGAATCACTCGGACATAACGGCGTAGATATACACGCATACACGCGGATAGCTCAAAATGCGTATAAATAACACGCCACTTGACTTGAAAATGGCGTGTATGTTTACGCAAAAGTCATGATGTCATGTTGCTATAATGATCTTTGTGTCTATTATAGATCATCAGTGTAACATTCAACAGACATCAGTCCCGAATCCATCAGGAGAATCTCAAGCGTTAAACTCTCCTCTGCAGTCTGGTCAGAGCAATAACTAATCATTTACATTTATTTATTAATGGTTTCCTCCCTTTTTAGACGGCCTTGCTTTTAAACTTTTTCCTTGTTTGCTGTCCAGCAGATTCTGATCACATTTATAATGATGTGACTCCAGTGAATCGTGGAAACAAAGGTTGAGTCTTCAAAATTATTAAAAAAAAATCTACACATGCATCATGAATAATCAACAGAAATCATTAAATCCGTGATTGACTTGTTCCTTGTGTTTTTTCCAGACGTCACATATTCAGAGGTCACTGTTAAGAAAAACAAATCCGCGGATAAAGGTTAAAAACCCTCTTCAATACAGTCATTAACCAATAACATTTATGCCATTTTAGTTATAATACAAATAAATAAAAATATATATTTCTTTCTAATTGATTAATTATATTGTTCTAGACGATACCATGGCAGAGTCAAATAATGTGATGTACTCAGAAGTCAGAACAAAAGTAAAGAAATGCAAAAGCAAAGGTGAGATCCTGTTTGTCCTGAAGTACAATACTATTTGTCCAGCATGTTCTGAATAATCTGATTTATTTTATTTTCTGTATTAGATATTAATACTGCAGGACCCAGTGATTTGACTTACGCACAGATCAATATACCGGACAAAAAGAAAAGCAAGAGCAAAGGTAAACGCTCCATCGTCAAGCTTCATCACTGTTAAAGTGAAATATTAAACATCAACAGATCAGAATGATTCATACAGTCACATCTTATAACATTTGTGTTCTTCAGGTGCTGATGCTGGAGTCGCTGATGCGACTTATGCTCAAGTTTTAAGGAAGAAAGGTCACAAACAATAAAACACGTAAAATATTTCGTTACAAGGATTTTACAGTAACTGACAAGAAGTTCACATTTTGCACTTTCATGTAGAATATAAATCTGTTTTAGAGATTCAGTTCAGTTATTTGTGAGGATCAGGTTCACTGTGATCTTAAAACTATAAATCATCAACAGCATGAGCTCAGATCAGAGGTTATTGTTCCTAACTTTTTTCCTTAATTTATTAAGGATCACTAACTTTGGCTTAAAAATGTCTTACGGTTTCACAGTAAAATGTTTCACAGTAAAATCCCCTGTTTACTGCAGCTCTCAGTGAGCATTAGTGACGACACCTGATGTTAAAGGTGTCGTCACTAATGCTCACTGAGAGCTGAAAAACGGTAAGCCGTTTTTGAAATATGCTGTTGGCCAATGTTGATATTTGAAATCCAAAACTCCAAAACTCACACTCCAATCCTAACAGACCTGCGGGCATATATATATATATATATATTATATATATATATATATATATATATACATACATACATACACACAGCGAGCGAGTGCACTAACAGTGCACTAATGCCAAGTTCAGACTGCACGATTTTAGCCCCGATTTTGGCTCGCCGACAGGTTTTGAGAAATCGCCGACAAATGCCCGAAATCACAGGCAAACCGGTGCTCATTCACGCAAGTGACAATCACGCAGTGTAAATGAGCAAAGATGCTATCTGAGAGAATCGCAGACGAGTCGCCGACGCCCGTGAGATATTTGGCATGCTAAAGACCTGTCGGCGATTCACAATCCTGCTGTGTGAATGTGTTCTGACTGAAAACTACATCGGCGATGACAGCCAATGGGAGAGCAAGATACAGGACAGCAGGCTGTTCGGGGAGGAGTTATAGACCAGAATATCAGTATTTTAATAGATAGGCCTATATTTACTATTATATCAAACAGAAACAAAGCACAAACATGTGCATGACCAGCAGCAACAGCAGGACATTTTGCAACTCTCTTTGCAAAACACAGTTCTTGCTCCCCTCGTCTTCCCAACCATTTCCTCCTGCATAAACTGTTTATTTTTCTCATTTTCGCTACAAATCAGCGCACAGATAATTTGGATCGCAATCTTCTTGTAGCTATCATTTTAATAACAAATTCAGTGTCGCGCGAGAACGCCGGTCTCACGCTCGCCTGATCTTCCGTTATTTCCGTATCACTTCTCGCGTTTGTTTGGTTGTGAAACATAGTTTGCGGACCAGGCAGAAGTTGTCGCGATTCATTCTTTTTTAAAGTCATGCAGTGTGAAACCTCCTGTCGCCGATCCATCGTGCAGTGTGAACATAGCAGCAACTGAATGTTAACCCAGATAGTCATGCAGTGTGAAAACAACAGTGACCCGATTATTTTGAAAATCGTGCAGTCTGAACCTGGCATAACTAGCAGGAGTTCGAAGAACCCAATTAGCCAGATCATGATTAGGCCGATGATATCATCTTGGATGTCTCATTTGATCTCGGATGTTTTAAGCAATACAAGAGTAGATGTGTGTTTATTATAGCAGAAGAGCAACACAATAATGCTTCATGAAAAATAAAGCGAATCAAAGCCAGAGTTACTCACGTGTGGAGCGAATCAAAGCCAGAGTTACTCACGTGTGGAGCGAATCAAAGCCAGTGTTACTCACGTGTGGAGCGAATCAAAGCCAGTGTTACTCACGTGTGGAGCGAATCAAAGCCAGAGTTACTCACGTGTGGAGCGAATCACAGCCAGTGTTACTCACGTGTGGAGCGAATCACAGCAAGAGTTACTCACGTGTGGAGCGAATCAAAGCCAGTTTTACTCACGTGTGGAGCGAATCAAAGCCAGTGTTTCTCACATGTGGAGCGAATCAAAGCCAGTGTTTCTCACGTGTGGAGCGAATCAAAGCCAGAGTTACTCACGTGTGGAGCGAATCAAAGCCAGTGTTACTCACGTGTGGAGCGAATCAAAGCCAGTGTTACTCACGTGTGGAGCGAATCAAAGCCAGAGTTACTCACGTGTGGAGCGAATCACAGCCAGAGTTACTCACGTGTGGAGCGAATCAAAGCCAGTGTTACTCACGTGTGGAGCGAATCACAGCCAGTGTTACTCACGTGTGGAGCGAATCAAAGCCAGAGTTAGTCACGTGTGGAGCGAATCAAAGCCAGTGTTACTCACGTGTGGAGCGAATCAAAGCCAGAGTTACTCACGTGTGGAGCGAATCAAAGCCAGTGTTACTCACGTGTGGAGCGAATCAAAGCCAGTGTTACTCACGTGTGGAGCGAATCACAGCCAGAGTTACTCACGTGTGGAGCGGATCAAAGCCAGAGTTAGTCACGTGTGGAGCGAATCAAAGCCAGAGTTACTCACGTGTGGAGCGAATCAAAGCCAGTGTTACTCACGTGTGGAGTGAATCAAAGCCAGTGTTACTTACGTGTAGAGCGAATCAAAGCCAGTGTTACTCACGTGTGGAGCGAATCAAAGCCAGTGTTACTCACGTGTGGAGCGAATCACAGCCAGAGTTACTCACGTGTGGAGCGAATCAAAGCCAGAGTTAGTCACGTGTGGAGCGAATCAAAGCCAGAGTTACTCACGTGTGGAGCGAATCAAAGCCAGTGTTACTCACGTGTGGAGTGAATCAAAGCCAGTGTTACTTACGTGTAGAGCGAATCAAAGCCAGTGTTACTCACGTGTGGAGCGAATCAAAGCCAGTGTTACTCACGTGTGGAGCGAATCAAAGCCAGAGTTATTCACGTGTGGAGCGAATCAAAGCCAGTGTTACTCACAGGCCTGATAGCGCTCCGGCGCCACGCCGGATTTCCGGCGTACAGACGTGTCTGCAAAAAAAAAAAAAAATCAGATTCGCGCTCGCGTGATCACCTGCCAACCTGTATGCATTTTGCGTAGCGGGTACGCATATGACCTCAAAGTACGTTGGTACGATTTGTCACTCTAAACTACGCAAAAACCCTATATGGGGCTTCTGTGCACGCGCAGTCCTCAAATCAAGCAACCGCAAAAGAAGCAGAGTTCGACCAATCATAGCGCTGGGTTGATTCCCCAAATAGGAAGCGGGGATGATTGACAGATGCGTAAGGCCTATCATTAAAAGGAGACTAAAAAAAGAGAGAAGAATCCCGCTCGATCCATCCATCCGTCTGACTGAGTTCATAACAGCACACTGAAGGTAAACAGCTAGGCTGGGGTGGATGTGGAAAATTGAAAAATTGTAGTTAACTTAATCTGGATTCGATGATCGCACGGGAGTGATCGCATGGATTATCTTAAAATATTCCGTCATTCATGGTCACTCAGAGGAAGACATCATTCAGACATGCAAATTATAAAATGCTTAAGTATTGATGAACAATAAATCTAAATAAAATAAAAATCGCAATGTCTTAGTGATTACAGTTCTGTGATCTGTGGATTACTGATAAACGCGAGTCTGGAGAAACAGGCGTTTATTTATTTATTCATTCATTCTCAGTGTTGAGAAACGCCTGCATGTGTTACTTTATTGTGTTAATAACTAAAGTATAATGTATAATGTATGAAAACTAGCGCATTAGTTACTTATGGATTAAAAAGTACCGTTGTATCAGTGCTGCGCGAGCTCTCTTTCACAAACACTGACGCGCGCGCACAGATAGAGAAGATAACGTTAATAGAAAATTGACGGGCTACGTTTAAATTTTGTTCTTGGTTGTGTTTTTTTCTGTCAAAATGTCAGAAAGCATTTTGTATTATCCATCTTTGTTTTTAAAATTCGTTAAATGACGGACGTTTTACTATTTACACAGCCTCATATTTCGGATTCATCTAAAATTATACTTGATATTCTTTTTAGAATAAGTGATTCGTTTTGCTATTATTGGTCATGTGACAGGACTCGTCTATTCATTGTCATTTTCTATAAATATGTTTGTATTGGTTAACGTTTATTCAGCTAATGGGTGTCCTGTTTAAAATGTGCAATGTTCAAATGCAAAGACAGCACGTCACAAATAAGTCATTTTTTCACAAATAAAAGATTTAGTATCATATTTGGATATTGGAATAATAAATTAATTAGCACTATCTTAAGTCAATGGGTCCCAGGAGCTCTGGTGCTCTACAAAAAGATGCTACTGTAATATAGGCTTGTATTGAGTTTGTTCATCTCATGTCTGAATGATGTCCATTTGTCCATTGATAACATGTCTACAAAAGTCACCAGAATCTATAATTTTCCCGTATTTATCAAAATGTTTTCCCAGGGGAGCACAGCCCTGGATCCCGCTTGACAATTATGTTGATCAGGGCATATATCTCTCGCTTACCTCCCAGGGAAAAAAGTTCAGGCTCAGGATTTTTTTCTACTATCACCCCTGTACTCACATGTGGAGCGAATCAAAGCCAGTGTTACTCACGTGTGGAGTGAATCAAAGCCAGTGTTACTTACGTGTAGAGCGAATCAAAGCCAGTGTTACTCACGTGTGGAGCGAATCAAAGCCAGTGTTACTCACGTGTGGAGCGAATCAAAGCCAGAGTTACTCACGTGTGGAGCGAATCAAAGCCAGAGTTACTCACGTGTGGAGCGAATCAAAGCCAGTGTTACTCACGTGTGGAGCGAATCAAAGCCAGAGTTACTCACGTGTGGAGCGAATCAAAGCCAGTGTTACTCACATGTGGAGCGAATCAAAGCAAGAGTTACTCACGTGTGGAGCGAATCAAAGCCAGTGTTACTCACGTGTGGAGCGAATCAAAGCCAGTGTTATTCACGTGTGGAGCGAATCAAAGCCAGTGATACTCACCTGTGGAGCGAATCAAAGCCAGAGTTACTCACGTGGGAGCGAATCAAAGCCAGTGTTACTCACGTGTGGAGGGAATCAAAGCCAGAGTTACTCACGTGTGGAGCGAATCAAAGCCAGTGTTACTCACGTGTGGAGCGAATCAAAGCCAGTGTTACTCAAGTGTGGAGCGAATCAAAGCCAGAGTTACTCACGTGTGGAGCGAATCAAAGCCAGTGTTACTCAACGTGTGGAGCGAATCACAGCCAAGTTTACTCACGTGTGGAGCGAATCAAAGCCAGTGTTACTCACGTGTGGAGCGAATCAAAGCCAGAGTTACTCACGTGTGGAGCGAATCACAGCCAGTGTTACTCACGTGTGGAGCGAATCAAAGCCAGAGTTACTCACATGTGGAGCGAATCACAGCCAGTGTTACCCACGTGTGGAGCGAATCACAGCCAGAGTTACTCACGTGTGGAGCGAATCACAGCCAGAGTTACTCACGTGTGGAGCGAATCACAGCCAGAGTCACTCACGTGTGGAGCGAATCAAAGCCAGTGTTACTCACGTGTGGAGCGAATCACAGCCAGAGTCACTCACGTGTGGAGCGAATCAAAGCCAGTGTTACTCACGTGTGGAGCGAATCAAAGCCAGAGTTACTCACGTGTGGAGCGAATCCAGGCCAGTGTTACTCACGTGTGGAGCGAATCACAGCCAGAGTTACTCACGTGTGGAGCGAATCACAGCCAGAGTCACTCACTGTGGAGCGAATCAAAGCAGTGTTACTCACGTGTGGAGCGAATCACAGCCAGAGTCACTCACGTGTGAGCGAATCAAAGCCATGTTACTCACGTGGGAGCGAATCAAAGCCAGAGTTACTCACGTGTGGAGCGAACAAAGCCACTGTTACTCACGTGTGGAGCGAATCAAAGCCAGAGTATACTTCACACGCAGTGTGGAGCGAATCAAAGCCATGTTACTCACGTGTGGAGCGAATCAAGCAAGCCAGATGTTCAACCTACTACGTGTGGAGCGAATCACAGCCAGAGTTACTCACGTGTGGAGCGAATCACAGCCAGGTACTCACGTGTGGAGCGAATCAAAGCCAGTGTTACTCACGTGTGGAGCGAATCACAGCCAGAGTCACTCACGTGTGGAGCGAATCAAAGCCAGTGTTACTCACGTGTGGAGCGAATCAAAGCCAGAGTTACTCACGTGTGGAGCGAATCCAAAGCCAGTGTTACTCACGTGTGGAGCAATCAAGAATCCACTGTGGAGCGAATCAAAGCCAGTTACTCACTGTGGAGCAACACAGCCAGTGATACGTGGGTAGGGGCGAATCACAGCCAGTTACTCACGTGTGGAGCGAATCACAGCAGAGTTACTCACGTGTGGAGCGAATCAAAGCCAGTTACTCACGTGTGGGATGGATGCGAATCACAGCCAGAGTTCACTCACGTGTGGAGCGAATCAACAAGCCAGTGTTACTCACGTGTGGAGCGAATCAAAGCCAGAGTTACTCACGTGTGAGCGAATCAAGCCAGAGTTACTCACGTGTGGAGCGAATCAAAGCCAGAGTTACTCACGTGTGGAGCGAATCAAAGCCAGGTTACTCACGTGTGGAGCGAATCAAAGCCAGAGTACTCACGGTGGAGCGAATCAAAGCCAGTGTTACTCACGTGTGGAGCGAATCAAAGCCAGAGTTACTCCACGTGTGGAGCGAATCACAGCCAGTGTTACTCACGTGTGGAATCAAGCCAGTTCTCACGTGACAATCAAAGCCAGGTTACTCACGTGTGGAGCGAATCACAGCCAGAGTTACTCACGTGTGGAGCGAATCAAAGCAGTACTCCGGACAATCAGCCTGTTACTCACGTGTGGAGCGAATCAAAGCCAGAGTTACTCACGTGTGGAGCGAAATCAAGCCAGTGTACTCACTGTGTGGAGCGAATCAAAGCCAGGTTACTCACCACAGTGTGGAGCGAATCAAAGCCAGAGTTACTCACGTGTGGAGCGAATCAAAGCCAAGTTACTCACGTGTGGAGCGAATCAAAGCCAGTGTTACTCACGTGTGGAGCGAATCAAAGCCAGGTTACCACTGACATCAAGCAGAGTTACTCACGTGTGGAGCGAATCAAAGCCAGAGTTACTCACGTGTGGAGCGAATCAAGCCAGTGTTACTCACGTGTGGAGCGAATCAAAGCCAGAGTTACTCACGTGTGGAGCGAATCAAAGCCAGTTACTCACGTGTGGAGCGAATCAAGCCAGGTTACTCACGTGTGGAGCGAATCAACAGCCAGAGTTACTCACGTGTGGAGCGAATCAAAGCCAGTGTTACTCACGTGTGGAGCGAATCAAAGCCAGATGTTACTCACGTGTGGAGCGAATCAAAGCCAGAGTTACTCACGTGTGGAGCGAATCAAAGCCAGTGTTACTCACGTGTGGAGCGAATCAAAGCCAGTGTTACTCACATGTGGAGCGAATCAAAGCCAGAGTTACTCACGTGTGGAGCGAATCAAAGCCAGTGTTACTCACGTGTGGAGCGAATCAAAGCCAGTGTTACTCACTTGTGGAGCGAATCAACAGCCAGTGTTACTCACGTGTGGAGCGAATCAAAGCCAGAGTTACTCACGTGTGGAGCGAATCAAAGCCAGAGTTACTCACGTGTGGAGCGAATCACAGCCAGTGTTACTCACGTGTGGAGCGAATCAAAGCCGAGAGTTACTCACGTGTGGAGCGAATCAAAGCCAGTGTTACTCACGTGTGGAGCGAATCAAAGCCAGTGTTACTCACGTGTGGAGCGAATCACAGCCAGAGTTACTCACGTGTGGAGCGAATCAAAGCCAGATGTTACTCACGTGTGGAGCGAATCAAAGCCAGGTTACTCACGTGTGGAGCGAATCACAGCAGAGGTTACTCACGTGTGGAGCGAATCAAAGCCAGAGTTACTCACGTGTGGAGCGAATCAAAGCCAGGTTATACTCACGTGTGGAGCGAATCACAGCCAGAGTTACTCACGTGTGGAGCGAATCAAAGCCAGTGTTACTCACGTGTGGAGCGAATCAAAGCCAGAGTTACTCACGTGTGGAGCGAATCAAAGCCAGAGTTACTCACGTGTGGAGCGAATCAAAGCCAGTGTTACTCACGTGTGGAGCGAATCAAAGCCAGTGTTACTCACGTGTGGAGCGAATCAAAGCCAGAGTTACTCACGTGTGGAGCGAATCAAAGCCAGTGTTACTCACGTGTGGAGCGAATCAAAGCCAGTGTTACTCACGTGTGAGCGAATCAAGCCAGTGTTACTCACGTTGTGGAGCGAATCACAGCCAGAGTTACTCACGTGTGGAGCGAATCAAAGCCAGAGTTACTCACGTGTGGAGCGAATCAAGCCAGTGTTATCTCACCGTGTGAGAGCGAATCACAGCCAGTGTTACTCACGTTGGAGCGAATCAAAGCCAGAGTTACTCACGTGTGGAGCGAATCAAAGCCAGTGTTACTCACGTGTGGAGCGAATCAAAGCCAGGTTACTCACGTGTGGAGCGAATCAAAGCCAGTGTTTCTCACGTGTGGAGCGAATCAAAGCCAGAGTTACTCACGTGTGGAGCGAATCAAAGCCAGGTTACTCACGTTGGTGGAGCGAATCAAAGCCAGAGTTACTCACGTGTGGAGCGAATCAAAGCCAGTGTTTCTCACGTGTGGAGCGAATCAAAGCCAGAGTTACTCACGTGTGGAGCGAATCAAAGCCAGTGTTACTCACGTGTGGAGCGAATCAAAGCCAGAGTTACTCACGTGTGGAGCGAATCAAAGCCAGTGTTTCTCACGTGTGGAGCGAATCAAAGCCAGAGTTACTCACGTGTGGAGCGAATCAAGCCAGTGTTACTCACGTGTGGAGCGAATCAAAGCCAGAGTTACTCACGTGTGGAGCGAATCAAAGCCAGTGTTTACTTCACGTGTGGAGCGAATCAAAGCCAGTAGTTACTCACGTGTGGAGCGAATCAAAGCCAGTGTACTCACGTGTGGAGCGAATCAAAGCCAGGTTACTCACGTGTGGAGCGAATCAAAGCCAGGTTACTCACGTGTGGAGCGAATCAAAGCCAGTGTACTCACTGTGAGCGAATCAGCAGAGTTACTCACGTGTGGAGCGAATCAAAGCCAGGTTACTCACGTGTGGAGCGAATCAAGCAGAGATTACTCACGTGTGGAGCGAATCAAAGCCAGTTTACTCAGTGTGAGCAATCAAGCCAGAGTACTCACGTGGAGGCGAATCAAAGCCAGCAGTTGGAGCGAAGAGTTACTCACGTGTGGAGCGAATCATAGCCAGTGTTACTCACGTGTGGAGCGAATCAAAGCCAGTGTTACTCACGTGTGGAGTGAATCAAAGCCGTGTTACTCACGTGTGGAGCGAATCAAAGCCAGTGTTACTCACGTGTGGAGCGAATCAAAGCCAGCGTTACTCACGTGTGGAGCGAATCAAAGCCAGAGTTACTCACGTGTGGAGCGAATCAAAGCCAGTGTTACTCACGTGTGGAGCGAATCAAAGCCAGAGTTACTCACGTGTGGAGCGAATCAAGCCAGAGTTACTCACGTGTGGAGCGAATCACAGCCAGAGTTACTCACGTGTGGAGCGAATCAAAGCCAGCGTTACTCACGTGTGGAGCGAATCAAAGCGAGAGTTACTCACGTGTGGAGCGAATCAAAGCCAGGTTACTCACGTGTGGAGCGAATCAAAGCCAGGTTACTCACGTGTGGAGCGAATCAAAGCGAGAGTTACTCACGTGTGGAGCGAATCACAGCCAGTGTTACTCACGTGTGGAGCGAATCACAGCCAGAGTTTACTCACGTGTGGAGCGAATCACAGCCAGTGTTACTCACGTGTAGAGCGAATCACAGCCAAGGTTACTCACGTGTAGAGCGAATCACAGCCAGAGTTACTCACGTGTGGAGCGAATCAAAGCCAGAGTTACTCACGTGTGGAGCGAATCAAAGCCAGTGTTTCTCACGTGTGGAGCGAATCACAGCCAGAGTTACTCACGTGTGGAGCGAATCAAAGCCAGTGTTACTCACGTGTGGAGCGAATCAAGCCAGTGTTACTCACGTGTGGAGCGAATCAAAGCCAGAGTTTCTCACGTGTGGAGCGAATCACAGCCAGTTCTCACGTGGAGCTGAATCAAAGCCAGAGTTACTCAGTGTGGAGCGAATCACAGCAACGTCGGTGTCTGTTTTCAGGCCTTCCCGCCTCTCTCCCTCCAGCCTGATCAGGGCCGCAAATACCCAGTGTCAGAGGGGTATGCAGCAAAAGTTTTTTGCCATGTAATAAGTGAGTAGGAACGAGTGAGAGCTAACATATAAAATGAGTAAAAAATTGTCATTTATTAATATAATTGAACTATAGCTACTCCACCGTGGTGAACCCCCCCCTAAAAAAACTATAAGCTCCATTGGACCACTACTCCTGCTCGCTCAGCGCTCACGGCGCTCGCGGTATTACCCCGCCCCCCTTCTCTATGAGGGCACCTACTCTAGCCTGTTAGTCCTCTAAAATTTTATAGAACATTGAGAAAATGCAGAACTGATTTAGAAACGCACAACAGCAGCTACATATAGAAAATACAAAAAATATATATATTTTTAATTTAATTTTAATTTAATAAAAAAAAAATTACCATCGCTTTGGCGCCCCCCATAGTGCTGCGCCCCTATGCATACCCACTTTTTGCGCCACTGAGCCTGATCATAACCCTTCATTTTCCAGAGATATTCTTCCGAGCGTTTCTCTTTTGTATTGAGTCTCTTCTCTATTTCTGCAGTTTTTCTTCAAATCTCCCTCTTGATCGTTCTCTCTCCTCCACCGTCACACATTGGTTACACGCGTTTGATGTGTTGGTCGACTAACTTCCAAACATTTAAAAAATGACTTGCAGCTTTAATGAGTAAAATCACTGAAGGAAAGAGAAATAAACGTGTGAAGTCTCCATTATGGTGATCAATATTTCCTGTAGTTGAGTTCTTGGTTGTTTTAACCCTCTGAGCCCGACGGCATCGTCGACGACGCCACAAATCAGCTCAGAGAAATTATGATATAACTCGATGACAGATTTATGGATTTTCTTACCGTTTTTTCCAGCAGAAAGCTAACGAGCTAGCCATCACGGGGGTGTCTTTGGTGTCTTTCTAGCCTTTACAGAAGGTTTTCTATCCAGCCTGGAACTTGTGCATACTTTCTGAGTTTTTCAGCAATAAATCCAAACGTTTATATCCAACTTTGATACACTTGAAGTCCATAATTTATAAATATTCCGTCATATTTGCCGCTAGCTCGACGCTAGCTGCCATTTTGGATATCCACGTGATGGTTTTTGACCAATTACAGGCTGATCCGTCGTAAACATTGGGTGCGTCATTGGGTCATTACGCACACACCAAGGGAGAGAGTGAGAGAGAGAGAGAGAGAGAGACGCACGGAGACCATAGGACGGAGACGCAGGTTTCACAGAGAACACAGAGTAATAGATGAAATCGAGCGCTGCATGATGGATTTTCAGGAGAACAGAGCTTTTTGACAGATGAGGAACTAGATTACCAGGATAGACCCAGCTGAAGTGCCATTTATTTATTTACTATAAAAAAGTATTATAGAAGTATAAATGTAGTATAAAAAGAATAGAATATATAAAATAATAAATAAAATAAATAAAATATAAATGCAAAGCCTGTGATGTGGCCCTCTTTGTGATTGCTGATAGGAACTGTTTTGAGGCTTGGCACCAGTGAATTTCATGAAAACGCCTGGACTTCTTTTGGAAAAATGTAAATAGTTTTGGTTCTGTACAAGTTATAATGTTTATTCCTGTGCTCCAGGACTCCAAAGACATGAACAAACTGTTTTCCAGAGGAAATTTGCTTAGCTTTTATTTATTTCTGTGTGATTTCAATAAATATTTGAGTGATTCAATTTCCGATTTATTTTTTCATTTGTCTTTATGGTCCCATAACTTATTTTACATTCAGGTGACATCAATGTAACACAAATTGCTGAAAGTTCAATTTGTCCTGAAAAAAAAGAGGTGTGTCAATTGTCTGTGCACAAAAGGGTTGATGTTTTACAAGCTTTTTTAGTTAATAACACCAGACGGAAAATTTATTGTAAAAATACCCTTAGGTCTCTGAGGGTTAATTAGTTTTTCTCCGGCTGTTTTAACAGTGTGTTCATAAAAGACTTTTAATGTGTCAGAAGGATTCAAAACAGAATAACATCCATGATCTCATTGTTAATACGTAGGTATTAATACGTAGTTTTCAAAGACACAAAACCTACTGTTTGTACTGTTACCATGGTGACGTTATCATGAAGTGTCCTGATTCACTGATCAGAAGTGTTTGTTGTTGTTGTTGTTGTTGTTGTTGTTGTTATTATGAACCACATTTGCAATGTTTACGATTTTTCTCAAATGAAAACGAATAGAGGCAGAGTGATGTTTTATATCATTTTGTTTTATTGTTGGCTAGAATATAGTCCACACACTGAGATAACCGGAGTAGCCGGCGCGAGCTGAGTGACGTTATCAAGTACGCTGCGGTTTCATTCGCAGATTTACCAGACTTTCATCCTCCCGTCTTTGGGAGTTTGTTCTCCTCAGTCGAACTTGGCGAGTCTGAACTTTGCAGACGTGGTATTGAGAAACGCCTAAAGATCTGAAATGAGTCTGTCAGACAAATACATGTAAATGTGCAGTGTTGGGCCTCAGGAACAGGGTTTAAAAGAGAACAGTCCATTTCTCTTGACATGCGCTTCAGACCATGTGATAATCTATAACTAAAGTCAGAATTTCTGAGAAATGAACTCTTGTGAGCAGGAATTTTTTAGCAAGACGTCATTTCTACACTCACAGAAATCAACAATCAGAAACAGAACAATGGTGACATCATGCCAGCATCCAAAACTCATTCATGGATCCCAGCATGCATTGTGCATTAAATTATGCAGCTGAATTATTTTACTATATTTTATAAATGTTTTGATTGTCGCTATTGTTGAGGTGTGTATGATGACTGTTGATGTCTAAGTGTGTCTCAACTATTACACAAGAGCTTGTCAACATATTCATTTTTCATTAATGTCTCAATTGTAATTATTTAAAGTAGTTATTTAAATAACTATAATGCTGTAATTTGACTGTCACTGAAAAGACATGTTGAGCCTATTCATAAATCTCTTTATCAATGCAGAATAGTTTTTCAAACTGCAATTGCTGAAAGCAAAATAAACTAACAAAAGTCAAGAGCCGAACTAAAGCAAACACTGATCACCATAATGATGATAATGAACAATAAATCATCAACATCTAAACCTCTGATAATTCTCATTAGATCTTCAGTGGACGTCTGACAGAAATAAAGTCAGTGTGGTTAGTAATAAGTGAAGCTGTAATGCTGTTTGTGGAGTTGTTTAATCCTCCTCTGCTGAGATCTTCACATTTAATGTCTTCTTTTCTCTTCAGTTGATTTCATCTAAGACTGTGTTGAAGTCAGTTGTAGTTTGTGTTCTTGTGTCTCTTTCCTTCAGTGATTCTGCTTGTTAACAGCAGACCGGATGTGTGGAAGAATGTTTCAGGAACATCATAATATCCTTTTAAAAACATTCCTCTAACATTATGAAAACTGGACATTTTAACGTTTCCATCAGCAAAACAGAACAGTTTGTAAAAAGTTATTAGAACAATAATTTGTCATCTGGTACTTGAATAATTCCTCAAACTCGTTCTCTTTTCAAAGGTCTCTGAGAGCAGTGAAGAAAACAGCCGGAAGAGAAACACCAGCAGAAGAAATGAATCTGAGTCAACCGCTGATACTCATGCTTTAATGACAGAGAACTGCACTGTTTTATCTGCACACATATTATACGTATGAGGACATTTATTATCTGCACACATATTATATGAGGACATTTATTATCTGCACACATATTATATGAGGACATTTATTATCTGCACACATATTATATGAGGACATTTATTATCTGCACACATATTATATGAGGACATTTATTATCTGCACACATATTATATGAGGACATTTATTATCTGCACACATATTATATGAGGACATTTATTATCTGCACACATATTATATGAGGACATTTATTATCTGCACACATATTATATGAGGACATTTATTATCTGCACACATATTACATGAGGACATTTATTATCTGCACACATATTATATGAGGACATTTATTATCTGCACACATATTATATGAGGACATTTATTATCTGCACACATATTATTTAAGGACATTTATCTTTATATACTAACACATTTTTTAAATATACTAAAACATTTTATGTAATGAGCATTTATTTTTAACACTTCTTATCAATTAGTGCCTGTGTTTTTCCCTAAACAAGATGTTTTTTCGGTTACGCTTTAGATTACAGCCCGGAAAGTACTGTGTAATTAAGAGGAATTTACAGCGTAACTTTCTGTAATTATAGTGTACCTATAAAGTACTTTCATGAAACAACAATATTTTAAGTTTGGGGAATAAAGCGGTAACAACCAGGATAATAAAAAAATATGTATACTTTAAGTATTATAGAACTAAGGGGTACTTATATTATGATACAACAATCTTACATTTGGGAGCAATTTAGCGAGAACATACACTGTACCTTTTGTAATAAGTGTGTACCAATACATACTGTTGAGCCTTTTTAAAAATATATATTTTTATGCCTTTTTATATCTATGCATTTATACTTTTTTTTTTTTTTTTTTGATAGCAAAAGTGCAGATGTTTAAGTTTGGGCTAACATGTTTCAAGGCAAGAAAAGCTAAGACTATTGCAATTTGTTTAAATACTGGGAAATGTATCTTGTTTGATGTGGTTACAGGGTAAGTGGTGCTTGTATAATAAATAAAGGTTTCCGAGTCAGTGATATAAGATTGTGTGTATGCATTTTTATTGTACTTACCCTGTAACTACATGGAACAAGAGTGTAACAAGCACCACTTTAATTTACAGCCAGCAATGTCACACTTACCCAGTAACTACATGGAACAAGTGGGGAAACAAGCACAACATGACACAAGAGTATCCTTCCCCAATATTTAAGCAAAAGTTGTTAGTTATATATATAGATATATAAATGCATATATATATATGTACCCTGTAATTTTTAAAAAGGCTACAGTATGTACTGGTTCACCATTATGTCAAAAAGGTATGCAGTGTTCTCATTAAATTGCTCCCAAATGTAAGATTGTTATATCATAATAGTAGAATAAGTACTCCTTAGTTCTATAATACTTACAGTATAAGTAATTTTTTTATTATCCTGGTTGTTACCCCATTATTCCCCAAACCTAAAATATTGTTCCCTTATAGTTATATAGAAAAAACCGGTAACGCTTTAGATTACAGCCAAAGCGTTACCGGTTTTTCTCATAGCACACAGTGTTATTCTCCTGCATCTTATTCTTCTGCAGAATTGAATGGCAGCAAAGCTGAAAGTGTGTGTGAGCGTCCTCTACTGCACACGCATGGATTTGCTTTTCCTTAAGTCTTGTTATTTCAATTTTGGTGTGAAAGGGCCTTTACATTTGCCCAAAAATATATATATTTTTTTGTGATAATAATTTAAAAAAAGCCCATGTGAGGATTTTACTTTTTAAATCTTTTTAACTTTTTAAGGGAGTAATGTTATATTGTAATACATCATTTTTCAAAGTAACTTTCCCCAACACTGATCATATATACTTTTTTATTACTATTTCATATTTGCTGTTTTTTGCTGAAGTTAACAAATTGTAAGCTTTCTATTTGATAAATAAAGAGTGGCATGACATTTTCTTTGCATGACTTTTTCACATTTGTTAAACTAAGATCACAAGGGTTGAAATAATGTTAATACAAATTTAGTTTCTAGATTGTTGTTATTCTTATGAACAAAAGTAATGACTATTGTAAAAAGTTCAGTGAAGGTCACAGGTGTTTTCAGTGGATTCTCTGATTCTCTGACCCTCTGACTAAATTGCCCAACAAAGGAAAGTAACTACACATTATGAGTATGAAAACTGATAGCAATCAAAATTCATTGAAATATTAGCTGTGTTTTGACTTCGTAGTGCATTATAAACTCACAGTGAACAAACAGGGTGTCGTCATTAAAATTATATTTAATTCTTTAATATAACATCCAATCAGCAAACTATTTTGCAAAACTATCATTGCCTTTATTGTCATCGCATATAACAAAGAGATTTCAATTTCACTTCCCCTGCTGGTGACACATTATGACAAGACAGCACTAATAGATAAATAAATAATGATAAAAAATAAATAAAAAAGACATAGAAAACCATGAGTTAACAAAGCCTGTTCACATATTTGAGATGAACTGGTATGAACTGGTGTCAGTCTGAATCTTGCAGGATTCATGAAGGGGAATCTGTGATGTCTTACGGTTCTTCTCAATCAGAAATCTGCATATATCGTCATCAAGCTCGTCTCAATTTAACAGATTATTTTGAAGGACTCATCAAGTCTATCCTTCGCGTCCTTCAATCACCCACAATCCTTTGCACACATTCAATTCATGACAAATAAACTTACAGAAAACGAGTCGGCTCTGAGCTTATCTGAGTTTATTATTAGATGTAAGAGTAATGTTTGCGGACATCAAGGCATAAATGTAATCTTTTGTTTTGGTGTAAATTAATCACTTAACACTAAACTGCCACTAGGAGACCACAGACGAGTGTCATTCACTGTATTGCATTAATGTATTTGACCAAAATGAAGAGTTATAGTATGTTTGTGCTGTGTGTCAGGAACATGTGTGATGTAGCCGTGCACATTTGGACGGTCTGAGACTGTCTAGCGTTTAATGCTGAGGACGAACAGCCGACAAGCGTCCCGAATGACTGAAGGACCGACTCATAGGATTCCTGTGTGACAACCTGCCCCAACCTCACATTTATGGGAGAAACAATACCTTTGTCCTGTAAAAACACATTCGTCCATTTATTGTTGACTCTTGCTCTTGCATTGTCAATGTGTTTTTGTTGTTTTTGCTTTTTATCAAACACATTATCATTTTTTTAATCATTATTATTATTTGAATTTGATATACACAGACATTCACAAAAGAGTTCCCTTTATCGAAAAGGGAACTTCGAGATGCGTCGAAACGCTGCGGGAACGCCTTCTGCGTGATTGCGTCTGAAGCATCTATGCCAACTAGTCCAATGGAAAAAGGGAATGAGCGTCACGGCGGGTGACGTCATGACCAGGAAAGGATAAGAGCACTTCCGCTGCTCGCCGGCATTAGCTTCTGTGCCTCAGCAAGCGATCTGTGTCTAAACTGTCCCCGTCTATTTATTGTTGTCTGTCAATATTGTTGGTATCGAAATGGCGAAACAAATCTACAAACAGTGTGTTCCTCCCTGCCCGCGTTATTTAACAGGTGGGGACACACACGAGCTTTGTGTGATTTGTTTGGGATTTGAGCATGCAGCCTCAGCCTTCGAGGGGGCTGAGTGCCAGCACTGTGAGAAGCTACCACTTCGCATGCTCAGATCCCGCCTGTCACTCTTTGACAAACAGAGTGGGCAGGCTCGCGATCCTCAGGGATCAGGACCCGCGTCTGCCGAGGCAACGCGGAGAATGCATTCCTGGGGATCGCAATTGGATCTTTCGGAGGGGATCGAGACGGGCCCGAGGACCCTTTCTCCTTCCTTACCCGGGAGATCCAGCTCTCCTCCCCCGGTGTCGGAAGCACGCTTTGCGGTTTCTTCCGCCCGGGGAGAGAGCCCCTTACTACAATGCTCATCTTCTGAGGAAGTTGACGTTGTGAGTATGGACAGTGATAATGCACACACGGGGGAAAGGGAATTACAATTTATTTCCCCAGCGTATGATGAGCTGGTGGATGTCATGTCACGAGCTGTAGAAAGATTAAATGTTGACTGGCCATCTGAAACTAGAAACACTCGCCCCAAAAGCAGATTAGACGAGCGTTTTCTTTCTTCAGCCACATTATCTCCACCGCGAGGGCTTCCTTTTTTCCTGATTTTCATGATGAGTTGTCTAAATCATGGAAAAAGCCGTTTTCATCTCGTGTTTTTATCCCTCATTCCAATATATATTCTAAAATAAGAGGGTCTAAAGATTACGGTTATAGTTCGATGCCCCAGGTTGAACAGAATCTAGCGAGTTATCTCGCGCCTGGTCCCGCATCTTCTATTAAAGCCCCAGTTTTGCCCACTAGACCATTAAGAAATACATCTAATTTAGTGGGCAAAGCTTAATCGGCAGCAGGTCAAGCCGGGGCGTGCCTGCACACTATGGCACTGCTTCAGGCTTATCAGGCTGATCTGCTGGGGGACCTGGATAATAGTGAGGGAATTAGTCATGCCCATGTTCGAGAACTTCATAGGGCTACCGATCTTTCTCTCAGGGCTACTAAAGAGACCGCCAGACCAATTGGGCGGTCTATGGCAGCTTTGGTAGCCACTGAGAGACATTTATGGCTCAATCTATCTGATATTAAAGAGAAAGATCGTACTTTTTTGTTAGATGCTCCGCTTGAACCTTCTGGTCTCTTTGGTGACGCAGTTCACGCTGTAGTAGAAAGATTCCAGGATGCTAAAAAACAGTCGGACGCTTTTAAAAAGTTTATCCCTCGCCGTGTCCAGCCCCCTGGGGCTGCTGGGCGTGAGCAGCCCCAGCCATCTAGCTCATCATATCGTGTGCAACAGAAAGAGAGTGTTGCGTCTCGTGCTCCTCCACGAAGATACTGGAGACAGACGCAACCCTCTCAACCGAAGTCGCCTAAGCCTAAGCCTGATCTGAGGACCGTTCTTCAGGCGAAGAAAGCTTCGGTTCAAAAAAAAAAAAGGTCCTGATGCTTAGGCATCAGGCCTGTGAGGACAGCCCCGACCGGAGTGGAGCGGTGTTCACCTCATTATACGGTGCCCGTTCCACTTCGGGGTCCTCACGAGACCCTCCTGCCAACCCTGCCACCGCTGGTGCTTCAGGGCGCAGTGGTCTCCAGCGAGTCGCTGGTGCTATGCTGCGGCACAGCATCGGTTTCGCGCCCTCTGAGGGGGGTTTTAGAGCAGTCAGGTCAGGTAGTTCCTGCCGGTATGTTTCAGGCTCCAGATTTGGCTCTCTCAGTAACACCAGAGACCAGCCTCGAGAGGCTGGTTCCCTTAGTAAATTTTCTGGCAGCGTGGAAGCTTCTGCCGAATATTTTTCATTGGGTCCTGCAGATTGTAGAGAAAGGATACAGAATCCAGTTTGGCTCTCGTCCTCCTCGTTACAGCGGGGTGCTACCCACAGTGGTACATCCCGAGCAGGCTCTGGTAATGGAGCAAGAAGTAAGGGCCCTGTTAGCAAAAGAGGCTATAGAACAGGTGTACTCACCCGACCGAGAGTCGGGTTTTTACAGCCGTTATTTCATTGTTCCAAAAAAGGATGGAGGGTTGCGTCCCATTTTAGATCTTCGCCTGTTGAATCGGTCAGTTCAGAAACTCAAGTTCAAGATGCTGACCCTCAAGCAGATCGTGACCCAAATCAGATCCGAGGACTGGTTTGTCACGATAGATCTAAAGGATGCATACTTCCATATCTCCATCCTCCCTCAGCACAGGAAGTTCCTAAGGTTTTCTTTCAGGGGCAAAGAATACCAGTATCGGGTTCTTCCTTTCGGCCTAGCTTTGTCACCCCGCACGTTCACGAAATGCATGGATGCAGCTTTAGCCCCTCTCAGGCTTCAGGGCATTCGCATTCTGAATTATATCGACGACTGGCTGATTCTAGCGGAATCAGAGCAGTTGGCGGTTCGGCACCGAGGTGTCGTTCTCGCCCATATGCAGATGTTGGGGTTGAGGCTCAATGCCAAGAAGAGTGTTCTTTCTCCAGTACAGAGAACCACTTTCCTTGGTGTGGTATGGGATTCAGTGACGATGAGGGCCAGCCTATCGCCCGTTCGTGTAGCTGTTATCCTGGCAGCCACCAAAGAGCTAAAGCTAGGTCAGTCACGCACTGTAAAACAGTTCGAGAAACTGTTGGGTCTACTGGCAGCAGCGTCCAACGTGATACCTTTTGGCCTGCTGTACATGAGGCCTTTACAGTGGTGGCTCAGGACCAGAGGGTTCTCCCCGAGGGGAAACCCTTTCCGTATGATCAAGGTTACGCGGCGATGCCTTCGTGCCTTAGAGATATGGAGGAAACACTGGTTCTTAACCCAGGGCCCGGTGTTGGGAGCTCTTTGCCATCGAGCTACTATCTCGACAGATGCTTCCCTCACCGGCTGGGGAGCGGTAATGGAAGGCCGCTCGGTTCAGGGTCTGTGGAAAAGCCATCATCTTTCGTGGCACATCAATTGCCTGGAGATGATGGCTGTCTTCAATGCGTTGAGACATTTCCTTCCGGACCTAAGAGGCCATCATGTGCTCATTCGAACAGACAACACATCTGTGGTCTCTTATCTGAACCGCCAGGGGGGTCTGAGGTCGCGTCCGCTTTGCAAACTGGCGCACCAGATCCTCCTGTGGTCCCTGGGGAAGGTACTCTCCCTGAGGGCAGTGTATATTCCTGGGGACCAGAATATAGGAGCAGACATCCTGTCGAGGCAGGAGCTGAGGCCAGGGGACTGGAGACTCCACCCCGAGGCGGTGGAGAAAATCTGGGAGGCATATGGCAGAGCAGAGGTGGACCTGTTCGCGTCTCACAACACGACGCACTGTCCCCTCTGGTATTCACTTACTCACCCGGCCCCCCTGGGGCTGGATGCCATGGTGCAGACGTGGCCGAGGCTACGTCTGTACGCCTTTCCCCCTGTTGCTCTGCTCCCAGGAGTTCTGGAGCGGGTCCGTCAGTGTGGGATAAGCCTACTGCTAGTAGCACCACGCTGGCCAAGTCGGATCTGGTTTGCGGACCTGATCCTTCAGCTACACGGGCCTCCATTGGAGATCCCTTTGAGGAGGGACCTTCTGTCTCAGGCCGGGGGCACAATTTTTCACCCTCGGCCAGAGATATGGAATCTTTGGGTTTGGCCTCTGAGGGGGCCCAACTTGTAGATAGTGGTCTTTCAGCTGAGGCTGTTGAGACCATCCTAAGCTCCAGAGCTCCAGCTACGAGAAAACTGTACGCGCTTAAATGGAGAGTTTTCTCCTTATGGTGTCACCGACATCAGTGGGATCCGGTTAATTGTTCTGTCAACACAGTAATCGAGTTCCTGCAGGAGCGCTTTGTGCCAGGTCTATGTCCTTCCACACTAAAAGTTTACGTGGCAGCCATTGCGGCTTACCATACCATGGTGGGAGGTGTATCTTTGGGTCGAGACCCCCTGATTACATGTTTCCTTCGTGGCACTTTGAGGCTGAGGCCTGCAATTCGCACTAAGGTGCCAGCTTGGGATTTGACTGTAGTTCTAGAAGGCCTGTCTAGGGCTCCATTTGAGCCCTTAGAGTCGGTCTCAGAGAAGTTCCTTACTCTTAAGACCATCTTTCTCCTAGCTATTTCGTCCCTCAAGAGAGTTGGTGACCTTCAGGCTCTTTCGGTCTCCCCCACCTGCCTTGAATTTGCACCGGGGATGGTCAAGGCATTCCTTTATCCAAAACAGGGATACGTCCCTAAGGTGCCGACCTTGACTCCGAGGCCTATCGTGCTGCAGGCTTTCTGTCCTCCTCCGTTTGCAACTGCGGACCAGGAAAGACTGCACCTGTTGTGTCCAGTGCGAGCATTGGACACATATGTACATCGGACATCCTCAATCAGGAAGTCCGATCAACTATTTATTTGCTTTGGATCACCTAAAAAAGGTCTTCCTGCTTCAAAACAGACAGTCAGTAAGTGGATAGTCGAGGCTATTTCACTTGCTTATGAGTACTCGGGCCAGCCTTGTCCTTTGGTGGTCCGAGCTCATTCGACCAGGAGTATGGCGGCTTCTAAAGCCTTGCTGCATGGGGTTTCTCTCCAAGATGTTTGTGATGCGGCGGGCTGGTCCTCTCCGCTCACATTCGTGAGGTTTTACAGCCTAGACCTGGATGCTGCCCCAGGTTCTCAGGTGCTTAGTGCTTAGCTGAACAGTCTGACACTCAGGTACTTGAATTATGGCGCATTGGGTATTCTCGTTCCCGCAGCGTTTCGACGCATCTCGAAGTTCCCTTTTCGATAAAGGGAACGTCTCAGGTTACTATTGTAACCATAGTTCCCTGAGAACAGGGAACGAGACGATGCGTCCCTCTGCCATACTTCTGGCGTCCCTGCGATCGGCTTGCTTCGGCACTGTCGAAGCTAATGCCGGCGAGCAGCGGAAGTGCTCTTATCCTTTCCTGGTCATGACGTCACCCGCCCGTGACGCTCATTCCCTTTTTCCATTGGACTAGTTGGCATAGATGCTTCAGACGCAATCACGCAGAAGGCGTTCCCGCAGCGTTTCGACGCATCGTCTCGTTCCCTGTTCTCAGGGAACTATGGTTACAATAGTAACCTGAGACGTTTTATAACCACTACCAGAGAAAAACTTTGACTGACTTCCACTGTGACAACTAACCCCGACTAACCGCATTATTGTCTGAATGCAATCGTTCTGTCGGCCATGCCTGTCCTCTTCTTCTGAGCAGGACGATTCATCTTCATCCAGAAGACCAAGACTGATCTTTATTCCTCAACCTCAGTCTACAGATCATCTGAGGAGCGAGACGTTGGTCTACATTTTCTATTTTCTACATTTTATAACAAAACAATGAAGTCTTCAAAACTGTGCAATAACAAACAGATTAAGCTATTTCTCGTAAATGTGGATTAAGTATTAAGTAAATAACTAAGAATAACAATGTGCCATAAACTTTATAACATTTTGTGCAACAGTCCAGTGTGTTTGGTTATGATCATTTTAAAATATAGCTGCGAGCAGCGATGACGGGCCCAAGCATTTAAGGTAATTGTGCACGACGACGGGCAATATGAAGTTAAACCCGGTAAAAGAATCATATCAAAGTTGTCTGAATACGCCACATCTACTGCATCACTGAGATTGTTTTATGATGCGGGATCTACTCTATTTCTCATATATAGATCATTAGCACCTTCTACCTTATTTTGTTTATACTCTCAGGTAAGGTAAAGTTTGTTGAATTCTACACTAGATAATAAGTATTCAAATTCATACTTACAGTCTAGAAGAAAGACCCCTCCGTGGTTTAGTTCTTTATAGAAAGCAGAGACTTGTTGCAGCAATCTTTTTATAATAATTATAAGTAATTTTATACATTAGTTCCTCAAGTTTCCATACATAGTAAAAAGTTAAAGTTTAATAAAATCAGTTCACAAGTTCCACCAGCAGGTGTCAGGCTTGGATCATCAAACAATGGAGAGGCTGGCTCATCTTCCAGCGTCTACACATACATGCAATACTGCACTCTTTATAATGTATATTACACATCACACCTCTTCATTACATATTCAATATCATGTGCACAATTTATCCAATCCCAGATCTTGAACAATGGTTAACTCGTTTAATACTTTCACAATTTTCTTATAAAAAGTTCTATATCCAAGTCTTCTCTTCGAACTCGTTTTCTTAGCATTTTGGTCTGGAACACAACACTAAGGTAATACTTGCTTTTTCCTTACTATATGCATGCTTTAATATTTGTTTCTTAATACTGGTTACATTCCATTTATTTGCTTTCTGCCTCAATAAAGTACGTTTTCCCAAATTCAGCTTACTGTGTTTTCTCTTCTTATCTTTCAATAAAACATCTTTTATCAAACCATGTCTCTGTGTATTCTATAAAAACTACATTATTCAAGTTTGAATTTTTCCTCTATCAAATTATTTTTTGGAAATTATTTATAAAATGTACAGTACACTTCCTTGAATTCCCATAATTGAACCCTTTAGATTTATATAAAAAATATTTGTGCTTGAGACAAGTTTTCAAATAGATTTCAACCTGAAAGTACAGAATTATGTACATTTTTTTTAACAAATACAAACAAAACGATCATCAGCCAAAAAAATATAATAAAATAAAATAACAGCTTACATGTACAAGCTGTAACAAAAATTAAAGACTGTTCATAAAGTCTTCATAAACAACTTACAGATACGAGTTGTAATGAAAGACTATCTATAAAGTCTTATAAGCAACTTACAATAAAAGTTGTATTAAAAAAAGACTATCTATAAAGTCTTATAAGCAGCTTACATATAAAAGCTGTAACACAAATAAAATACTATTTATAAAGTCTTATAAACAGCTTATATTGGGAATAACTGAACAAATTGCATAATCTATAACAAGATCCATGAGATCATTTAAATTTAGATTGAATGGAATATGAATCACTTTGAAATTAGTGACTGAACGAAAGGAAACTCATGCAAAGAAAATTGGTTGTATATCTTTATTTCACACTTGATTAACTGCAGCAAAAAAACAACATGTATAAAACAATTGAAAGAAAGAAAACAGCATATATGAAAGATTAAGAAAAATCAACTTGTCTTGGCAAAAAAGGCCCTATTTGATAAGACAGTTAACATGCTAAACAAATGGCCAATTGCAATAATAATAAACTACGTTATAGAGCGACTTCTCAAAGCACTGTACAGAAGAAAATACACAGCACAATAAATAAAAAAATAAAAGTAAAAATTAACAAATGCTATCAAAGAAAACTTTAGGATGACCATGACACTTTCAAATCTAAAGTCCATTATTGGCTTTTTGAACGAAGGCTTTTTAATTTGTGCCATGGTCATCCTAAAATTCCTCTGATGGACAATTACAAACCATAGAGCACCTTGCCTGTACACGTTCCCATAAGATACACTCTCTTATATTGGACTTTGTTTGAAGATCAACAAATGCTAGTTTAAAAAAAAAATGCTTGAGTTGAGCTTTAAAGATGTCCTAGGTCTGAGCTTCCCTAAGTTCAAGAGGAAGAGGAGCATAGACAGAAAAAGCCCTGCAGATCTTAAGCAGGTTTGTGGAACAGTCACTGAATTAGACCGTGAGGAGTCTGTGATTTGGGGTGTAAGGGGTTAACAATGCAGGTAAATAATGAGGAGCCAAACCATGTAATGCCAGCATCACCATTTTAAAATGGACACTGAACCTGAGTGCGAGCCAAAACAGGAGTAATATAGTGTCCCGTGTCCCAGTCTGGATCCTGGCGGAAGAGTTTTGTACTGGAGCTTATTAAATGTGGATTAGAAACTTTGGGTAAAAGGGCATAACAGGAATCTATCCGAGAGACAACGAGTTTATCAGCTTTTCAGCTACAGAGAAATTTATCATAGTGCAATCTGGCTATATTTCTGAGGTGAAAAAAGGATGCTTTAACAGTGATCTGTACAAAAGAATCAAATGTAAGACATCAAAAATAGAGAAAATGGCATCACTAGAGAAGTTGTTTTACTTGCTTATATAATATGTGTGCAGATAAAACAGTGCAGTTCTCCGCCATTAAAGCATGAGTATCAGCGGTTGACTCAGATTCATTTCTTCTGCTGGTGTTTCTCTTCCGGCTGTTTTCTTCACTGCTCTCAGGGACCTTTGAAAAGAGAGAACGCAGTTTGAGGAATTATTCATGTAATGTGAAAATTAAAAACCTCTGATTTGAGCTCATGCTGTTGATGATTTATAATTTTAAGGTCTCAATGAACCTGATCCTCACAAATAACTGAACTGAATCTCTAAAAACAGATTTATATTCTACATGAAAGTGCAAAATGTGAACTTCTTGTCAGTTACTGTAAAATCCTGTAACAAAATATCTTACGTGTTTTATTGTTTGTGACCTTTCTTCCTTAAAACTTGAGCATAAGTCGCATCAGCGACTCCAGCATCAGCACCTGAAGAACACAAATGTTATAAGATGTGACTGTATGAATCATTCTGATCTGTTGATGTTTAATAGTTCACTTTAGCAGTGATGAAGCTTGACTCTGTTTCTCTCACCTCTATCTGTGTTGTTCTTCAGTTCAGAGTATAAAGTGTCTCCAGACTCGCTGCTCTTCCCTGATAGTGAACAAGAGAAACAGAGAATAAACACACTTTACAATATCTGCAACTACAAAATCTGCAACTACAATAATAACTGATAATCCATGATTATATCAAGAGAGAACAGAACCTCTCAAACCACAATGAACGTTTATAAGCAGGTTCTGTTAAAATATTGTATATTTATTTCTATACTTTATTTTCACATGATCTGTAACCTGCTGAAGACAATATTTCAGAGCATCTCTTTATTACCTATGCGTTTCTCCTTAGTTTTCATTTCAATCAGAACATCAGCAAGTCCAGCGCCTGTCATGAAAAACACCAGCTCCATTATCTGAATCTCTAGTCAGTAATGCTCTTATTATAATACATCTGATTGTTGAATTACATTTCCAAAATGAAGGGGACTTTATCAGTTCTGTTAATGATAGTAAATTGTTCTCTTTTCCTGATAATATAGAAGCATTATTATCAAATGTGATGATTCATTCAGACAGTGTTTAGATGCAGTTTGTTGAGCGTTTACCTTTGCTCTTGCTTTTCTTTTTGTCCGGTATATTGATCTGTGCGTAAGTCAAATCACTGGGTCCTGCAGTATTAATATCTAATACAGAAAATGAAATAAATCAGATTATTCAGAATATGCTGGAAATATGCTGTACTTCAGGAAAAAAAGGATCTCACCTTTTCTTTTCTTTACTTTTGTTCTGACTTCTGAGTACATCACATTATTTGACTCTGCCATGGTTTCGTCTGGAAAAATAGTGAATTCATGAAAATATCTATTCATATTTTATGCAATATAAAAACAGATCAATGTTATTGGTTAATGACTGATGACTCTATTGAAGAGGGTTTTAACCTTTATCCACTGATATGTTTTTCTTAACAGTGACCTCTGAATACGTGACGTCTTCCAGCGGCTCTAAAACAAACAAGTCAAGCCGATATTTGTTGTTATATAATATATATTTGTTGATCTTAAATTTTAAGTATTTATATAAAGTTTAATGCTTAACCTTTGTCTCTCTTTTTCACTGGAATCACGTCATCATAAATGTGATCAGAATCTGCTGGACAGCAAACACAAGGACAAAAGGTAAAATCAGTATTGAACAAAAAAAAAAGAAATAAAATACATAAAGCTTAAAGGGATAGTTCAAAAAGATATTTTGAAGAATGTTTTGATCGAAGCAACATCGGACCACTTTTAATACACGGAAAACATTTTTAAAAACATCATCTTTCTGCAGAAAGAAAGTCATACAGGTTTATAATGACATGAAAGTACATTATGACAGAATCCATTTTTGTGTGTGAACTATCCCTGTAAATGATGAGTTATTGCTCTGACCAGACTGCAGAGGAGAGTTTAACGCTTGAGATTCTCCTGATGGATTCGGGACTGATGTCTGTTGAATGTTACGCCGCTGATCTATAATAGACACAAAGATCATTATAGTGACTGTAAGAGTTTTGTCACTCACATATTTTCTGATTACATGCATTAACTGCTCATTTATTAATAAACATGCAGTGACTGTCTAGGCTTCAGAAACTGTATCTTCCATTTGTTGCTGTTCATGTGGTTTAATAATTCATAACCTGTGATGAACTGCTCCACACCTTTCTTGTGTTTGTGTCTCCACAGCAGAACCAGTGAGATGAAGATCAACAAGCAAACACTCAATCCTACAGACACACCAACGGCCAGATGAGAAGATGAAGATGAAGCTGAAGAACATGACAAACACACAGATCTGTCCGTGAGTGACGTGATACTGTATGATAATATTACAATAATATCATCAGTGATTATTCAGAGACCTCTGACTGAGATCCAGCTGTGGAGAGACTGTCCTCTCTCTGTTTTACAGGAGTAGAAACCCTCATGTGACTTTGAGACAGTAGTGATGCTCATCTCTCCTGTCGTCTGATTCTGGATCAGTGATCCGTCTTTATAGAAATCAGCGCTGAGGATCGTGGAGTTTGTAGATCGATGTAAACAGTGTAGAGTCAGAGTCTCTCTCTCAATCACAGGATCAACAGAACTCTCCAGAATCACCTCACCGTCTACAAACACAAGATGTGTGTGTTTAATACCGTAAATACTGTAGTAAGAATATAGCAAAACAATACATAAGAAAAATACTGATATTATGAATTGTACTTTATACCTCTGGAGCTTTTTTAGTGGCGACACTGTTAAAGTGAAAGTGAGACAATGACTGGTCCTCTAATGCCATCAGGTGGTTACAATAGTCATTTTGTCATACTACTCACTAAAATTGGTCAAATTCATATTAAAGTGTGTATGTCAGGTTAAAAATTTGTTTTAGATATATTAAATAAGGTTTAGATGTCTGAGTGAAAATGTAATTAACATTAAAATTATAACTGTAATTGCCCTACAGTAAGCTTTATAGCCATTTCTGTCAAGATCATATTTTAAAAACACAGCTGAGCTGTGACGTCAGAAAATGGAGACGTTCCAAAAAAGTTCTATTCAAGAATGGAGAGTTTTGAGTCTGAGGAGATCCAAAATCCCCCTCAAACCTACGATGGCCCACAGGGGTGTGACGAGACGCTTATCTCACGAGACGAGACAGACACGAGATTTGGTTCACGAGAACGAGACGAGACGAGATTTTTGCACAATTTTTCAGAAATCCTCAATGACAAAATTCATGACTGGAAATGTATGCAGGTGCATTTTGCAATGTTTAACTAATAATCTTATTAAGTAGACCTGAAATGACATGCATTAGGAGTATGAATTATCAAATGCATTGAAAAGAAACAATATACAAGCACTGTAAAAGGTTTTTATTGACTGGCTTTTCTCCTGTATGATTTCACATTAGTCTCTTTAGACCTTACTGTACATTTAAGAGCTTTCAGAACTTCTGATTGAGGCTGTGTGTGACCTCCTAACTGAACTCTAGAAGTCTTATTAAGTGCAAACAATAAGTGCAAGTACAACCATAATCAAAGTTAGCACACAGACTCTTTATAATTGTTTTGAAATTGCTGTTGTATTTTGCACCGGCAGTTATAGGGTTAATGCGGTGAGTTCGGGAAAGGCCGGTAGAGAAACGAGCCTGGTGTGTTTGTCTCCACAGTTGTTCTTGCGTTCCGATTATAAGTTCAGAAACAGAGCCTCTTGTCTATTGTCTTTAAGACATTACAGTACTCTCTCAATATTCGAAGTGCAAACTGAGACGATAGCCGCAAATAAACAGTCCAGAGATGGGTATTATGAGACGGACTATTGTATGTTTGCGGCCTAATTTGTGCGCAATGCACATCAGCGAGCTTGTGTTTTATTTTCACTTTCGTGATCACGCGTACTCTGTGTGTATAGCAGCGGTATAACAACGAATCCTCCGCCATCCTCACGCGATCAGTGAACTGTGATTTGTGCTGCACTGATTGCAATGGCAACTTGTGCTGGATGAGCAGAGCAGACTTTTACATTAGTTTATAATAGGGCTGAAACGATTCCTCGAGTTACTCGAGTTACTCGATCACAAAAATTCCTCGAGGCAAAAACTCTGCCTCGAAGCCTCGTTAAATTCCTATGACGCGCACTATACGCGGATCTATACTATAGCGCGTGATACATTTTGAATTTATTTGGCGCGATGGCGGAGAGTAAAGATGTCCATAAACGGCAGAGAATGTCTAAAGTTTGGGATCATTACATACTTAAAAAGGAAGAGAACAAGGTGCAATGTGTCTACTGCAAAGTAGACCTGGCATACCACAACAGTAGGACTGCAATGAATCAGCATCTGAACCGAAAACATCCACTCCATGCTCTCACCAAGCGTCGCTGAAACAAGGTAACTTGATGGTGTGTTCAAACCGAACGCGAGTAGAGCGTCAAATACGCGTCTATCGCGTCTAGTTAGACGCTTAAACATTCGCTCGAGTTAAAAATGTTCAACGTGCGCGGAAGACGTTCGCGTGACGCCCGGCGCGAATGATGCGTCTATTCGCGTCTTTGCATTGACTTTGTATGTAATCTACTCGCGTAAATAAATGTGTAAACCCCTTCACGCTCACACACACACACACACACACACACACACACACACACACACGCATGCACCCTCGTCTCTCTCACGCGCCAGTCAGATCAATTGCGGCAATGCATCACATATGCTTAAACTTCTATGTAGCCACGCAACAATAATTTCAGCATGCATTTACTCTATACACCGCGACATGATGGAGGAACAAATATTGTATTGCAGTCTTTGCGAGACCTTTTTTGTATGTCACGTGACGTCTTCCAAATAGTTACAGACAACAACAAAAAATGAAATTCCCCAGCCTGCTTCTCCAAATCAACTCGTACTTTTGGGGTGGAGACATTTTAATCGGCTACCAAAGTAATTGAGCATAGAACATTGTTGGCACGTATACTAAATGGGAAAAAATTACAATAAATAGGCTTAGTTTTGGAGCCTAATGTTGGAGTTGGAATAAATACCAGTTTTTTTTTTTGAGAAATAAAAGCCAAATGCTTGATCATTTTACAGCTACATCATTTTCGTTATGCATTATTTGTTTTGGTTGTTTAAAAAAAAAACAAAAAAAATTATCCGATTACTCGATTAATCGATCGATTAAGTGCTAGATTAATCGATTACAAAAAGAATCGATAGCTACAGCCCTAGTTTATAATGGTTTTTAATTATTTTTTATAAAAACAGCAAAACGATAGTTTAGGCGAATGTGAGTGTAGTGGTGGAATATTCTATGGTAAAAGAAATCGCGAGACAGATTGGCACTAGATCTCGTCACACCCCTACCCACAGCCATACAATTTTGAGCCTCCCAGGCGTGAGGCAGATGAGAAGAGAGAGAGAGAGAGGCGCAGGCACGATCGAACAGTGGAAACATAAGTGGACTCTATGACCGGTTTTAACAGTGTTTTTGCACCCAGCACAAACGCAGACCATCATGAACATACGCCTGCGTATACCTACTAACTACCTAACTTAAATAACTAAATAAATAAATGTCATAATCACTAATTCTCTCGCTCTATCACTCACAAACTCACTTTCTCAGTTACCTGGAGAGACGTCTCCCTCTTATGACGTCAAGCGATTCGTTTGGGGGGAGGAGCAGTTTTAAGTGAGTACTGAAAATAACGAACTTTTTCATCTTATAATAGGTATCGAAAAACATACAAAACAATACATCAACTTGTCAAACGTGTATTTCCCCTAACTATTTTGTGTTAATCATAATTACAAATTTAACCTGACATTTTAAGACATTATAAAATCACTATTATAATATTTTATATATGTAACATTATATAATATAACTATATTATAAACAAAGGGTTCGACCACGGGCGCCGGGTGAACTGAATCGCATATACACGTCTGACACAAATGAAACAAATAATTCTCCACCCGGCCCTCCTCCGGCGGAAGAAGAGGTGCAGTCACCATCTCCCTTCATGTCTGGGTCGCACGTCTTCCTACAAAGAGCTGGCTGTGGCACACTTGGCGACACACTTGGCGACGTACAGACTGAGGAGCAGCCCACGAGTGACTCTGGTAGCACGTCGGGGCAAGCTCTTAAATCCCTCAGCCTGCTTCTGAACTGCGGAGAACCGCTGGGCACAGTCTCCAACAGTGCTGCCGAAAGGCCACCTCGTGACATGGTAACATCGAGAAAGCACACTTCGACGATATCTCGCACCCCTGCAACGTTTAGCTAGGGGGCGTTTCTGGACCACCAGGGTGGATATAGTCTGGCACAGGGCCTTCGCTGTGACTTTAATCGAGAGGGTAGTGAGAGAAGAAAAACCTTTCCTGCAGCTTTTGGCGTTCCATATTGGCGCCAACATGCTTCCATACGGCCAATTTTGCACATCCGGGGAAAAAGGCATGGGGCGGGGCGGGGCAAGGTGAGGGTCCCCCGCAGTTGCTCAGGAAGTCAACTCTGAATCTGATTCAGCATGAGAACACACACCATTACAATGGGAAGCTTAGCATCATCTTCATTTCCCTCTCTCTGATGCAGCGAGCGACATCTGATCCTCTGCTGGAGCCCAGAATGAAACGCTAGGTCCCCCATCAGAAGGACCACCAATCCCATCCGGAGGCTGCCAGGCATATGAGACAGTGATCGTGGCTGTCCAACTTGACGGCACATGACAAGCTAAACGCTCAAAACTTTATGAGAAAGGCAAGACGAACAATATGCCGACGTGTGCAGTCTCAGCATGCTTGCGATGCGCTAGAGGAGTGAGGGACCCCAGGAGGTCGCCCTCACAGTGATCCTCAGGTCACTAAGGCTTATTAACAGATTAGCCCTTTCCTGGTGCACCACCAGAGGAACTAGATAGTAGTAGTAGCCTTTATTGTCACTAGTCACAAATACCAGCGAAATTAGCCATCAACATGTCCAAACAAACATACATACAATATGACAAGGGGGTAGACAGGACAGGAAGACAGAGCATTGAGGAAGAAAATACAGCATAACATGAGGAGAAGTGAGGAGAAAAAAAAGGCAACCCCCAGACTATGCTCCTGTGAGGAGTACAGTTTGGGAACAGTAAAAAACACCTCAGCAACATTAGCACATAATCAGTACAACATGAACACACAAGACTTGCAACAGGGGAGGGGAGTGGGGGTGGAGGTAACCCAGCACAGGCAGGCAGCCATCCGGTCCTGCAGCCATTCTCGGCGCTGGTCACAGACCCGCCTGTCAGACTGGTGGTACAAAGCGTTGAAGGCGTGGGATGGGGGGTGGGGGTGATTGCATATCTGTATATATGTAAGAGTTCATGTATGTGTAGGCCTGGAGAGAGTCGCTAAACCAGCACCATAATCTAGGTGCCTCAAGTCCGCAGGATTGTCATAGCGATACACAGCAAGTTGCCATGGAGACAACCCTGATCAGGTCCCAGACAGAGTCAACAATCAGCAGGTGTCTGTGGGGAGTGGGGGGAGGAACGCAAGAGCGTCTCGCTGCAGTGCTCTTCAAGAGCGTCTCGGTGCAGTGCTCTTCGAGAGCGTCTCGCTGCAGTGCTCTTCCGGGGGAGTTGTTGTTCCAACAGCGGCCTTGGCCAAGGCCAGTGCTGGATGAGGGGGGCCGAAAAGCGGATAAGATTGGGGTTGTTTGGTCTTGGGACGGTAGCCGCATTCCGATTTACACAGCTCCTGGTCCATTTTGGTCTCCGAAACGATCCATTTGCCTTTGCAAAGCTGTGAGCTTCTCCATGATGTTATCCATATAGTGGTTCATAGACCCAGTCTGAGTGCTGACAGCTCTGCCCACTGCTTCAATCATGATGGGCAGCCTTGTGGGGCTTTGGCCAGCTGTCACCGTCTTCTTAATTCCTCGATAAACCAGGGCAATGCCCGATCCAATCAGCAGAAGACCTGTTATCATGGTTCCGAATAGGTAGATATCTTCAATGTCCTCCACGGCGTGTAGCCAGCCGCGAACGCTCCGGCAGGGCAGTCAGGTTCCCCCGAACCCAAGCTTCTCATCGAGAAGATGGTGTCAATTGCGTTGAGAGACCAGTTGATCAAATCCATAATTTCTTAGTTTGGAGAGCAGTGCGGAGAGAATCTCTCAAAGTACAAGACAGTAGACGAGACGAGACGAGAGGAGCAAAGCAGGGGAAGTAAGGGAGAGGAGGGGAAGAAAATGCGACCGCCTTCATTGAGAGCCAAAGCAAGAATGTGGAATAGGAGAAGGGACTCCACCTCATATGAGGTACCCGAGTTTCTACAACGCATCTAGAACGCAGAGTGACGTGCTGGGTTTCTGTGACATTTATTCTTTATCCCTTAGTGGTCTCACTGTCACATGAAAACAGCTTATCACTTCCGCTCTATTTATTATTTCCTAAGGTGGATTGTTTAAGAGTGTTGGAAGAGGCGAGTAGCGGGAGCAAACTTTCTGTTGACACAATAAAACCAAAATAAAATCAAAAGCAACCAATTAGCCACCAAATTTCTCAAAATGTAAAATAGTTAGAAATTGTCGAGAGTTTGTTGGTTGTGTATGAGATTTTTTAACCACTGGCAAAAAATCAGGTCCATTTAGCAGCTTAATTTGCCAATTTATATAGAAAGAAACTGTCTGATGAAGGTGAATTGCTTGATTGCTTTGTTTTTATGTGGCATTTAAGGGCAGGTTTATCTAACATCATAATAATAGATACGTCTGGAAAAACTCATTCAAGTTGTACAGATGTCAGTCTGGGATCAGCTGTACAGAAAATTGCAAAATAAAGACTTTTTGTTTAGAATTTAGATTATAAATCGGACTCACCATGTACAGTGATGTTTCGAGGACGCCGTTTCTCTCCAGATTCAGACTCACACCAGTACACTCCAGTGTCAGATGTGCTGAGAGAGTCGATTACACATCGAGATCCTGTTTGTTTTGCACAAGTTTTTGTGTCTTTGTCTGTGTATCTTCTCACTGTCCATCCAGCAGAGTTACTCTGATCCTCACAGCTCAGAGAGAGAGAGTCAGAGGAGAAGTGTTGACTTCTGCTGGGATTGATGACCAGAGACACTGAAGCAGAAACACCTGAAAAGAGGAAAATCTCCATCAAAACTGACAGCACAGAGACTGCAGTGAAACACAGATCCGGATGAGCACAAGCATAAACCCTCACCAGTGATCCACAGTGTGTGTGAGCTGCTGTTGTGTGTGTGATAGGCTGGTCGTCCTCTCTCTGCTCTGCACGTATAAACTCCTGTGTGCTGTAGAGCAGCAGGACTGAGAGTGTAAGATCCTCCAGCTCCTCTGCTGCTGTCTGACAGATGATCATGATCTCTGAACCAGCTGAACGTCCAGCCTGTAGAGGAGCCTGAAACCTCACAGATCAGAGTCACTGATTCTCCTTCAGTCAGCCACGGCTGTGACTGAGACACTCGCACTGATGCCTGAGCTTCAGCTGAACAAAACATCATGAGTTACAGAGCCGTAGAGAAACTGATGGAGAAGCTGATCACAACAAACACAAACTCACCTGATACAGTCAGTGTAACAGCATCACTGCGCTGAGAGCTGTGAGTGTGTATCTGTCCTGTACAGGTGTATTTACCGCTGTGAAAGAGATCAACACTGCTGATGTTCAACTCTTGTGTTGAGGTTCGGCTGACAGTGTTTTTATATCGGTTGTTGGTTCCCTCTATTTCCCATCTGTATGTCCACTCAGTGTCTCCTCCCCCCTTTATATCACATCTGAGAGTGACTGTTTCTCCTCTAAACACTCGTTCATCAGGTCGTACCGTCAGCACAGCTTTAGGACTCTCTGTACAAACACAGATTATTGCATTTATAGTTTCAGAAGTTGTGTAGATATTGTCTCTGATCTGTATTTGTTGCATCACACACTACAGTCTCTCTCACCTGTAACATTTACCCACAGTGCATCACTGTATTGTGTGTAATAGACTGGTGTCCCTCTTCCAGCTCTACACCAGTACTGGCCTCCATCAGACACTGAATCAATCTTCAGGCTGTAGGAGTGTGTTTTCTTCTTCTCTGTCTCAGGTTCAGTGTGTGTTTGTACCAGTAAGAGTCCCAGTATCCAGTGGACGGATCCATGCGACAGGTCAAATCACTGTGTTTCCAGTCAGTGCAGCTCCTGCAGGATCTGATGTGAGTTCAGGCTTCGGCTTTAGATCTGCAGGAGAACAACAACAGATTCAGATCCTCGAGACAGATGCCTTTTCCACACAATAACCGTAAGCAGAGCACAAGAGCATTGAGTATTTTTTCCAGCACAAGGTTAAAACCACTGCAACACGTAGCAGGAGCGACAGCGTCACAATCGTTTCAGCGCTGAGTCTATTTTTGCTGCGTCGCTTACGCTGAAATAAAGCCACCATGCACTGTTCTTCTTCAAAATATAGCCAAGTTAACACAAAAAACAACAAATTTTACCAAAAAAAAATATTAGTGTTGTGTGTTTCACAATCACCACATGGCATATCTCTCTATATACAGTATGTGTGTGTGTGTGGGACAGTAGGAGGGGAACAGGGTCACATCATAGCAGAGTACTTAATGCTGCACATCATAAATCAAAGCATGTGACAGAGAGTGTCGGAGGAGAACAACTGAAATTCATGACATTGTTCGATTCTCGTCTGTATATGCAGTAGCAAGTCGCGGTTCATCTGCACGCGACAAACACTGCCAGTGTGAAAGTATAATGCATAAAAAGTGAACATGTGCCGTTGTTGCTTTAAAGGGATACTCTACTGGTTTTTCATATTAAACTATGCTATTCCCTTAACTAAGACGAGTTGATACATACCTCTCTCGTCTCAGTGCGTGCACTAAATCGGTGTCTTGCCGTATGAAAAGTCCACTCCCCCGCTCCCTCTCCTCCTCCCTCTCATTTCAACAGGAGCGGACTTTTCACAAGATGATATTACTGCGCCGAGTCAAAGTGCTCCCAAGCACTTGCTATGATATTCTGCCATACAATATAGTTATCCATTTTACACGCTTAGAAAAGCCAACGTTTTATTTTGTGTCACCGTTCTTGGTCGAGTTACACTACTCTAGTAACTGTATTTAAATAGGGAAAACGTGGAGGTGTTTGGTCGCTTCTCTTCTTGTCACGTATGGCCGTATTGAATGAACAGGGCTGAGATAAGATCTAACAAAGGTTCGCGGCAAGACAGCGGTTTAGTGCACGCACTGAGACGAGAGAGGTATGTATCAACTCGTCTTAGTTAAGGGAATAACATAGTTTAATATGAAAAACCAGTAGAGTATCGCTTTAAGGAAGTATTTCTTCCTGATACTACTGACAAATTATATTACAGTTGTTGTAATCTCCTTCAATCAGGTTTATGTAACATAAAAAAAGAATGCTGTTTTAACTTTACTGAGTTACACTGACCCTGACCAAACAATTTCCATCAAAGCTCAGGACAGACACATGCGCACCAGGGGCCTCATTTATAAAACTGTGCGTAGGATCCTTACTAAAAGTGTACGTGCGTCAGAAAGCCAAAAATGGCGTACGCAAAAATATATTCAGACTTATAAAACCGTTCGTACGCCAAAACCTGCGCAGAATTCACTTTATAAATCCCAGTCAGCGTAAGATTGTGTGCACATGCGCCTCCACCTCGAAACAACCATATATGGAGCTTACAACGCCTAGTTATACTATGCATATCCTCATCTGCATTTCATTTGCATATGCATATTCATCCACGTGATAACATGTTTAACAGTACAAGACATTAGGAAAATATGAAATACGGATGTGCCATCACATTACATTAATAAAAATCATTTAGTAGCCTATCCTTGATTAGTTTTTGAATAAATAAATCAAATAGTGTAAAATGCATTTCAGAGAAAGTTTTTCTCAATCTTTTCCACTGGCCAAATCGTATTTTTATATTTTTTAATGGAAACAGATAGACCTTGTTTTGCATTATTTGCACGAAAATATTTTCTCAGACAATCTGCTATTCATGATGATCATGATAAGCAATTATCTCTGTAGTTAAAACATTAAAACACAGCACACCAGCGGAAAAGTTTTGAAAAGCATTGCATCCACAACAAATATTAATATTTTTTGAATATAATTTTTTTTTGTGACTTCTCAGTAATAATTTCATGTAGGCTAGTTTAAGTGCCCAAACACACCTCATTTTCAGATGGGTGCAAATGCATTTGCTATTTAAACAACTTGGTGCAGGATGTGAAAATGATATCTGCATCAGGCTGAAAATAGCAAAAAACACTTGCCTGTTGCTGCATTGGGCCGGCTGTATTATAGTGTTCTTTATGATGCATCAAAGTGAAAATCGCAATTGACAGCGCTACTCTTCAGCACAAAGGTAACCACAAAATACAACAGCAGAAACTCCTCTAAATGTCAGAATATTAAACTGAATATTAAACAATAATTTAAATTTGAACACCCTTTATTGAAAAAAAAAAACATACAAATAACACTTAATCCCTAAAATTACTCTTCTAATGCAGTCCCTTGCAAAGCATGCTGGGAAGTGGGAAGTACAGATCCACTGCCCATGGCTTCATTTCTCAAAAGCATCGTTGCCACCAATGGTCTCGACGATCAAGTTTTACGATTAGTGCTGCACAATGCGGCGATTTTATATGAAATAAACAAATTAGGGATATTAACGTAATTAACACAGCATCTGTTATTTTTTCATCCTTTGACTAGTGTTACATGATCCCGCTTTTATTTGTGCGAATGCTTTTGAACCATTCATGCGTGACAAGACAAAAGAGAGCGCGCTGCCTGTGAATGTCCTGACTGGACACACGCCAGTATCATCCAATATTATCTGTCTGCAGTCCCGGAGGCTGCATTTTCAGGACCCCATTTCTAGGATCGCATTTCTAGGACCCTAGTTTTTTGTGACAGCGCCACCTACCTAGTCGGAGAACCGCAGTCCCAGGAACGCATTTCCAGGACCCTAGTTTTGGAGGACCGGAAAAAGTGCCACCAAGGCAGTATTTCCACCCAGTTTTAACTACATTAGAGGTTTTTTTTTTTTTTTTTCAAGTTTTATTACACCCAAATACTACTTTATTTATTGCAATTAAACCAGGTTCCTAGGAATGTTGAGAAATTATTGGGTCTAAGTAGCATACTATAATAACTCAAGTAAAATAAACAAGGAATCATGTTATAGTCTTTTCAGTCAATAGATGGGTAACACTTTATAATAACTGCACGCTATTAATAATTAGTTAAGCATGAGTAAACAGTTAATTCGTAATTTATAAAGCATTAAGAGACATTAATAAGCCGTTTATAAATACAGCTATAAATGTTTTTTTCCTGATTTACAAGCATATCTATAATGTGTTTAATAATTGTATTTTCATACTTTGTTAATGATCAATTAATAATTTCTAAATGAAGTATTGCATTATTTACAAACCAGTTATTTAAGAGTTGTCAGTGATTCGTAAGATCACTTAGAAAGTGTAAGTAAATGGAGTAAAATCAGGTAGTTATAAAGCATTTAGTAGTGGTCAGTTAACTATATTTGTGAGCTCATCTAAAGTGAGGACTATTCATGCCGTGTAAAACATTTATAAATGAGATTTAAAGGCTCATTTATCTTCAAAACAGAAAAATGAAACAAACACAACACAGTGAAACAACACAAATCTCCATTGTAAATGCTTTACAAAGCATGAATAGTCCTCACTTTAGATGAGCTCACAGAAATAGTTAACTGACCACTACTAAATGCTTTATAACTATCCTAATTAACCCTGAATTACAGTAGAAATACATGTTAATAAAGCATTTATTAACATATTAAGTAACTATTACTATATGTCTGCATAATAAGATGTATGAATGTACATTTAAATAGTTTATTAATCATTTACTTACACTTTCTAAGTAATCTTATGAACCACTGACACCTCTTAAATAAATGTTTTATAAATAATGCAATACATCATTTAGAAATGATAAATTGATCATGAATAACGTATGAAAATGCAATTATTAAACATTATATATATGCTTTTAAATCAAGAATAAAGCATTTATAGCTGTATTTATAAGCTGCTTATTAATGTCTATTAATGCTTTATAAATGATGAATAAACTGTTTACTAATGCTTAACTAATGATTAATAGTGTGCAGTTATTATAAAGTGTTACCAATAGATGGACCACATTTTCAAGTACAGAGGGAAGACAAGGATGACTCTGGGGGTAGATTTAAGATTGTGTATTTTACAAAATAATATATAACACCTGAACTTGAACACACAAAATATTTTACAAAATAATATATAACAACTGAACTTGAACAGACACAAAAACAATTTGATCATGATGTGAACCACAGAGACAGAACTTCAATGGATGGACAAACACATGGACAACATCATCACTGACTCCTAAGAGAGAGAAAGAGAAGTGAATTAAATAAGGAACATTTAGTTGAACATGTTCTACTCTCTAATTTTAAATTTCATATTTAAAAGATCTTAGTTACCACAGAGTAATGATAATGATAAAAATAATGATATCAATCTTCATACCAATTAATGTTCATAATACAATTATTGCATACTGTTCAAAGATTTGGGAAAAAAATGATTTTGATGTTGTGGGAATAAAGGTTCTAGAAACACTCATGTCGTTTCTTTAACTCAAGTTAAAGGTGCAGTGTGTGTATCTTTTTGGCGACATCTAGTGGTTAGTTTGCGAGTTTACACTAAGGGCTCAGCCCACTGCTCACCCCTCCCTTTCGAAGAAGCTACGGTGGCTAAAACGGGACAAACATCGTCGTCTAAGACAGCAGAGAATAGCCAGAGTAAAACAAGCCACAGCTAACATGGAGTACCACAGTCCATTATAAACCATATCATGGATAAAGTTTACAAAGCCATAGTCAGGTGAGGATCATGGATCTTAATACATAATATAATAATAGAAATCTGATTGTCTCACGAACGTAACCAGCACATTCTCCCCACATAGCAATACAGCGAGGGAGAAGAACCACATGAAACTATGCAACTATATATTTTTTCTAACAGGGTAGTAAAAGTTTAGCTGGCTAATATGAGCTGTTACTGTGGCTGAGCTGGTTAAAGCCTTGTTTATACTCGACGCGTCTGCATGAGCCCAAAGGTGCGTGCGGCAAACATGATGTGATTGTAATAACAGCACGCGTGCCTCCGCATCCCAATAGACACCACTTGCTACACAAAATAGCTTTTTTTCTCTGATTTTGGAAACTCGATCGACTTAAAATGCATCCAAGATCGACGGGTTGGTGATTCCTGTAACATACTGTTTTCCGGTCAATGACAAGAGTAGCCTACTAATCAGCTGTCTCACGAACGTAACCAGCACATTTATCCCCACATAGCAAAGCCATAACACAGCGAGGGAGAAGAATTCAGTTACATGAAACAATCCAACTACATATTTACACCACTGACCAGTGCCGCTGCTAGCCATTTTGGTGCCCTAAGCATAATTACTTTATGATGCCTACTTTATGAAGAACTACTTTATGAAGTGTCGAGTTGCACTGTTAAAATTCGCGCTCAGCGTCTGTGAACATAAAGCCCGCCTACTTTGATTTGATTGGTCATCTCAAATATTCTGACATTGACGAGCAGTGACAGACCAATGAGGCTCAGCTGAACACACACACACACACACACACACACCCTGTCCTCTGTTTCTGACGTGCTCTGCTCTCTGCTCGGCGCCGCTGCGGATTGAAGATGAAGAACGCGCTGAATCTGATTATAACAAGAAGTTTGATGATTGATTTTTCATTAGGCAATTTTTGGTGCCCCCTCAGCACTTGGTGCCCTACGCACAGCGCGTGATGCGCGTGGTGGGAGCGGCGGCGCTGCCACTGACAAGGGAAAACACTCACGGTGTTTATGGCTAGTTTCTTCTAGCTTTCTGCAGCTTCTCTTTCAAGGTAGTGACGAAACGCGCTCTGTAGCGCTGTTTGTTCGCTGTCGGCTACGGTAGAAACATGACGTCATAATATGGCGGCCTTCATAGAAGGGGATTCCCGCGCCTATGTAGATATAAATGCCTCATTCTAAGGTAATAAAAACATTACGGTTTATTAAGTAAGTTCTTTATACACCACTGAACAAATAGTTATGGATCTCATATTGCATTTCTGTTAATAAATACTCAAAAATGTTACACACTTCACCTCTAATTTCATATAAATAAATAGACATAAATTAGGCCTAAGCCTAGTACTTAATCAATTTAGTTATTTATCTTTTGTCATACTATTGCCTACCCTGAGCTGTGTCCTTGATAGCACTTCATATAGAGTACAGTATACAGTAAATGACACAATCTAACAAGTGGGATTTTAACAGTCAATTATCATAATGGCCTCTCTGATATGTCTGACTATTAAAAGGTCATATGTCTCAACCAAGGGGGTAATCCACCAGCCGGAAACTGAAGTCTCCCCGGGGGCCGCCATTGGCTAACAAGCCTTCACCTGCTGTTAGCATTCCATTGACTCCCATTCATTTTGGCGTCACTTTGACAGTGAATAACTTTACATCGGATGGCGTTTAAAGACTCCATTTGTCCATTGTTTATATCTAAAGAAACACGACAATGTATAAAAGGCTCCATTACCTTGTATCTTACATTGGTGGACCCGTAGAAGCAGTTTTTGTAAAAATAGGCTAACGATTGCATCATAACACGCGACTTACTGTCGCACAGAAGAGAAATTACCGTATAGACAGAAGTAGAAGCTCGCGAGAAATTGGGGGGACGTGGAGGCATAAAGTCAAGGGAGAAGCCCATAGAGAGTCATAAAGTTGCTCATGCTGCGAGCTCATGAACAGCTAATACTCACGATCTCCGGCTCTGCAAGATTCGGAAGGGAATGATTCAGATTCCTCTTGGCACCGCTACTAGAAGACGTACAACTGTGAGACAGGTTGCTCACGTCACATCTACGTCGTCAAGCTCAGTTTGAGCCTGCGCAGTGCGCTTGGCAATCAGGAAGTAAGTGCTTCTAATTGACTTCACTTTTCTCCGTTGAAGTCTATGGGGTCGCTGTGTCCATTTCTTTTACTGTCTAGGGTCTCAACCAACTTCATAAAACCATGTCAAAATGAAGAGACGTACACATAACATGTATTGTGGGTAACGTTAAACAGGCTGACTGTGAGCATGTGACAGTGAAAACATTACGATTCTTTTAACTGAATTAAAATGGAAAAACAATGAGTAATTAACAAGCTTTCAGAACGAACATGCTACAGTTTATTGTGCTGTAAATAAATCAACACAGGCTTATCATGCAACATTTCCATAGCTGCCAACTCTCACGCATTGGCCGTGAGACACCCGCATTTGAATGGTTTCACACGTGCACACGCCACACCCCCGATTTCTCACGCTGAAGAGTCAAACCTCGGTCAAATGCCTGAAAGATGAGTTTATCCAACGCATTCTCATCCTTTAGCGTCATATAGGTGACGCCATATGACATTTCGTCGAAATCTTACGCACATGGCATCCTTTAGCGTCAATATAACACGTAGCAGGTTTAGGTCTGGAGCAGGGTAACAGACGCCTTGGGATCTGCTTCTCATACGCTAAAGGATGCTATGTGCTTTTCGATTTAGACGAGCGTCACCTGTATGACGCCTTGGGTTCTGCGTCTCATATTGACGCCAAAGGATGCCATGCAGGGGCGTGGTACCGGGGGATAAAGGGTACCGAGTACCCAGGGCCCGAGGCTACTCGGCAGCTGAAGTCCAAGGTCAAGTCCAAAGTCCGTTGCCGTTCGCGGAGCTCAAGTCCAAAGTCCGTCGCCGTTCGCGGAGCTCAAGTCCAAAGTCCGTCACCGTTCACGGAGCTCAAGTCCAAAGTCCGTCACCGTTCGCGGAGCTTCAACCGCGGAGCTCAAGTCAAAAGTCCGTCACCCGTTCGCGGAGCTCAAGTCCAAAGTCCGTTTCCGTTGGCGGAGCTCAAGTCCAAAGTCCGTTGCCGTTCGCGGAGCTCAAGTCCAAAGTCCGTCGCCGTTCGCGAAGCTCAAGTCCAAATTCCGTCACCGTTCGCGGAGTTTAAGTCCAAAGTCCGTCACCGTTCGCGGAGCTCAAGTCCAAAGTCCGTCACCGTTCGCGGAGCTTCAACCGCGGAGCTCAAGTCAAAAGTGCGCCCATAGACTGAGTGCGCTATTATTTAGGAGGATGGATAGTATGCATATTGGGACGCAGCTAGAGACTGTGCTTCAAACCACGTAGGGTGCGCAAACGGCAGAGAGAGAGAGAGAGAGACAAACGTAAATGAACGTGCTAACAATTCATTTTCCAGCATTAGAGGCTAATATATGATGGCTATGCATTCAAGACTGTTTAGCAAATCTTTCCAACTTTCCAATGAAATACATCACAATTGTTTTTAAAGTTAAACAAATAAAAATTGATTCGCATTTGATACTCACACTTTGAATGTCATCCATCTTCGCGTGTCCTCTAATTCGGTAGGTGGCGTTGTAACTAAAAACCTAGGGTCCTAGAAATGCGGTCAGAGAAGTGGGGTCCTGAAAATGCAGCCTCCATTTTTTGCAGGCAGATGCTACTCGTATCATGCGTGCGCACAAGACAGCACGCCAGAATACAGCCCTCTTTCGCACTTGAACGAACAATAACACACACAATTATGCCAAAATGTCGTTTTGTAGAGTTTCTTCGTAACATAAGAGCAGTCTTATGATGGACGTAAAGAGTTGTGAGAGAATGAGGCGCGTGTGAGATTCGCGTCTCTGTCAGCAGCGGCTGCTCTTAAAGGGACAGTACACAGTAGCCACTAATTATTTCTGTCAGTGAAGTTAATTAAAGAACAAAGGGAACAGAGAAAATCACTCAATGCTCTTAACTAAAGAACTTTTGTAGCTTTAATAAGGATTAGTCTATATATAATTTATGCAGCACCTGTTTGATAACTTTATTTAATTTCTGTATACGTACTATCTGTTAGACAGGAAGGGTACAGGTAAATATGACATTTATTATGGGTTTATGTGAGGATTGTTTGAAGTTCACTTAAATTAAAAACTGTTATATTTTTTGAAGCCTATGAAGGGGGTGGATTGGAATACACTGCTGCTTCAATGTATATGTAATGATGAGTAATTATAATCAAGGTATTAATCAATTTTTTTCTTTCTAAATATTAAATGAGTTGAATGATTTCTCTAGACTTGTGAGACTTTACTTAGTTATAGAAGTTACCAGTGTGATTACTGAAATGTATAACCATAATATCTGGTTATGGGTTTTTGACTGTATACCCCTTACACCTAAAAAATGTTTTAAAAAATGTATAGCTTTCAATTGTAACAACAGAATCACTGTAATGTTGGACGGCTATAATTAATGTTTAAAATGGGGAGGGGGTCATTTTCATCCAGACATCAATGGCTTATTGATCATTATAGGTATTATCAATCATTTAGTTGCTGTTGCTAGTTTGAGTTGAGAGATACACATTTCAGCATTGCCACCAATCTGTGTGTGCATTTTGCTTTAGAACCAAGCAAGTTGACTCATGAAACAATTTGTTTATTATATCACAACCGCATATCGCAATCGCAATATTGACCTCAATAATCGCAATATGACATTTTCCCAAATCGCGCAGCCCTATTTACGATGCTTTTGGGAAATGTAGCCCAGGGGTCTCATTTATAAAACTGTGTGTAGGATCCTTACTAAAAGTGTACGTGCGCCCGGAAGCCAAAAATGGTGTACGGCATAAATTATTATAAATATTATAAAAAAACTATTTATAAAACCGAGCGTACGACAGAACCTGTGCAAAATGCCCTTTATAAATAACCATATATGGAGCGTACAACACCTCGTTTTACTATGCATATTATCATCTGCATTTCATTTGCATATGCATATTCATCCATATGACATTAGGAAAATATGAGATATGGATGTGCGTCACATTACATTGTTAAAAGCCATTTAGAAGCCTATACTTGCCTTGCTTTTGAATAAATAAATCAAAATAGTATCAAATACATTTTAGATAAAGTTTTTCTCAATCTTTTCCACTGGCCAAATAATATTTTTAATTGCTTTATATTTTTAATGGAAATAGAGCCTTATTGTGCATTATTGATCATTATTTACATGTACATGTTCTGCTATTATCATGCGCCAAGCAATCGTCGCTGTAGTTAAAACATTAAAACACAGCATGCCACAGGAAAAGTGTTCAAAAGCATCCCATCCACTACAGATATTTCTATTCATTAGAACATATAAAAAAGTGTTGTAATGTCTTCTCGGTAATGATTTCATGTAATTTAAGTGCTTAACTCTATTAATGAGAATAGCATATTTAATCTAAATGTGTCCACCAGATGTAAAACATAGTTTAAATCATTATTTTGTTTATTTAAACTGTTGTGAACATGCACTGTATTTATGTATTTTTAGACTCATAATAAAGATTTAAGTGTTTTTTCTTCATCATGCCGTTGGTCCCTCAGATCACCATCGGTGTCGCCAAACTGCTCCGTCTCCAGCGTGTTCATACAAATGGCTCAGAGTTTGCAGGTGTGCAAATTTGCCCGTCAAGTTTACTTTTATAAATCACAACTTATGCGTGGGAAGCGTATGCCTCTTTCAGGGCCTGTTTTGTGTGACGATTATAAATGAGCCCCCTGGCCAGTGGATCTGTAGTTCCCAGAATGCTTTGCAAGGGACTGCATTAGGAGAGTATATTCAGAGATTAAGTGTTATTTTATGTGTTTTTCAGCAAAGGGAAAGATCTTGGTAGGTTAAGCTAATGTTTAATTTTCAGTTATGTTGGACATTTAGAGTTGTTACCGTTATTGAATGTTGTGGTTATAAAAATGAATGTTGTGGTTTATTATAAATGATGCATAAATTACTTTTTAAAAAAAATACATCAAGGTGGAAAATGACTTTCATCATATAAAACAAAAAGATTTTTAACAACTTAATTGTACTGGAGAAATCAGGTAATATCTACTGACAGTTATGCTTCAGTAAAACATTTTTTTTTAACCAGTTATCATCAGTAATCTTAAATAATTTATTTCATTTCAACAAAACCAGTTATTGTAGATGTTACCACATGAAGTACATTTTTTAAGTTAAACTGAATATTATTTTCGGTGCATATGCTGCTCCCGCTACACACAGCTTCTGCTTTCAGTGCATCCAGTGTGAAAAAGATGAGAGTTTATCAGTGTTTACTCACCATTAACAGAAATATCCATTTGGTTACTCTCCTGTGAGGATGATGGTCTTCCATCTCTCTGTCCTTTACACCCGTACTGACCCTGATCAGACTCAGTAGCTCCTCTGATAGTGACAGTGTCTCTGTTTACAGTGTAACGCTCAGACGTCTGTAATATTACACTGTCTTTATACCACTCATATCTCCAGTCACTGTAATAAGAGTTTATCACACACTTCAGATTGACTGTTTCTCCAGTGAATACAGCACTGTCTGGTGTCACAGTCACTGTAGATGTGGGTAAATCTGAGAAGAAACAAATAATGTGTTAATATTGTTTTCTTGTCAAGTAAACTGTTTCAAATTCTGCTGACAACTTTAAGCTGAAGATTTGGTATAAACTCATATGCATATTTCCACTAGTAATGGTGAAAACGAATGAACATATTTAGTTATTTCTTTCAACATCTGGAGTTTATTTCCATCATACTCTGTAGAATAATGCAGAAATAACTGGACAGTCTGAACTTTTCTTCTTTTTTAAGTTAGCTAATGCATTAATGTAAAAAAAATAGAACTTAGTGTTAGCCAACCAATAAACATATGTTTATGGAAACATAATGGTGCACCTTGTGCTGACTTAATTCAGTCTTACGCTCCTGTCCGTACTCTGACATTTAGTTCAGACAATCTGTGTTTCCCGAACGCATCGTTAGCCACAATATATGGCCACAAGCTCTGTCTTTAACAGCATAGTTCAAAGAGTTGGTGTTTCCCAAAACCATAGTTCTAATGAAAATCTGGCAATCAGCTCTCGACCTGTGGTTAGAAGCCGTTATTCTTTGCATGACGTGGGCTTAATAAATCCTTATCTTGAGCAAAGTAAGCAAGCTGACATTCTGTAGCCTACAATATATATATTTTATTTCAAATATATACAAATGTCATTTCAGTATTTTAGTTTGTCAAGAGATTGAAAGCACAGATGCCATGTCCCCAGTGCCGATCCTGACCTCCCTGGGGCCCTAAGCAAAATTCTGCTAAGGGGCCCTCTACCTGACCCGTGACGCCGTGAGATATGTAAACCATTTGCCATTGCCACAGTCACACCTGACACTTCAGTGCTCCCAATACAATCCTCCCTCCTTTAAACAAAACAGTCAAAGAATAAGTACAACAATATAGAACAGAATGATATTTACTGAATAGAGTATTTTCTATAGAATATTAAGATAACAAGTGAATATTGTGATGCAGATATCAATAATCCCTGTGAGTGAATGACATCATTGATATCAAGAATTAACTTTTGTACAAGTGAACATGTAATTCCTGATATCAAAAATAGACATTGGTAGATAAAATGTAACTAAAGGGCCCTACTAGTAAAAATAATCAAGAATTCACATTGCAAATAGTAAAAAAAAAAAAATGAATTATTGATATCAAAAATGCATAAACTGTGAATATAAAAGCTAAAATGGCTTGCCATAGCATGTTAAAGTTTTTTTTATTATGCATGTTGAAGCAATTCTTGATTTATGGTTATTATTTACTGAGGGATGTGCATCCATATTGACCAGTATGTCCAGCTAATCAACATTTTAAATTCAATATAGCCCATAAATCAAAGTCAATCAATGTCAAATTGTCAATACATTGCTTTTCATCTTGCATAATTAGTGCAGTTGTTAGAGTTTTTACTACACATTAACTGAGACTATAATCAGTGTCTTGTTTTAAAAGTGTGTATAATGTGTACTTTGATGAGGAGTGCCATCATTCACGCCCATATATTGTACAGTATGTCTGGTCTCCACATATATTTCTGCTTGAAAAATGCGCGTTTCATTTCGTGCACGCGCATATGAACGCATGATAACACACGCGACGGCGACGCGGTTATCTTTTCCGAACCGTTGCACTTTAAAAAACACAATAGAAATGCACATAAACTTAACTATACTTTGCTGACATCAACCTGTGAACACAAGTTGAGAACACAAGTTTACCTGATTGTTGTTCCCGCAATTCACTCTCTTTTCTCTCTCTCTCTCTCTTTTTGTGACCAGAAGGATAGTTTCGCTTAATTTTGTCATTGATGTTGTAAACATTAATTGACGCGCTATGACACGAGGGGGAGGCGGGGCCTTGAGTAATTTGCGGGGCCCTACGCAGCTTGCGTAGTGAGCGTATAGGGCGGATCGGCTCTGCATGTCCCGTAACTAAAAAAAATCTAGCATTAATTCGATCTCAAATGGATTCATTAAAATAAGTTATACCATGGTGTGTCAGCACATTCTGATTGGCTGGAAGGTCTAATGCACAGGCAGCTCCAAGTCAGTTTAATCACCGTTCTTTATTAATGCGCTGTTTTCATTGAAGCGCACAAACACGTCACTTTCACACAGAGAGTGGAGATCGCGCTGCTCACACCGAAACAGGAGAACAGAAATGTATCAACACTGTCCCGCGACTTTTAGTAATAAAATAGCTTCACTACTTAATCGCTATATTATAATTCTCAGCAACAAGGGGGTTAAATTGCTATTTTGAAGTAAACTCACAGCTTCGTTGTTGATAGAGAGAGACGCTGAACAGACGCTGGTACGCATCTCTCTCTCTCTCTCTATAATTAATTGTTCATTATCATTCAAATAAATGTAATCTTACCGCACTAGTTTATCTCTGTGGCTTATCAGAGAATGTCTAATAGAAGATAAAAGGAGAGCAGCGCGACAATACGAATTTGACATACAAATGTAATGTTCTTTCTCGTTTAACTTATGATATGTAGTAGTTCTACAATTTTGTCAGACATGTACTTTTACTTAAGTAGACATCTGACTGTAGTACTTTTTACTTGTACTTGAGTAAAATATAGCCAGCGGTATCTGTACTTTTACTCAAGTAATAAAGCTGTGTACTCTGTCCGTCTAGCATCATCTTCATCTTTAACTTACAATTTGACGACGTCTTGCTAGCGTAGCAAGAACAGCACGTCGTTTTCTGTGTCTAGAAATCCTGTTTCTTTTGCTAAGCGGCAAAATCTTTTGAATCACGAGAACAAACAAACAAAAAAGATAAATATTGAGTGGCATCTCCACAGAGTCTAAAAGCTGTTTTATTAAGAGTATTATGAGCAAGGTATTTGATAACGTAGATCTGTTTTTTTCCCCCTAATGTCGACAGGCAAGAGAAAACGGTGTGGTGCGAAAATGAAAATATATGAAATATGTGTATTAATTTTATATATGTTTATATAATCATGTGTGGAGTGACGCATTATAACAGAAACGGCCAAAAATGACTTTTAATTTGACAATTTTTGGAGAAATAACCTCAATATAATGTAATGTATTTATTTTAAAAAAATCTATTTAGACCAGAGCTGGCTCGGCACCAGCTGACAGATGATGGCGTGTTTAAATAGTGCGACAGTAATGACGGCGCCAGAGACGTCGAGTATCCGGTTGTTAAGTCGTGACGTAAGCGCTCTCCGATAATACTGTTTCCGGGTCCAAAGGCCGGGTCCTCTCTACCTACCTACAGCTTTCGCCGGAGTTTTAACGTGTTCCCGTGTTGTTTAAATAGATCGGAGTTAAAAAAAAACAAGTGACATTTAACTGTCATCTACCGCTTTCCCTGTGACGAGAAAGATAAGAGAAAATGGCGGCAGTTGATTAGGTAAGTTAATCTTAAACGAATGAAGAAACTTTGGCGCCAGTGGGTGCTATCCCTTAATCCCTAGTAACACCCACTGGCACTGAAGCGAAAAAAGCCCTTTAAGAAAAGGTTTTATGTAGTCTAGGATCTGAAAGACGAGCAGAGCGCTTGGGCCCGGAAGAGGCTAAACGTCACGCGTGACGTCAGACTTAACAACCGAATAGTGTCCGAAAGTGGTGTTTCTATTATGCTGGTGAGCTCACTATATAGTGCTCTACTCCCTACCCCCTACATAGGGGAGGTTAGGGAGTAGTGGTTTAAGTGGAGATTTCGGACACAGCCCATGTCTAATAGAAGATAAATGGCACTGTCTGGTTTCTTCGGTTTCGGGACTGGCTGCAGTAACACTCTCTGTCCATGCGGGGGCGCTCGCGGGCGAGTGCAGAATGAATGGGAGTCTATGGGGTTTCACCCCAGAAATCCACTTTTCTCAGGATCTAATTTTTATTTTTATTTTAATTTTTAAGTAATTAAACGGGGGGGGGGGGGGGGGGGGTCTATTCTAGCTCCATAGACTCCCATTCATTCTGCACTCGCCTGCGATCACCTCCAGTGGAATTATAATGGAACTGCAACCAAGATGATATACAATGGGGCTAATAGGAAGTGCCAAGGCTCTCCAAAGACAGGCTCTGGTCTTATTGAAAGCGGTCAGAATGCTATCTAACGAGCCACAACTGATGAAAATAAAAGCCAATTTTACCCTTCCTGTCAAATATTGCGCAGCAAACATCCGTAACAGCTTTAAGTTGTCAATGCTGGCAAAGGACAAGGGTATAAGTGAGATAATCCACAGCTAGGACTGTGATGTTAATGCACTTGGCTTCGCATCAGGGAAACCATTTCAAACAATAAACTGACACAAAGACATAAATATGTCATTCAACATACAGCAAAATTTGAACGATCCTCCTCCACGCTTGTAAACAATGGGGCTGTACTTCCACTTGACCTTTCCAACGTGATGACGTAATGCCTGGCGAGTCGCAGACCAGCACAAGTGTAACGATCACCAGCTGGAGTGCCCTCGAGAGCCACCAGAGGGCGCTCCACAAATAACTATGATCACTTCCTCACAAACTACATTTCCCATACTCACTGCCTGGACTCATTCACACTGATCACATTCACCTGTACCTCATTGTCGCTGATTGCATTCACATGTGTCTTGTCGTCCTGCTAGTCTCAGTCTATTTATATCATGTTCATTCATTCACTCACCGCGAAGTCTTGTTGTACTGTGTGTCTTGCATTTCCGAGCGTTTTCCCGTGTTTTGTTTCTGTTTTTGACTTTGGATTGTTCTTAGACTCTGATTATTGCTGCCTGCCCTGACCTCTGCCTGTTTCTTGGATTCTCTCTGTGTATTCTCCATTGTCCTGTCTGCTGATTCTTGACCCTGCCTGTACGACCATTCTATAGTGATGGGCAGATCGAGGCTTCGTGAAGCAATGAAACAGTTGAAGCAAATGTGCCATTTTTTTTCGAGGCTTCGAATCAATCCGAAACCCGTCTCCACGGTGACACCTAGTGGTCACTTGCAGGTGTTGATCTGAAACAACCTTTACAAAGAGCTAATAAAAATGTGTTGTGTTTTTTTATTATTATTGTATTTTCGTAATCTATGAAGCTTGCAACATGTAGTCTCTTCACATTCCATAATGTGATTTTGGTCATGAAAAATGGATATTAATAAAAATAAATCAAGCCACAATGTCTCACTTTCTTATAGATTTTTATTCAAAATATTAATTTCTCTGCTGTTGAAGGACTCAGCCTACTTCTTTTTTTACAGATAATTTCTCCAGCCTTTGAAAAAATTCTCTCACAAGGGACACTTGTTGCTGGAATGCAAAGATATTTTTTAGCTAGGACATACAAATGAGGAAAGATTACTGCTCTCTCTTTCCAGTAAGTTAGTGGATCATGAGTTCTGGGCAAATACGCATCGTTGATGTGGCATCAGCTGTAAGATTGTGTATCATCTCACGGATACGATTGTCAAAATGTTCCCATAAACTGTCCTGTGTTTCAACTGGTGTTGATGATGTTGATGGGCCTGATGTTGACATTTGTGGTTCTGAATTAAAAGAAAACGGCACTTTATTATCCTAATCCTAAGTCCTAAGACTTATCCTAAGTCAAAATAAAGAGTTATTATATTTCACTTATAATTAGCCTATATTTCAAACAATGCATATTACCTTGCTTAGATGGCCCAGCAGTGTCAGTAGCAGGCCTTGGTCTACTAATATATCTATCTATATTCAATTCAATTCAATTCAAGTTTATTTGTATAGCGCTTTTCACAATACACATTGTCTCAAAGCAGCTTTACAGAAAGTGCATATATGTATATGTATCTATCTATTAATTTATATGTAGCCTATCTATCTAATAATCCATATGTATATGTAATATGTATCTATCTATTAATCTATATGTCTATATATATATATATATATATATATATATATATTATATATATATTATATATATATATATATATATATATATCAATGCATCTATTAATGTGTCACTATATGTACTCTGTGTGTCTCTAAGTCAATGTGTAAATGTAAATTAAATCCTAAATATAACTAAACAAATCGCACTATAAATGTCACTATATCACCAAAAATCCGCTATCTCAAAACCAAACTCCTCTCACAAAAACCCACGATATGAAAAAGCGTTAACATAACTTTTATACTGTGTGATTGTGTGATTTGTTCCCGAATCGACCAATCAATGAAACCCCGATTCGGCGGAGCACGCCACCTGATGAAACACTTAGAAGCTTCATTTAGCTGTTGTCACGTGACGTGGGTGTTTTGAATCACGCTTCGAATCAGTGTTTCGAATCATCTTTGCTTCGGGATCTCGCAAAGCTTCGGAACGTCTGTTTCGCGCCAGCCATCCTTACATTCTATATTAAAGCTGCATTTGGATCTTCACCTCCAAGTCTCGGAGCAGTTCGTGACAGAAGACTTCGCCACAACATGGATCCAGCAGTTTGTCTCTTCCACCTCAGCCAAGGTAACCGACCAATTGAGGATTTTGTTGCCGAGTTTGGTGAGCTTAGCCATGGGGTGAACTTTAAAGATGCTGTCTTAAAAGACATTTTTTGCAATGGACTGAATGAGCTTCTCAACTACCTCATCCCTGACAATACCCTCACTACACTCTAGCTCAATATATTGACATTGCCATTCGGTTAAGCTCTGTCCACGTCACGTCAGCCACGTCCAGCCAGAGCTTCACGTCAGCCATGTCCAGCCAGAGCTGCTTCACGTCAGCCATGTCCAGCCAGAGCTGCTTCACGTCAGCCATGTCCAGCCAGAGCTGCTTCACGTCAGCCCCGTCCAGCCAGAGCTGCTTCACGTCAGCCACGTCCAGCCAGAGCTGCTTCACGTCAGCCACGTCCAGCCAGAGCTGCTTCACGTCAGCCCGTCCAGCCAGAGCTGCTTCACGTCACCGTCAGCCAGAGCGCTCCGTCAGCCACGTCCAGCCAGAGCTGCTTCACGTCAGCCCCGTCCAGCCAGAGCTGCTTCACGTCAGCCCCGTCCAGCCAGAGCTGCTTCACGTCAGCCCCGTCCAGCCAGAGCTGCTTCACGTCAGCCACGTCCAGCCAGAGCTGCTTCACGTCAGCCACGTCCAGCCAGAGCTGCTTCACGTCAGCCCGTCCAGCCAGAGCTGCTTCACGTCAGCCACGTCCAGCCAGAGCTGCTTCACGTCAGCCCGTCCAGCCAGAGCTGCTTCACGTCAGCCACGTCCAGCCAGAGCTGCTTCACGTCAGCCCACGTCCAGCCAGAGCTGCTTCACGTCAGCCACGTCCAGCCAGAGCTGCTTCACGTCGCCACGTCCAGCCAGAGCTGCTCACGTCGCCCGTCCAGCCAGAGCGCGCGTCGCCACGTCCAGCAGAGACGGCCGTCGTTCACGTCACGGCGGAGCAGGCTGTGCAGGCGGCCAGGGCGGAGCCAGAGCCTAACTATGATCACTTCCTCACAAACTACATTTCCCATACTCACTGCCTGGACTCATTCACACTGATCACATTCACCTGTACCTCATTCTCACTGATTGCATTCACCTGTGTCTTGTTGTCCTGCTAGTCTCAGTCTATTTATATCATGTTCATTCACTCACCGCGAAGTCTTGTTGTACTGTGTGTCTGCATTTCTGAGCGTTTTCCCGTGTTTGTTTCTGTTTTTTGACTTTGGATTGTTCATGGACTCTGATTATTGCTGCCTGCCCTGATCTCTGCCTGTTTCTTGGATTCTCTCTGTGTATTCTCCATTGTCCTGTCTGCTGATTCTTGACCCTGCCTGTACGACCATTCTATATTAAAGCTGCATTTGGATCTTCACCTCCAAGTCTCGGAGCAGTTCGTGACAACAAGATGAACAATTTAAAAAGTTAAATTGTATATAAAGGTTAAAGTATATAAATTTTTATTTTTTTTTAGAAAATGACCGATCGTTTCGCTAGATAAGACCCTCTTCCTCAGCTGGGATCGTGCACAGTCCGTTGAAGCACTTTAAAGCTTTTTGAAACTGCATTGATTTAGACTTCAAAACGTTGGTTGTCATTGAAGTCCATTATTCGAAGAAAAATCCAGAAATGTTTTCCTCAAAAAAACATATTTTCTCTTCCACTGAGGAAAGAAAGACATGGATATCTTGGATGGCATTGGGATGAGTAAATTATCAGGAAATTTTCATTTTGAGGTGAACTAATCCTTAACGTGGTTGAACGTCACATTTGTGACAGGATGATTTGGTGAAACTGTCATGACAACTAGTTGATTTCTGTATTAATGCATCATACTATGGCTAGTGATGGCCAAATGAAGCGTTTCGAAGCATTATTGCTTTCCGATACAATTGTGTCGAAAATGGTTCATTACTCGAAGCTTCATTCAGATAGAAATTGCAGCACCATCTCCTGGTGAAGTAAATGTAATGCAACAAAGCTGACAACCATAAAATGCAAGTAGTCTTATGTTAACGCCCCGTTTATGACGTGTTTACCGAGGCGATCAAAGCTGAAACAGTGTTAGTGCTGTGAAACTCATTTATGTAGGTGAATTTCATGTGTTCACCTTGATAATAAAATATTAAGCATGATGTGTGTGTGTGTGTGTGTGTAATTATTTCTTTAGACAAGGACAGAAGATCAGACCAAATTTAATGGTCTATATTAAACTGTCTTTTACCATTTAAACCACTACAGAATTATTTTTGTAGTGCGTTTGTACATATTCCATTAGGATTTAATGCCCCCACCAATAGAACCCAACACATAATCAGTAGAGACCCACAGACACCACTATAATTTCCATTATAACCAATAAAATTACCATGAAAACCATTAAATCCTATAGAATTTCTGTAATGGTGTCTAGTTTTTTTTAGCAGGGCAGTATCATGTGTGAAAGCTTTATCTTGTTTAGCTGTGGGAAGCATACCTCTATAACTTGTTAACTGGCGGGACTGATATTTTTGTATGTTGAAAAGGATGTGCTTGTGTAACTGGTTGTAGTTGTATAATGTAGCAGAGAGTTTTTGAAGTTTCTGTCTTTGATGCATATTTTTATGTAACAATGTTCATATGTTCTCAAATTAATAATAATAATAAAATGTGTCAGAGGGTGTGCTTTAGGTAGGCTACATCATACAGAAGGCTTATACAAAGTGTTCATTAAATGGTATGTTTTTTATTCAGAAATATTATTTTCTCCACAGTCTTTGGTGAAAGGCGATTTCTTTTTTTTTTTTTAAGTCCCCGTGAACCGGAAGTTGCAAACGACTTTTCTCCAGTGCTGTGACGTGTTTCCAAGAGAAACGGAATACTAAATGAGGCAAAATAGTGAGCGTGGCTTTTTTTTTCAACTAGCACCTGATTGGATCTAGAAAAATGCACCTCCTCGCCATCTCTCCTTTCACACTGTGTGCCTGTCTAATGTCAGTTGGAGGGGCGTGATTACGGATGTTAAGCAGACACCCAAACCGTCAAGCCTACGTCATCGGGCAAGGTCCTCCAATGCAGAGGGGATTACGTTTACGAAGCCAAAAAAAATTTTTGTGTGGATTGACTTGCATGGATGAATTGTTCACCACAAAACGATTAATTTAGGCAAACAAAGTAAGTATGGTCAATTTTGATTTCATGGGGACTTTAAACAATTTCACCAGCTTTAGAGAATATCCGCTCGCATGGAACAGATGATGCAGGATTACACAAAAACAGCTTCACTTTTATAAGAAATACAGCCGCCAGGTTTCAAACCTGTCGACACTGGATTGGCCTGTCAAAGCAATCGGGTGGTTCACTACAGGAGTGAAGCAGTGTGTTTGCTTCAGACGTCATTTTCACGTGACTAGTGACGTAATGATACAAGCTCCGAAGCAGTGGTTCATTGCAAGGACCGTTCGAGTTTGAAGCAAGCTTCGGAGCGTCGGTGTCAGACGTAACATCACTAACTATGGCAGTTCAGCAGTGAATTACGTTGCTGTACGGGAAACACAACCCTGCGTGTTTTATGCAAGTTCAAACTGTAGTGAGTTCAGTATCATGGGCCCTAAAGCTCTTTAATAAGATGCCCCAGAAGCTCAGACCTTAAGACACAAAGTAAAACTTATTTATTCACATTGTTTTGCAGCTGATTTGATCCCCTTTCGGTTAATTCAATACTTCTTTAGTTATTATCTGTCATGCTGTTTGACTGCTTGTCCTGATTGTTGTACTTTGCTTCTGTATTTTCTGTACTATTTGTCTATTTTGTAAAATGCCATTGGGTCCCTGAAAGGCGCTATCACTAGCGTAGCCAGAAAAGAGTCTCTGGGTGTGCATAAGAAAAACTGGTGTGCCACATTTATTGTCAGATTAATGTGCAATAAACCCCGATCACTAACCTTACAGAATAGATTGAGCTGATGTGTACTCACATAACCATAATAATAGCCTATATAAAATATAACTCCGGGCTTGACATTAAGCCTTTTTCATGTGCTTGTTCTTCGAAAAAGTAAATCGGTCAATACACTTGTCCAAGTAAAACAATTGCTTGTCCAGAAACAAATTCAATAACAAAGCAATATTCTCATCAGTGTTCAGTGTTTGACATTTTTAAATCTGCATATTTATATTTTAACCTTTATAAAGAGCATTTTTCCTTAATCGTACGTATTAGACAAGCAAACATATGCTTCATCTTTCATTTTAAATTTGAACAATAAATTAAATTAAAATAATAAGACATGGCTGCCAACAATCAAATTAAATAATTGACAGTGAAAAATTACAACGGCATTAAATAATGTTATGAGATTGTTTTAAATATATTCAGAATATACAAATATGAAATATTGGAAAGAATGATACTTTTAAACATGAAACTAAACCACCAATAGGTGGCGGTAGATCACCATCTTAATGAGTGTGTCATTGAGCCATTAATTCAAACGATTCGTTCAAAAGGCTGAATTGTTCAGGAATGAGGCAGTATTTAAAGGGTTAGTTCACCCAAAAAGGAAAATTCTGTCAGTAATAACTCACGCTCATGTTGTTCCAACCCCGTAAGACCTTTGTTCATCTTCGGAACACGAATTAAGATATTTTTGATGAAATCTGAGAGCTGGATCACTCCTCCATAGGCTTCTTCAGGGATTGAAACTTGTTCCCCGAAAAGTTATTAAAGACATCGTTAAAATAGTCCAAGTGACTACAGTGGCTCAATCTTACGTTTATCAAACGATGAGAATACTTTTTGTGCGCAAAAAGAAAAATAACGGCTTTATTCAAGTATTCATTTCCTTCTCTGTGGGCCTCGAGTCAGTTCACGTAGTGTAACAGCGCAGCGCTTCTGCTGTTGTACATCACACGCATCACACACATGACCAGCGTCGGCCAATAGTGAGCCTACATGTGACGTAGCTCTACACAATCACACTACGTTAACTGACTCGAGGCCCACAGAGAAGGAAATGGATAGTTGAAATAAAGTTGTTATTTTTGTTTGTTTTTTTGCGCACAAAAAGTATTCTCGTAGCTCGATAAACTTAAGATCTAGCCACTGTAGTCACTTGGACTATTTTAACAATGTCTTTAATAACTTTTCGGGGCTGTCAAGTTTCAATCCCTGAAGAAGCCTATGGAGGAGTGATCCAGCTTTCAGATTTCATCAAAAATATCTTAATTTTTGTTCCGAAGATGAACGAAGGTCTTACGGGGTTGGGACGACATGAGGGTGAGAAATTACTGACAGAATTTTCATTTTTGGGTGAACTAACCCTTTAATAGGTCATTGAATCTTTGACTCAACCGATTCGTTCAAAGCGCTGAATCTGTCAATATTGTCAATATTGTGTCTAAAATGTAAGTGACTTAATATTAATTACTTGTTTATTAAACTGTCATATGAAATCAGTGACATATTTTCAATGGTATTCAGCACTCTTGGTCGTGTGATGTTGCTTAACTGTATCGTATTATCATATCGTCCCCTTGGAATTCTAAGGTTCTATCTGCATTCTGACTGGTTTTGAGATATTGAGCTTTAAAGTTTTTGCATTCCATTCGACTGTGAAGAAAGAACCTTTCTAAATAAAAAGTTGCAAAATGTACACAACTTAAAAAATAACATCACATAATGTAAAGATGTGGTCACAGAATAAGAATATGTGAATAACTAAATTTTTACAAAAATGTCAGATAGAACCTTATAATTCCACCTTATAATTATAAATATAAGAACTCCACATCAATTTTTATCGCTGTATGTTCATTAAGTTTCTTTGTGTGATCTGCACTCATTTGTTTCCATTTCTCCTCATCCTGCACGAGCCTCAACAGCACAACCTTGTTATCGTCAGACAGTCAACGGCTGTTTGCGGATTGGTTGGCAGTCCAAATGTCGGCAGATATTTTTGACATTAATAATTAAAACATTAAATTACATTTTAAAATAACAAATTGTAAGTAAACAACAATAGGCCAAGTTTAGAAAAACATTTTTAGCAAGACTTAAAAAAAATAATTCTGCATGTTTAGGTGTGCCAGCTGCCACTGTGGTTGGCAGCGGCACACCCTGGCACACACGTGGCTACGCATATGGGTGCTATATAAATAAAACATTATTATTATTTTATGTTGTTGAAGGGATGACATGAGTGCCCTTGTACCACGAGTGTTGTGTTTTTATTATGAAGTCAAATTAAAAATACACTCGTAAAAAAAAAAAAAAAATGTTGGTGTGCTGTTGCGTGTCAACTGTTTTTAAAATACCTAAGCCATGAAAGAATAAATTATTTTTATATTTTTCTAAAGCAATTGACCCTTCGCGTGGAGCTTGATTGACAGGTGTTCTGACCAATCATACTTCGCCATCCGCCATTTTGTCGGATCAAGCTTAGTAGATTAACATGGGAGGATTTGAACTTGAAAAACTGAATATACTGGCGCCTTTCCGCGGTTAAAACAACATTCCTTCTTATGTTAATTCATGTTTATTTGATGCTATAAATGAACTAGAAGGAAGAGATGATCGGATCACGAGCAGCTTTAACTGATGCTCTACAGCGATCTGTCACGGCACATTAAAGAGCCCCAAAACGGTATTTATTGTTTAAATTTCTTTCAAAAAATGACCATATTTGAAAGGTGAGACTTTGTTTAACATGCTTAATATCAAAAGTAACCGAAAAGTAACCTGGTCTGTCCTGTCTGTCCGCGTGTTGTCAGTCTCCTCTCTGCTCCGCCATGTATTTTTCACTGTGTGAGAACATGGTGAGAGCATGAGAGCAGCATAGCTTGTCGGAACATAGCGACAGTAACTAAGGAGGGCGGGTCTTTGCGAAGGGTCAATTTACTCTAGTGCCTTGCTGTTTTTTTATTATTATTTATTTATTTATTTATTTATTTTATGAGCTGAACCATCCCTAGACCCAAAGAGCAGCGGGATACTGAATTTCACCCCGCGCAGCACTTTCCTGCATTCCTTGTTTTTATGAAAATACACTTAGTTTAACTTTGTTTTGCCTCTTCTAACTGTTTTCAACACAGGAACCTGTTCTTGAGAATGAATAGAATGAGGTATAGCTTAACTTGTTGGGTTTACAGTGTACATGTGTTTTTTTTATTTTATTTAATCATTTAAATAATATTGTACAATATTACATTTATTAGATTAAAAAAGTGCTAAATTTAACTTGCAATATGATGAGGTCGATTTCACATACTATTAAAGGAGCTGTAAGATTGTGGCCAAAACTGGTACTGCAATCACTTTCAAATTACTGCATCCCCTCCCACTCCTTCCTGACTCGAGGTTGCCAGATATGCTGCAGGATCCAGCAGGAACGTGTGTAGCTTCAGCTGTGGGAACTAGAGCAGAGCTGGCAACCCAGATGCTGCAACACTACTGACTCTGTGATTGGTAGAAAGGTGGAGGGTGGAGCATCAGACCCAAACACAACATGACAACATCAACATCAGTTGAGGGCTCCAACTTCACTTTTTAAATGACAATATCCTGGCCGGATTACTGTTGTCAGTGATATAAGTATTTGAAATGAACACGATTTCTTAATGTCTAGTGACATATCAGGGCCATTTTATGATTAATTGAAATACATTTCTTACATACAGCTCCTTTAAGAAATAGATATAAAACAGTGTATACTGTGCTGAATTCAGTAAGCAGAGAGATAGTTTTCCATTCTGAACAAAACCACAGTCTCTCAATTGTAATACTGTATCTTAGTAGAGAGAGTTTATGAGGACGTTGAACTCACCCTTCACAGAGAGATAAAGAGAGCTAAATGTTGATGAGTTTGGTCTTCCATCTCTCTGTCCTTTACACTCGTACTGACCCTGATCAGACTCAGTAGCTCCTCTGATAGTGACAGTGTCTCTGTTTACAGTGTAACGCTCAGACGTCTGTAATATTACACTGCCTTTATACCACTCATATCTCCAGCCACTGTGATCAGACTTTATCACACACTTCAGATTGACTGTTTCTCCAGTGAATACAGCACTGTCTGGTGTCACAGTCACTGTAGATGTGGGTAAATCTGAGAAGAAACACAGAAACATAAAGACTCAAACAGCTCTTTCAGTAAATAAAAGTAAAAGAATTACATTTTGTAAATGTTTCTCTATGATAATTAGGTCTTTTTATGGAAGAAACATATTCTAATACATATCTTGAAGTGGAAGCTGAGTCTGGCAGACTAACATTTCTTACGCTATATATCTCACCTGATACAGTCAGTTTAACAGCATCACTGATCTCTGTGTGTGTGTTTGATCTCTCTCCTCTACAACTGTATTCACCACTGAGAGACACATCAGCTGTGAAACTGTAATCTGCTCTAGTTGTATATGGATAGACAGTTTCTCCATCTCTAAACCAGCTGTACCACTGAATGTTTCCTCCTCCCTGTATGTCACATGTGAGAGTGACTGTCTCTCCTCTGAACACACGCTGATCTGGATTCACCGTCATTACAGGTTTCACTGTATTAATACACATATGAGTAAATATTGATTAAAACAGCATCACAGAATCATGATCAATGTTAGTGTTTATGAATTTAAAACCTCCTTATAAGACAAACACTGTATTTAAAATGAAAGATCTAGTTTGTTGGAAGTTTGTATTGATAACATCACATTGTATGTAATTATTGATAGACAATATACATATAAACTTTGTATAAACTAAAAGACTGGGTATAGTGTGCCATACATGTAAACTGAGTCTATAATACTTGTTTATTATTTTCTATTTGCTTGTCACAGATTTGCAGCTTGTACAACATTTACAAATATTACATAATTTAAGAGTGTAAAAATATTACTGACTTAAACATGCAATGAGACGAGGTCATGTGACAATGTAGCATAATACAGTTATATAATATATTGTTGTTCACTAAAAGTGCTGGGTTAAAAACAATCCAATTTGGCAGCAGATTGGGTTAAATGTTTTTAAATTACTTCATTTTGGGTTAAGATTAACCCAAAATAGTTTGAAAATAAAACCAGGAGTCTTGGACATTATTAAATAACTTTATACGCACAGAATGACTATCAAAAGCAAAAGGTATAATTTTATTAAAAAAGAGAGTAAGGGCAAACATAGTCAAAAGTAACTGTTAGCATGTGAGAAGAAAAGCAGAAATAAATGACAAATCATCAGATACACAGTTTACAGTTACATTTTAGTTTTTTACCATTTCAATGAAGACTGACATTTCTGTGCCCAGGACATTATATGTATAAAATTGCATGAAAATTAACTCTAAAATACATTTTACTATTAAGCAAAATGTCCTGCACATTAAGCTAACTACAAATTTAAAATGTATAATTAAAAACATTAATAAAAACTACATAGAAAACAAAAAAATAGCATTTTCTGCATGTCCCCACACGTTTGCATTGTTGTGTGACTTTATATTCAATCTGCTTTACAATGAAAAAAGAAAAAAAAACATTTGCACTAATATTATATATATAAAATACAATTTAGTCATGTCTCCAGGCTTTTCACTCAGTCATGTTACACTAATACGTCTGTTTTTGTGTGCAGATCTCAGATAGGCTGCCTACATAGATGTGTTTTTTTGACGGCCTGCGTATGGGGCGGCCAGCTAGCGGATCGTTAGGAAAGATTAGATGAATGTGATCACTTATGTTTGGGCCTTTTTTGGGCCTGAAATCGCTGATACAACCTTTAATTGTATTAAATATTGCACCAACTTATTCAAGCAAACAAAGGGAACAAGTAAACTCCCAAATTTAAGTTCACTCAACTTTAAACTTATAACTATAAGTCTGTAATATTTAGTTATTTAAAGGGGGGGTGAAATGCTATTTCATGCATAGTGAGTTTTTAACACTGTTAAAGAGTTGGATTCCCATGCTAAACATGGACAAAGTTTCAAAAATTAAGTTGTACGTTTGACGGAGTATTTCTGTGTCAAAAATACTCCTCCTGGTTTTTCACAAGTTTCGGAAAGTTTTTTTTTCGAGTATGGGCGTGTGTGACGTCAGATGCGCCGGAATTTCCTTATGTGGGTCCTATAAGGACACTTTTCCCGGAAGGGCGCGCGCGCACCTGTAGCCCAGAGCGAGAGAGCGAAAGCAGTATGCCCATCAGAGCGCTGTGCTCGGCTATATGGAAGTCATCGGCTGCGCTGCAATAAAGAATGTCACCAAAGAAGTGTGTTTTTGGTTGCCAGGGCAAGACAACCCTGCACAGATTCCCAAATAACCCAGTGTTAAGGGACTAGTGGATGGAGTTTGTTTTTCCAGAGCATCAATGGAGTTGTGCAAGTGTTCTTGTTCCCTGCATTTCGACGAGGATTGTTTTATAAAGTACATTTAGTAATCTAATTTTATGCTATCATATTAAGTCTTACAAACTACAACTTTACACATTACAATGCATTTCAAGACAAAAGTATAACCGGTTCTATTTCTTGGCAGCAGCAAACGTTTTCAGCCTCAGTCGGCATCAAACTACACTTCCCACATGTACACCTTTAAAGAAAAAAAATATACGACGACATAAAGTGAAAATTAGTCATTTACAAAAACCGCTAAGCAAATATAAGTTATACAGTTCCAGTACACACCGCATAGAGACGTCCTGCTGTAATCGTTGCTGCTGCTGCTTGTCTTCAATTTCAGCCTCGGGATCAAAAATGTTTGGCTGAATCTGATTGTTAGCCATAGTTTGTTTTGGGATGTCACAGCTTCCAGACGCTCTCAACGCAAAAGCTTCGCGCACTCGTGATTATTTAGCTCCGCCCACAAGGCACGCCTCCACCCGCTCGTTTTTTTATGGAAAGACTCGGTACATCCTATCTTTCTTTTATAAATATAATAAAACTAAAGACTTTTTGGAGATATAAAGGATGCAATACTACTCTATAGGTACTCAAGATTAACATGAGATTGAGTGAAACTGAGTGTTTCACCCCCCCTTTAAAGGTGCAGTGTGTAACTTTTTGGCGACATCTAGCGGTTCGTTTGCGAGTTTACACTAAGGTCTCAGCCCACTGCTCAGCCCTCACTTTCGAAGAAGCTACGGTGGCTAAAACGGAACAAACGTCGTCTGAGACAGCAGAGAATAGCCAGAATAAAACAAGCCACAGCTAACATGGAGTTCCACAGTCCATTATAAACCACATCATGGATAAAGTTTAAAAAAGCCATAGTCAGGTGAGGATCAAGGGTCTTAATACATAATATAATAATAGTAATCAGCTGATTGTCTCACGAACGTAACCAGCACATTCTCCCCACATAGCAAACCCATAATACAGCGAGGGAGAAGAAACACATGAAACTATGCAACTATAGATTTTTTCTAACAGGGTAGTAAAAGTTTAGCTGGCTAATATGAGCTGCTACTGTGGCTGAGCTGGTTAAAGCTTTGTTTATACTCGACGCGTCTGCATGAGACCAAAGGTGCGTGCGGCAAAAATGACGTGATTGTAACAGCGTGCGTGCCTCCGCATCCCATAGACACCACTTATTACACACAATAGGCTTTTTTCTCTGATTTTGGAAACTCGATCGACTTAAAATGCTTCCAAGATCGACGGGTTGGTGATTCCTGTAACTGTTTTCCGGTCAATGACAAGAGTAGCCTACTAATCAGCTGTCTCACGAACGTAACCAGCACATTTATCCCCACATAGCAAAGCCATAACACAGCGAGGGTGAAGCATTAAGTTACATGAAACAATCCAACTACATATTTACACCACTGACCAGGAAAAGTCACTACTCACGGTGTTTATGACTAGCTTCTTCTAGCTTTCTGCAGCTTCTCTTTCAAGGTAGTGACGAAACGCGCTCTGTAACGCGGTCTGTTCGCTGTCGGCTACGGTAGAAATATGACGTCATAACATGGCGGCCTTCATAGAAGGGATTCCCGCGCCTATGTAGATATAAATGCCTCATTCTAAGCTAATAAAAACATTACGGTTTATTAAGTAAGTTCTTTATACACAACTGAACACATAGTTATGGATGTCATATTGCATTTCTGTTAATAAATACTCAAAAATGTTACACACTGCACCTTTAAGAAACTACCAGTAGTTTATAACACTTATCCTGTCAAAGATCTATGAAGGAGGACTCAAATGCAGAACGAGTGTTAACAGGTTTATTGACAAACAGCAGACAGATGACAGGATGTGGTGGGAGAGGTGGACAGTCCAGACAATAGGCAGGGATGAGACACAATGACAGCCGTAGTAACTAGCAGAGCAGCAGTTGTAACTAGCAAGATGACTGGAAGCTTGAGAGTAGTAATGGCAGAGCAGAATGAGACCTCAGAACACTAGCAGTAGCCAGACTGTAACTTGTAAGTACTCCAGCAAGGCACACAGGGATCTCAGGCTCAGCACCAGGCTTCCTCCAAAACCAAGAGTGTACGCAGTCAGGGACGCTCTGCTAGCAGGACTGGAACTAGAGACACAGATGACAAGACAGACAGGACCGATGGCAGAACTAAAGCACAAAATACTTCCACAAATAAAACACTGTAGACTTTAGTAACAAGAAACAAACTATGTAGCAAAGATGTACACAGTAGTACAACATCTAACGAACTGGCAACACATGAGGGAAAGAGCACACACATAAAGGGAGTTAACAAGAGTAACAGGTGAGAACACTCAGACAAGGAACAGGTGAACACCTCCTGGTTTGGACGCCTCCAGGCGTCCAAACCAGGCATTGAAGTCCACGGAGGCAACAGCTGGGGGGGTGGGAAGGGTGTGAACATGGAAGTCCCAAACTGACCAGGGAACACAGAGGGAGGGATGGGACGAGTGGGAACAGAACCGGGAAAAAAGTTCAAGGCTGACAACGGAGGTGCCAGCTTAGGGGAACCATAACCAGGAAATGTAGAAGGTGGGATGGAAGGAATGGGAACTTGATTGGAGGTACTCATGGACACAGGAACTGGCCTAACTGGTCTAGACCTCCAACTGGGTTTGACAGACTTTGGTGTAACGACAGAACTGGCAGGATTGTTGAAGCTCTTGGAATCAGGTACAGGGACTGACTCGGAAGCGCCCTCCTGGGCTGCACTGGCGTGCACAGGGACTGACTCGGGAGCGCCCTCCTGGGCTGCACTGGCGTGCACGGGGACTGACTCGGGAGCGCCCTCCAGGGCTGCACTGGCGTGCACGGGGACTGACTCGGGAGCGCCCTCCTGGGCTGCACTGGCGTGCACGGGGACTGACTCGTGAGGGCCCTCCTGGGCTGCACTGGCATGCACGGGGACTGACTCGGGAGCACCCTCCTGGGCTGCACTGGCGTGCACGGGGACTGACTCGGGAGCGCCCTCCTGGGCTGCACTGGCGTGCACGGGGACTGACTCGGGAGGGCCCTCCTGGGCTTTAATGGCATGCACGGGGACTGACTCGGGAGCGCCCTCCTGGGCTGCACTGGCGTGCACGGGGACTGACTCGGGAGCGCCCTCCTGGGCTGCACTGGCGTGCACGGGGACTGACTCGGGAGCGCCCTCCTGGGCTGCACTGGCGTGCACGGGGACTGACTCGGGAGCGCTCTCCTGTGCTGTACTCTCTGGAGCTGCGGACTCAGGAGCAGCTTCCTCTGAAGCTGGCTCGGAAACAGCTCCCTCTGAAGCTGGGTCAGGAACTGTTCTTTCAGCAGCGGGTGCTGGGACCGCCCTCTCTGAAGCGGTGGGTTCGGAGACCGCCCTCTCAGCAGCGGAGGGCTCCGGAAACGCCCTCTCAGCAGCGGCGGGCTCCGGAAACGCCCTCTCAGCAGCGGCGGGCTCCGGAAACGCCCTCTCAGCAGCGGCGGGCTCCGGAAACGCCCTCTCAGCAGCGGCGGGCTCCGGAAACGCCCTCTCAGCAGCGGCGGGCTCCGGAAACGCCCTCTCAGCAGCGGCGGGCTCTGGACTTGTGGACACGACAGGTTTGGCAGAAATTTCTAGGATCTTGACAATATTTGTTAAACATTCAGATAAGGCCTCTGCGGCAATGGCAACGGGCATCTTGGGACTGGACTCAGTTAACATGACAGGACTGGTAGAGATTGTCTCAGAGGGAATAACATTACTAGTCAACGGCTTAGAAATTGATTTCACTGGACTTGGTACCTCAGGAACCACTGGACCTGGATCTTGAGAATGGAGAATCGTAGATTGTTCTGCACAGGTCTTTTTCTTCCTCTTTCGACGGGCTGAAACTCTGTGCGGGGCTGACTCTGTAGTATCTACAGCACACTCAACCCACCCAGGCAGAAAAGCAGTGACCTTCGCCAACTCAGCAGTGACTGAAACAGACCTGGCAGACACTGAAGTAACAGGGATACTCTGGGTAGTTACAGGGAAAACAGAGGTTAAGTCGGCAGACTCAGAGATGGCTGGAATGAGATGTCGAGGAAGACAGCGGTTGATTTGACTGTGTCTTGAATAACAGATATTGACTCAGTTCTTAAAGTGACTGGGACTGACCTGGATGCCTGATAGATGGTGATTGGTTTGACTGACTCTGGGGTAGCTGTGGTGGACTGAACTGCCCTATTCCGTCTGAATCTTAGTTTCTTAGTGGAAGCCAGAGGAGGATCATAAATGTGACGAGACAGGCGAGGAAGGGCAGGGTGGTTGTTGAAAGCAGATTCCGGTGGACTTGGCGGCATTCCCCACTTACTGCGATTACCAAGGTACCTAGAGAAACCCCAGAAATCCAGAATCCTGAGAGAATCCATCTCCCATGCAGGCAGGGGTTCATCCAAGCAGGAGTTAAAGATGTCCTTGAGAGCAACGTCATTATAATCTAGCCCCACAGACATGGTCCAAAAGTATTGGGCAAAACCGCCCACCTCAAAACCATCCTGGCGAAGAGCAGTGAGACCACGATGACGAGCCATTCTCTCCTGGATATTAGCAGGTGGCAGGATCTTGATGCTCATTCTGCTGAGTCCTGAACTGGCCAGTTCGTTCTGTCAAAGATCTATGAAGGAGGACTCAAATGCAGAACGAGTGTTAACAGGTTTATTGACAAACAGCAGACAGATGACAGGATGTGGTGGGAGAGGTGGACAGTCCAGACAATAGGCAGGGATGAGACACAATGACAGCCGTAGTAACTAGCAGAGCAGCAGTTGTAACTAGCAAGATGACTGGAAGCTTGAGAGTAGTAATGGCAGAGCAGAATGAGACCTCAGAACACTAGCAGTAGCCAGACTGTAACTTGTAAGTACTCCAGCAAGGCACACAGGGATCTCAGGCTCAGCACCAGGCTTCCTCCAAAACCAAGAGTGTACGCAGTCAGGGACGCTCTGCTAGCAGGACTGGAACTAGAGACACAGATGACAAGACAGACAGGACCGATGGCAGAACTAAAGCACAAAATACTTCCACAAATAAAACACTGTAGATTTTAGTAACAAGAAACAAACTATGTAGCAAAGATGTACACAGTAGTACAACATCTAACGAACTGGCAACACATGAGGGAAAGAGCACACACATAAAGGGAGTTAACAAGAGTAACAGGTGAGAACACTCAGACAAGGAACAGGTGAACACTCACGTAAACGAGGACTGAAACAAGGGAGCAGAGAACATTAGGAACAGGTGATAACACTCAGACAAACAAGGACTCAACTAGACAAGGCGTGGTACAGGGAAACAAGGAGGCAGGAACAAAGAAGCACATGGCAAACACAAACAAAACCACATGTTTAAGCACAACATAAACATAGAGACATAAAACAAAGACATAGACAAAGCTGCCAGGGCAGAACCCTGACATATCCAAGAGATCAACATGGTTGCCTAAAATAATATAGAGCTCTAGCCTATTATAAAAGTTTAGTTGTAATAACATTACTGAACACAAATAAACCACAACAATATCACTGACATTATAACATTGCATAAGATATTGAATTGTTTGCCTAAGACACACATGTGAAAGAAGAGAGAGTGTGAATTCCTCCACTAAACAACAACACTGAACAAACACTGAATATTTGTCATTACAGATTATATAACAGTTTGTTGAGTCTGAACACACAGAAAACACTTCACCGCCAATTCCCATGATGTGCTTATAGGAAAAGTGATGTTCAGTCATGAAGAAGATGATGTCACTTTAAGGCTGAATGCACGGATCATGCGTTTTGTGTTTGCGTTCGCTTATGACATAACCGACTATGTAGGAATATGTTTTTTGACATAATTTGAGTGAATTTGTCCATTGAAGTGCAGGAATAATGAAAGAGCTCAACTTCACACACTGTCTGAGAGACGTGTCTTTCAGGGCGCACGCTTCAGATGTTAAACTTCACACACACACACACAACACACGAGTTACCAATTCCCTTTTCACTTCCAGCGCTTGAATATTTACATTGGAAAGGCTGAAACTTTCGTGATGATGAAGCACTGACACGTCTATGGGATTAATTTTGTCCCTATAATATTGAACATAACTTTTCAAGAAACGAATGAAAATATACATGGACACTGAATAAAATGTCTTTGAAACTGGAAAAAAATAAATGGCACATCACTAACAGCAGGTGAAGTTCTGCTACAATGGCGGCTGATGGATTCCCCCTTAAACACAACACTGACGTCTTCACTTCCAGGTCAAGAATCAGTCAATCAAAACCTCAGCAGCCAATGAGAACACACTGTGGTTAGCCCCGCCCCCATGAGAGAAATGTGTCAGAATGGCGAACGAAAACTCAGGGAGCGCAAACGAAAACTTCAGAAGCGTAAATTAAAACTCTGGAAGCGCATTTGTAAGTACAGATCAGCGAAAGAAAGAGGAGAAAACAGTTTGCAAAACATGCAGCGTATTAAAAACAGTCAACAATTTTGCCTGCTATTTATTTTTTTCCAGTTTCAAAGACATTTTATTCAGTGTCCATTTATATTTTCATTCGTTTCTTGAAAAGTTACCTTCAATATTAAAGGCACAAAAATAATCCCATACACGTCAACTGTACAGAGCGTCATTCACTTTTGTTCACGGTCATGTTGTCACAAACACTGCATTTGTTAGAAATTGTTACTGGCCAAAAAGTGACTGACACCGTTACACACACTCGCTGATTTTTACTTGTATTTGGCTCATGATGAGTGTTAATTTTAGGCCCTGTTTACTGTATTTAATAAGACAGTAGTTCAGTCTGAACAGTGTCTCGATTATATATGTATCTTAGTAGAGAGAGTTTATGAGGACAATGATGTTAAACTCACCCTTCACAGAGAGATAAACAGCAGAGCTTGATGTTGATGAGTTTGGTCTTCCATCTCTCTGTCCTTTACACCAGTACTGACCCTGATCAGACTCAGTAGCTCCTCTGATAGTGACAGTGTCTCTGTTTACAGTGTAACGCTCAGACGTCTGTAACATTACACGGTCTTTATACCACTCATATCTCCAGTTTCTGTGACCAGAGTTTATCACACACTTCAGATTGACTGTTTCTCCAGTGAATACAGGACTGTCTGGTGTCACAGTCACTGTAGATGTGGGTAAATCTGAGAAGAAATACAGAAACACAAACTGAATCAAACAGCTCTTTCAGTAAAAAAGTAAAAGAAATACATTTTGTGAATGTTCAGAGGACGTTAGAGATCTCGATGATGAAGTGTTATTGCTGTAGTGAAAGCAAAAGTGCATTTAAGCTCCTGTGTTCATCAGAGTCAGAATAAACCCAGAATAATCTCTGCTCAAACATGTTAAACTGTATTACATTCGTCTTCCAGCTCTACATGTAAATGAAGTTTTGTCTTAAAAGTAAATTGAGGATAACAATGAAAGTGAAAGTCTTCCGTTCCCACATCTTTGATATTGTTTGAGACGTGAACATCATGTATTTATTTTTTTTATTTTTTTTTAACCTTTATTTAACCAGGAATAGTCCCGTTGAGTTACAGTAACTCTTCTCCCAGGGAGTCCTGGCCAAGATAGGCGGCCAAAAAGTTGCAAAGAAAAAACATTAAAAAAGACGGGACAAAAAAATTACATACTACACAACAAATCTCTATAGACTATACATATACAAACAAGACATTTTGTTTAACTTAAGTAAATACATACATATAATTTAAAGGGTACCTAGTCAAAAACAATTACACCGTTCAGTCAAAGTTGACTTTAAAAGGTTTTTAAAAATATGAATAGATGGAAGTGATTCTAAATTTAAGGTGTTTTGGAGTTCATTCCAGACATTTGGTGCATATGATGAAAAAGCTTTTTTACCTAATTCTGTTTTTGTTGATGGAATAATTAATAATATTTTTTTTGACGACCTTGTTCTGTAAATACTGTTTTGGTAAGTAAGTAAACTTGAAATGTAAATGGGTAATTTACCCATTAGTGCTTTGCCAATAAAAATCAATAGATGAAATTTTCTTATGAGAGAGAGGGAGGGCCATTGTACAGTTTCATCAGAGTGCAATGGTGAGTCCTAGCTGTTGCATTAATGAAACGTAAGGCAGAGTGATATAATACATCTAGTTTTTTTAATAAAAATGAGGTAGAGTGCATATAAATTAAATCACCGTAATCCAAAACTGTTAAGAATGAACTCTGCACCAACCTTTTCCTTGCTGAATAAGGAAAGCACCTCTTTAATCTAAAATAAAAACCTAACTTAGGTCTGAGTTTTTAAAAAGGCTCTCAATATGGACCCCAGAAGACAATTTATCATCAATCCAGATACCTAGGTATTTGTAAGAAGTTACTCTATTGGAGTACCACTTTGTGTTAAAATAGTGAAATCCATAGGAGAATGTGAACGTGTAAAGACCATTAATTTAGTTTTTTTAGCATTTAATACCAACTTTAATCCTACCAAGGATTTTTGTACCTGACTAAAGGCAGGCTGTAAATGATACATTGCTTCCTTCAATGATGTAGCAGAGATGTACAAAATAGTGTCATCTGCGTAAAAATGAGGCTTTGTTTGATTCAGACCTACACCTAAATTATTTATATAAATAGAAAATAAAATAGGACCCAAAACTGATCCTTGGGGGACACCCATTTTTACTTCTAGCAATGATGAGGTACAGTTATCTAGTGTCACACACTGTGTTCTACCACTCAGGTAATCAGAAAACCAGTTTAGCACAGTGCTACTAAAACCTATGTTTTGCAATCTTTGCATAAGGATATTATGATCAACGGTGTCAAAAGCTTTAGATAAGTCAATGAATAGAGCAGCACAAGACTTTTTGGCATCTAAGGCATTGACAATATCATTTGTAACAGAGGTTACAGCCGTAATTGTACTGTGTCCTTTCCGGAAACCAGACTGAGTGGAACTTAAAATACAGTTATCAGCTAAAAAATTTTTAGTTCCTCATTTATTAGAGACTCAAATAGTTTAGACAAGACAGATAATCTGGAAATTGGTCGATAATTATCTAAGGCCGATGGGTCTCCACTTTTTAATAGTGGGAGGACAAATGCAGATTTCTATGATTTGGGGATAGAACCACTGCATAAACTAAGATTAAAAATGGAAGAGATGGGTTTAGCAATCAAATTTGCAGCAGTTTTGAGAAAAAAATGGCTCAATCTGGTCTGGCCCAGCAGACTTTTTACAGTCCAGGCCTAACCGAGCCTTTTGCACTTCAGAGACAGATATTGAAGTAAAGTTAAAATAATTCAAATTTACATTAGACAAGTTTGTGATAGAAGTTACAGTATCTGTGGGGTTGGTTGGGAATGTTGACTGAGTATCTATTCCTGCATTAATAAAATGCTCGTTGAATGTATCTACTATATTTTGTTTACCCCTTACTTCACCCTGACTTGCTATCATAACTTCTGGAATAGTTGGAGGAGGTACGTCTCCCGAAGCAGATTTAATTACTTTCCAAAAATGTTTGGGGTCATTTAGGTTTTCATTTAATAAATTCAGATAATATTCACTTTTTGTACTTTTTATTAATCTTGTCAGTGCCGCCGCTCCCACCACGCGCATCACGCGCTGTGCGTAGGGCACCAAGTGCTGAGGGGGCACCAGAAATAGTCTAATGAAAAATCAATCATCAAACTTCTTGTTATCAGATTCAGCGCGTTCTTCATCTTCAATCCGCAGCGGCGCCGAGCAGAGAGCACGTCAGAAACAGATGACAGGGTGTGTGTGTGTGTGTGTGTGTGTGTGTGTTTTGTGTGTGTGTGTGTGTGTGTGTGTGTGTGTGTGTGTGTGTGTGTGTGTGTGTGTGTGTGTGTGTGTGTGTGTGTGTGTGTGTGTGTGTGTGTGTGTGTGTGTGTGTGTTCATCTGAGCCTCATTGGTCTGTCACTGGTCGTCAATGTCAGAATATTTGAGATGACCAATCAAATCAAAGTATGCGGGCTTTATGTTCACAGACGCTGCTGAGCGCGAATTTTAACAGTGTGCAACTCGACGCTTCAGTGCACGGTCAAATGCGAGATAAGATGTAAGTAGCTAAACTTAACTTTATATATTTGACAGTTTTTTTAGATCATAAATGTTAAACGAATGACAAAAAATAATTAGGCAAACTAATATAGTTTTGTCTAATTTCGCCATTTTGAACTGAAAATAGGCCTATATATGTAGCCTAGTCAGTGTAATAGTTTAGGCTACTGTCATTGTGAGGGGACAAGAGACAAAGCCGTTTTCATCATGTTAGGCACAGGATTAATAATGAATGTGTACATATTGAGAATAAAATACAAATTGTAGCCTTTAGTAAATTAAAAAAGCCAACTTTAGGAGGGGAAGAGACAGGGCAAGATAAAAACAAAGAGAAAAAGAGTGTGATGCTGAGGAGAGAAAAATAATCAGCTGCCCACCATGGTTTTAAAGCTGTTTTAACAGATTTTTTTTTTTTTTTTTTTTTTTTTTGCCTTCACAACATCTTAAAATGCACATCTGTAGTTCAGAGAAATCCAAAATTTTCTCGGGGAAACCCCGAACCCCCCTAACTACCCTGCCTCAAATTCGGGACCACAGTGATTATAAAACCATGCCAGTGCATGGTAATGAAACTAGTTAATAGTAAGCATTAGACCCTAAACTAAAGTGTTACTTTTAATTTATTTTTTATAAATTAAATAAAAAATATTTATTATGCCCCCCCCCCCCCCCCCCCCTAAAAGAAAATCCTTAAATGAAAATTTTTTTAGGGGGTTTGGGGGGCATCATAAAGTAATTATGCTTAGGGCACCAAAATGGCTAGCAGCGGCACTGCATCTTGTGCATTTGTTTCTTAATACCCTATAATTTACCCAGTATTTATCATTATTATTTACTTTTGCTTTAATCCATGCTTTATTCCGTTCTCTAATAGCTGTTGCAAGAGAGTCATTAAACCAAGGATTGTCTCTACCCCTCACTCTGTATCTTCTGATAGGGGCATGTTTTTCAACTATAGCTAAAAAAAGTATTTTTAAAATAATTCCAGGCCAGCTCAACATCATCCATATCACAAACTAAGTTTAAATCACTCTGATAGATTTCATGAAGAAAAGCTTGCTCATTAAAACATTTATAATTTAGTTTAAAAATATACCGTGGTTTAGTTTTAGTCAATTTGCAGTTTCTAACACACACAACCATACAGTGATCACTGATATCATTACAGAAAACTCCAGTAGCCGAATACTTATGTGGAGCATTAGACAGAATTACGTCAATTAATGTTGATTTGTCCATTCTTTTTTGATTTAAACGTGTAGGTGACTGTACTAGTTGCGTCAAATGTAAAGCACCACATATGCAGAGGTGGAAAGAGTACTACAATTTTCTACTCAAGTAAAAGTACTATTACTTCAATAAAATTTTACTTAATTACAAGTAAAAGTACCGGTCTAAAACTCTACTCAAGTAAAAGTAAAAAGTAGCTCATTTAAAATTTACTCAGAGTAAAAGTTACTGAGTAACTTTAACAGCGGGGTGGGGTGGGGGATTGTAACGGTATGAGAGTTTCACAGCATTGGCGCTTTTCCACTGCATATACGGCTCAGTACGGTTCGGCGCGGCGCGGCACGGTTAGTTTTTCCACTGCGTGGTACGACTCGACTCGGCTCGGCACGGCACGGCTCGGCTCACAATCAGTCTATAATCCCACGTTTCCACCCACTTAGAAGCTGTACTAACTGCAGTGGAAAGCAAACCGTGCTAAAGCTATAGTTAATCCGCCCCTAGGCAACCAACGAGATGAATGTCTGCACTTCGTCCACTGAACACGATTCAGCCATTTATTTTTTGGAAGGTTTTTTTTCTTTCTTTTTTCTTCAAGCAAGTAGTTTTAAAACAGGTGCTACAGTGATGACTGTAACTGGCTATTTAAATCTAGGGTCTGATGTCTCGCAAATACAATGATGCTGGTAGCTGGTATTCTGTCTGACCAATCAGTGATCTGCAGGGTTTTCACGTCACATTTTAGTACCGGTACGGTACGCTTGGAACCTCAACAGAGGTGGTACCATTTAAAGTCCCCGTGAACCGGAAGTTGCAAACGACTTTTCTCCAGTGCTGTGACGTATTTCCGAGAGAAACGGAATACTAAATGAGGCAAAATAGTGAGCGTGGCTTTTTTTTCCAACTAGCACCTGATTGGATCTAGAAAAATGCACCTCCTCGCCATCTCTCCTTTCACACGCCGTGTGCCTGTCTACTGTCAGTTGGAGGGGCGTGGTTACGGATGTTAAGCAGACACCCAAACCATCAAGCCTACGTCATCGGGCAAGGTCCTCCAACGCAGAGGGAGGGGCATTTTCAGAATTTGATTAAAGATTACGAAGCCAAAAAATTTTTTTTGTGTGGTTTGACTTGCATGGATGAATTGTTCACCGCAAAACGATCAATTTAGGCAAACAAAGTAAGTATGGTCAATTTTGATTTCATGGGGACTTTAAAGCGAGCCGTACCGTACCGTACCGTACCATGCAGTGGAAAAGAGCCAAAGCGCGCCGTACTGAACCGAACCGTGCCGTGGAAAAGCACCATAAGATAACCGTCTCAGAAAATATCACGGTTTATATAAACTGTATTATTAAAGTAACACTATGTAGTTTTTCAACCTTCATAATATATTTTCCAAGACCCTTGTGATGGTACATCGACTTAAAATAAGTTAAATGACTCGTCTGCCATAGCCTGACGGGGTCTGTATCGCTTTCACTGGCACTATGTAACTTCGGGGTTCGGGTAGGAACCCGTGCACAAAAAGAACTACAAAATTCGACTGCTTTACGTCAAGCGCTACAATAGTCATTATTTCGTTTTTCTTCGTTTCTGATGTCGCAATACATCATCCTTTCATGAAATCATGTAACATACTCCACCTTGTCTGTGGACTAGACATGTGCCGGTATTCGGTAATGCGATAAATCGCGGTAATGAATATCCACGATATTGTTATCGCGGGCACTTCAAAATACCGTGAAAAATAATAGATCCAAATTTTGATTTTTAGAATGCGCATTAGCTTATTTTCCATCAACCGTTAATAAAACCCAACTGCATATATGCTGCGCAAAACACGTGCGCACTCTGATGTAAACAATCCCCACATAAGCACTGTGTTCATGCGGCGCAGTGCGCGCTCTAGTCTAATGTAAACAATCCTCGCATGGAGAAGCAGCATGGCGGAAAGAGGAACGCTGCCGACGATTTATCTCCTTTCTAAAAGCAGAACTGCCAACTATGAAGGTAAAAGAGTAGCTAAACTCGAGAACACGTAGATGTGAAATTGAGAACTTCATAGCATTCAGCTTGAGACTCACGCAATCAACACTTTTCACATGCTCTCACGCCAAACATACATTTTCTCACGCAGAGAAAAATCGCGGAGCAAAGAGGACACTGACACCGACAGACTAGAGAGAGCAGGTTACTTTTTATATGAAAAAAATTCTCAGCTCTCAGGTTCTGTCCATTTCATTACGAAATACAGACAATAAATACCGTTTTGGCGCTTGTAAATGTGACGTGACAGATCACTGTAGCACCTTAGTTCAAGTGAACCGATCATCTGTTACTTTTTATTTAAAGATATAGTACAACTTCCCGAAAGGTATATAGCAAGGCCTATGCCTCATACATAATAGATCAATCAGTGTTTTTCAATCACGGAAATGTCAATAAAACTGCAGGAGAACATTTATGTCACAGAACGTTATTTGCCTCAGGAAAGCCATTTAATTACCAGCACGTAAGTTGACTAGAAAAAATAGAGAGGAGAATTTTTCGCTAAATATGTGCACTATATTACATATTTATTATATTTTTACTTATGTTATTAGGCTACATAATTGTTATTATAATGAAAACCACATTAAATTTAATTAGTTAATTTTAACCTTTAACAATACCAGTTGATAGGGCTTTCTGTATGTTTACAGAATTATGTGAGATATATTTTTTCTTGAGAAAAATGTACATGTAGGCTATCTACCGTAGCCTACCTAATATTTATTCAAATGAGTTAAGATTGAAATCAAATCAAGAATTGAACTGAAATCGTGAAAATTGTGCTAAGCAATAATACAAACAGTAGCCTACCAGTCACTGTACCATGTAAACATTGTAACATGTTGTCACTAAACTTAATACAATTTTGTTTAGTTACCAAATGTTTTGACAATCACAATTACACCTATTGTGATGCAAGTTGTTTTTTTAGATCCCCTCCCCCCCAATCCATCTGTTTCTCTTATGTAAATAAAATATCGTGATAATACCGTATACCGTGATAAAAGCTCAACCAATTAATCGCAGCATGAAAATTTGATACCGGCACATACTGTGGACATCGTTCATTCTAAAGCCGGTGCTGGGTAAATAGTGAGCGTGCGTGCAACGGTATAGGCTAAATCATTTACGACAGCGGCAATGGACAATTTCGTTTCCAACCAGTAGGGCGACCGAAAAGGAAAAGTTACTTGGTGTTACTTTAAATTATGGTTATTATTATCATCAGTTAAAATGACAGTTAAATAAATGAAACATTTGTTCAATAAAACAGTCGATCTAATCAACTAGTTTCAATAATTGATTATGAATTAGATTAACAACTTATTTGTATCATTAATAATTTATAAAAATGTTTAAAAATAGAGTTCTATGAAATGTTTCTTATTCAGAATTGTTTTCTTTTTATGATTTAAAACAAATATATTATCAAAAACGGTGGTAATCAAATAAAAGTTTAGCAAAAGTTTTATCCTTTAAGTTTTTGGTAAAGTGCTACAAAACAGATTTACTCAAACCATGGACAAATAATATAAATTCCTTAAATAATGTTTAAATAAATTGTAGTATTATTATTGTTGTTGTTGTTAATATTATTATGAGAAGTATATTCTATTGTAGGCCTAAAAGTAGGCCTACCGGTATATCTGTCACATGATCATTCAAAGCTCATTACAAGCAGCTTTTCCACAAGAGAGTTAATACTAATATATAGAAACTGCACAGTGTCATTCGCAGAAACATTAAACACCATCATGGTAACACATGAAATTTTAAAAATGCAATAAACATTAGTTTAACAACATTAAATGTAACATAAAACCCTAATATACATAACTGATTCGGAAAAAAAAAAAACTAAGAAAACTATGAAGAAACAGTTATTTCAACAAAAACACATCAAATGTGAAGTGTCACACAGGGAAAACTGTAAATTTATTGGTATTTAGTACAGAAATACTATTATTTAACCTTAAAACTCACTTTAACACCCACATACTTAATGATCTTTAAGGAAAACATGTTAAATGACTGCTGATTTCTGCAGTTATACCTTCTTTTCTGTGTTTTCTAATTTAACAGAAAAAATCTGTAAAATATTTACGGAATATTTTATGTAAAATTACACACAACCCTGTAAAAATACAGACGATTTTCCTTTAAAAAAACGTAAAATAGATGTAAAACCAAAATACAAGCAATTACCTGTAAATTCAATAGTGGACCTTTAAATTACAGCAAATATCTGTAAAATAACAGGCATTCACTGTATAATGACAAAACGGCAAAATTATGTAAAAAAATACAGACCATTACCTGTAAATTTACTTTTTTTTTTTTTACAGTGTAACCTCTGTGTCTTAAACGACTCAACTCTCTCTTTTGGCTCTCATATTTGTTCTCTTGTTAAAAACTATTTTTCTAACTTCGTAATATTGCTTGTTGTCGATCTTCTCTCACTTTAGCTGATGCTGAACCCTTAATTCATGCATTAATCACATCACGTCTGGATTATTGCAATGCTCTATTTCTTGGTCTGCCCAAAAAACTTATTGCAAGATTACAGTAGGTTCAACTAAACCGATCTCACGGCAATTCGTACGAATTTTACAAGATGTTTACGAATTCGTTACCATGTGTACGACCTCACTCGTACGAATTAGTATGATTTTTGCTAAATCGTACATATTTTACGAGTTGCCCAATTCGAATGAATTCGTACGAATGACCTACCCCTGACCCCGCCCCTAAACCTACCCATCACGTTAGTTTAGACAAATCATACAAATTCGTAAGAGTGAGGTTGTACGAATTCTTACGAATTAGCCACCTTTTAATCACTCGTACAAATTTGTACAAATTGGTCTTGAGATAGCGTTGGTTCAACACATTACTCCTCTGCTTCATGACCTTCACTGGCTACCCGTGACATCACATATTCACTTTAAGGTATTACTTCTAACGTTTAATGCATTAAAAGGTCTTGCACCTCCATATCTGTCTGATCTACTGTACTCTTACCGCCCTGCCCGGTCCCTTAGATCAACTGAACTTGGTTTATTGTCCATCCCTAGTTTCCGGTGGAAGGTCATTTAGTGTTAATGCTCCTAAATGATGTAATTCACTTCTCCTTACACTTCATAATATCTCATCTGTGGCAATATTCAAGACTCAGCTAAAAACATGTATATTTAACATGTATTTTGGATAATGTGACTATATGTGTGTGTGCGGGTGTGTAAATGTATTGTAATGTACAATGTAAAGCGACCTTGAGCTGCGGAAAGGCTTTTTACGAATAAAACTTCTTCTAGAAACATATTCTAATACATAGCTTGAAGATTTTGAGATGCTGAGTCGGGGCACACTAACATTTCTTACACTATTTAGTTTATAGATGATTTTATCTCATATTTCATAATATTAGTTGTGTTTTGTTTGTACTGTCATTAGTTTTGTCACGTCAGTTGTTTTGAGGCTCTGGCTCCGTCACGATCTCAGACAAACACCTCTGACTCGCCACAGAAAGCAGAAGCTCCTGAAGGAGAGATGAAGATCTCCAACTACAAGCTCATATGAGGAGATACTGAGTCTGAATCAACTTCAACAGAATATCTGAAGACTTCATCAACTCATTCAACATCAGGATCTGTAAGTCACGTCATTCTCTCTGACTTCAGCACAAAACTCATCTTTTCTACAAGTAAATATCTCCTGTAACCAAACTAACAGTGACTAAAGTAAATCTCAAAGATGGACACGTCTATAACACTGGAAAGTCACAATTTACATGTTTTAAAAAATATCCTGATAAAAATGTGCAACACACACAAGACATGCACTTCATCTGAAGACAATCATGACTAAAAGTGAATTGCTTATAAGAACAGATGTGGTTGATACAGAAGATCATAAGTGTTGAAATATGGATATTAAATGATCATTAAACAGAAGTGAATATGAAGACTCACCTGATACAGTCAGTGTAACAGCATCACTGAAGTCTGTGTGTGTGTTTGATCTCTCTCCTCTACAACTGTATTCACCACTGTAAGACACACCAGCTCTGAAACTGATCTCTGCTGCTGTTGTTGTTGTAAATGGATAGACAGTGTTTCCATAAGTTTTAGTCCATCTGTATCTCTGAATGTTTTCTCCTCCCTGTATGTCACAATGTGAGAGTGACTCTCTCTCCGCTGAACACACGCTGATCTGTCTTCACCGTCACTACAGGTTTTCCTGTATTAATACACACATGAGTAAATATTGATTAAGACAGCATCACAGAATCATGATCAATGTTAGTGTTTATGAATTTAAAACCTCCTTATGAGACAAACACTGTTTTAAAATGAAAGATATAGTTTGTTGGAAGTTTATATTGATAACATCAAAATAGTTTGTAATTATTAATAGACTATATACATATAAACTTTGTAAACTAATAGACTGGGTATAGTGTGCCATACATGTAAACTGAGACTATAATACTTGTTTATTATTTTCTATTTGCATGTCACAGAATTGCAGCTTGTACAACATTTACAAATATTACATAATTTAAGAGTGTAAAAATATTACTGACTTAAACATGCAATGAGACGAGGTCATGTGACAATGTAGCATAATACAGTTATATGTTAAATGTTTTTAACCTAAATTATGGAGTAAAATTACCACATTTCTGGATTAAGACTAACCTAAAATAGTTTGAAAATAAAACCAGGAATCTTTAAATCACTTTACACGCACAGAATGACAATCAAGCGGGTACAATTTTAGTCAAAAGTAACTGTGCATGTGAGAAGAAAATAAGGGAAAAATGACAAATCATCAGATACACAGTTTACCGTTACATGCAATGTGTTTTTTTTTTTTTTTTTACATTTCAATTGTAACATTGATGAATAAAATTTCATTTCAGACCGAATTACACATTTTTTTTTGTATATTATTCACCAACAACGAAAACACTACACTATAAAATGATGTATTGGTTTCGACTTTAAGTAATTGTATTAAATATTTGACTATGTTTGCACCAACTTATTCAAGCAAACAAAGGGAACAAGTAAACTCCCAAATTTAAGTTCACTCAACTTTAAACTTATAACTATAAATCTGTAATCTTTAGTTATTTAAGAAAATACCAGTAGTTTATAACAATTATCCAAGAGATCAACATGGTTGCCTAAAATAATATAGACCTATAGCCTATTATAAAAGTTTAGTTTTAATAGCATTACTAAACACAAATAAACCACAACAATATCACTGACATTATAACATTGCATAAGATATTGAATTGTTTGCCTAAGACACACATGTGAAAGAAGAGAGAGTGTGAATTCCTCCACTAAACAACAACACTGAACAAACACTGAATATTTGTCATTACAGATTATATAACAGTTTGTTGAGTCTGAACACACACAGAACACACTTCACCGCCAATTCCCATGATGTGCTTATAGGAAAAGTGATGTTCAGTCATGAAGAAGATGATGTCACTTTAAGGCTGAATGCACGGATCATGCGTTTTGTGTTTGCGTTCGCTTATGACATAACCGACTATGTAGGAATATGTTTTTTGACATAATTTGAGTGAATTTGTCCATTGAAGTGCAGGAATAATGAAAGAGCTCAACTTCACACACTGTCTGAGAGACGTGGCTTTCAGGACGCACGCTTCAGATGTTAAACTTCACACACACAACACACGAGTTACCAATTCCCTTTTCACTTCCAGCGCTTGAATATTTACATTGAAAAGGCTAAAACTTTTGTGATGATGAAGCACTGACACGTCAACTGTACAGAGCGTCATTCACTTTTGTTCACGGTCATGTTGTCACAAACACTGCATTTGTTAGAAATTGTTACTGGCCAAAATGCGACTGACATCGTTTCACACACTCGCTGATTTTTACTCACATTTGGCTCATGATAAGTGTTAATTATAGGCCCTGTTTACTGTACATGTGCTGGTCATATAATCAGAATATCATCAAAAAGTTGATTTATTTCAAGAATTCAACTTAAAGCTGCAGTCAGCAAGTCTGGCAGATTGAGTCAAGTAGGCAAAATTTTGAATGTTTACAACTCTCATGCCCCTCCCCCACTATCAACGAATACCCTCCCACCGAGTTCGTGCTCAAGTGCGTGTGCACTAGATTTTCTGTGAACGCGCCCGTCTCATCAGCATCCATCAACACCATGGAGTATTTGGAGGTATGCTGCCGCTGCCTTGGCTAATCTACCGATAGATTGCAATTGCTAACGTCATTTATACTGTAAATGAGCTTACTTGATTTTGTTAGTGTTTTGAAAGCGAGATACTGCGCGAACTTCAGGCGTGTGCAAGTGATTGTAACGTGCACGAGGGGTGGCGTGTGCCCGATCTGTGATTGACAGTCAGATCTCACACCCCCCTGCGCAGATTGGACCCGATGATCCGGGAATAACACGCTCCAGGTGGAGTTAGAAGCTCTGTTTTTTTTTCTAAAACCACTTTATTTATGTTGTTCTGTCAGATTATAGTGTCGATTTTACTGAATATGATAAAAAAAAAAAATTGCCGACGGCAGCAGGTGAAAATAATATATTATATAGACTCATTACATGCAAAGTGAGATATTTCAAGCCTTTATTTGTTATAATTTTGATGATTATGGCTTACAGCTTATGGAAGCCACAAAATCAAAATCCCAGAAAATAAGAATATTACATGAAATCACACAGTAATTACACAGGAATACCATGGTCATTGAACCAAGTTTTGGTTATTTTGGCAGTGTGGGCAGGTGCAAATCCTGCTGGAAAATTATTTTCCAGCAAAATTATTGAATTCTTAAAATAAATCAACTTTTTGATGATATTCTATTCTAATTATATGACCAGCACCTGTATTTAATAAGACAGTAGTTCAGTCTGAACAGTGTCTCGTTAAAGTAATTTAAATGGGATTCTTGTCTCTGTGTCCTTACCGACACAACATGGCGATCTACCTAAGAACCAATCCAACTTCATTACAGTGATCATGTAGAGAGAGTTTATGAGGACAATGACGTTGAACTCACCCTTCACAGAGAGAGAAACAGCAGATCTTAATGTTGATGAGTTTGGTCTTCCATCTCTCTGTCCTTTACACCAGTACTGACCCTGATCAGACTCAGTAGCTCCTCTGATAGTGACAGTGTCTCTGTTTACAGTGTAACGATCAGACGTCTGTAATATTACACTGTCTTTATACCACTCATATCTCCAGCCACTGTGATCAGGGTTTATCACACACTTCAGATTGACTGTTTCTCCAGTAAATACAGGATTGCCTGGTGTCACAGTCACTGTAGATGTGGGTAAATCTGAGAAGAAATACAGAAACACAAACTGAATCAAACAGCTCTTTCAGGGCAATTTAACAAAATTATATTTTATAAAGTTTTTGAGAATGTTGAAGATCTCAATGATGAAGTTTTACTGCAGCAACAGTGACAAAGTGCATTAAAGCTCCTGTGTTCATCAGAGTCAGAATAAACCCAGAATAATCTCTGCTCAAACATGTTATACTGTATTACATTCGTCTTCCAGCTCTACATGTAAATGAAGTTTTGTCTGAAAAGTATATTGAGGATAACAATGAAAGTGAAAGTCTTCCGTTCCCACATCTTTGATATTGTTTGAGACGGGAACATCATGTATTCTTCATGTATCTTCTGAACACAGGATTATTATTGACGTCCCGTTGCTGTTTCACACTAGAAGTGATAGAGTTTCACTCCGGTGGTATTTACATATTACTGAGATCAGGAGGAATCGTCTCTATGATAATTAAGATCTTGGGCTTATACATATCGTCGGCTAACATGGATATATCTATAAGCTAACACTGGTCTCTCAGCAAGACACCTAGCCTGTTCTCCTCACACCACAACTCAGTGTGTCTCTGACCGTTGTTCTGTCTAAACCGGGCCTGTCCTGCTCTCTTGGCCACATCAGGATCATCATGATATGGCTGAGGTCTGTCATACGAGTAAACATTTAGGCTACAAATACCTCAGCGTCCGAACTGTCATTGCGATCCATTGCTTTCCTATAGTTTACTTTGACCGCACTCCCTCTCTTCCGCTAACCTGCAATATGGTATTTAATGTTGCCATGAAATAGAAATTCAATCTATTTTCTTAATGCAAGTTACTGATTTCTATTGGGAAAAATACATCCATATTGTATTTTTTTTTCACCCTGTCATTTTTAATCAAATGATTATAACTGGAGGTAACACTTTACAATAATAGTACATGAATAATCATGTACTAATACCTGAATTAATAGTTACTTCAACATTAACTCATGATTAGTGAATATATGAACTAATCATGAACCAATGAAGAGCAATCCTTAACTACAACAGGAGTCATACTGATTCATGCATGAATAACAGCAGCCTTAAACATGTTAGTACATGTTTGATAGTTAATGCATTAATTAACGTTTAGGGGTAAACTAAATCAATCGCTCTCTGTAAGAATAAATAAGAAGTAATCTAAATTTTAATTAAACATATAATTTAATACTGCCATAATTTAAACTGTAATATCATAATCTGCTATCTGTGGCAAGCATTTTGACAAATAATTGGAATGGCACATGATTTTTTAGCCATTAATTACACACAGATCCGTCTAATCAAAAGTGGAAAATATACTAATAACTTGCACTGTTAAATTTAATTTGATATAACCCGTTTTCTGATTTTTATAGTTTATTTAGGCCTATGTTTAGTAATAGCTACTTTTCTTCCCGGTACTACAGTATGTAGGGTTTGTTTCTGGTGGGACACTCATTAGTGACGCACTCGGTGCTCGTTCGGCACATTGGTTGTGTTGTGTTCTTATGGTAATGCTGGCATTTTAATCTCATAAATGTTGACTTCTTTGGTAAACAGATTTAATAATTAAAGACATGTTTGGATGTATGTTGTATTTTGGAGGTTTCAGGAGGTTAGGGTTAATTAACTGTATTTTTTGTTGTTTAAATGTATATGCTTCAATTAGCATTAGCTTATAGCCTATTTTACATGTAATCGTGTCTTATGTGTGTCTTTACAGGTATGTTTGGACTTTCTTTTAAGTCCATATATGTTTAATTGTATAAATTAAAATGAAAGAACACAAGTTTTATATTTGTTTTTTTTTGTACCATATTTTTAAAGGAATAAGGATGGCACTCTTATTGTATATATTTATTGATATTTTAGTTCATGATTTGTAAGTACATCATTGTGTCATGACTTTACTTGAGGAGGCACATCATCATTAATTCATTATTAACTAACCATATACTAACAATCAACTAATGGCTTGTTAATGCATCATTATGTCATGACTTTACTTGAGGGGGCACATCATCATTAATTCATTATTAACTAACCATACACTAATGGCTTATTAATGCATCATTATTCATGACTTTACTTAGGGCACATCATCATTAACTCATCATTAATTACTTATAAAGTAACATGAATTCATGACTTGTTAATGTATCATTAATGTCATTTCTTATCTTGCCCTTCAAGAGTACATATTAAAAAGTTATCAATTACACTTGTTCTATACATATTCAGCTCTTCTAAATCATATAAAACTTGGTGCATTTCGTGGTTTGTAAAGAAGTGGAAGAGCAGGTGCTGTGCCGAATTTGAATGAAGAAGGAATTGAACGGTAGGAGGAAAGTGGACACATTTTGAGGGGGCAAGAAAACAAGACTAACATCCGACTGTATTTTGATATAAAGACAGTAAACCAATCCTCAAAATAACCACATAAATAACCGTCATCATGTGCTAACTGATTTTATTTTTGAAAATTGCATCTGTTTAATGGATATATTAGTGTAGGTATTTCACTCTTGATGGCAGCAGTGGAATAAATTAAAACGGAATGAGATTAAATTGTTTTTTAAATGATTAATGCATCATTGTGTGTTCAATGAGTAAGATTAAATGTAAATATTGCAAGACATCTAGTGTCATTCAATGATGTTTGTGACAGTTGCTGGTGGCAAATTTATGAACTATTTTACATTGTGCCCTTTTAATACATCTTTCTTCTAATCTAGAGCATGTTTAATTTTGGTTTACCCCAAAGTGTTAATTAATACATTAATTAACAAGCATGTACTAACGTGTAGTTACGATGGCATATTCATGCAGGAATTCATATGACTCATGTCGTAGTTAAGGTTAGTTCTTCATTAGTACATGTCTTAAGTCATCATTAGTTCATAGTAAAGTAATTATTAATTCAGGTATTAGTACATGATTATTCATGTACTGTTATTGTAAAGTGTTACCTAACTGGATCTTCAGATGAAGTGACAGATTACTCAGACTTTTTTTTTTATAATTTACTCCACAAAAACTCATGTTTCTTACAATCGACTGCAAGATCACATTCAGATCTTCCTCTGTTCTTGAGTTCAACATTCACATTTCATAATACAATCAATAAACAGTGACAGTTGAAGCATAGAAACAAGGCCTTGCCATTAAATGAAAGTTAATATACTCTCAAAATCGCTGATCTGTCACAGTATTTTGTCATAAAGAAACAGTTTATGCCGTTGTGCATCTGACACAATAATGAGTAAAGTTAAATTACTTCAGTCCTCTCGGCTGATTCAGAAGAATATAAAAAAAGTGTTGAACCACAAATACTGATTTAAATGACTTAAACAGAGGAAAAATGAAAACTCACCCGATACAGTCAGTGTAACACAGCACGGTTGATCTGTTGCTTACAGCTGTATTTACCCAATCAGCACAGATTGATTTTGGGGACTCCCCCAGTGTGTTGGATTTTCTAACCTCTTTAATCC